>LR991074.1:1800000-2318255 GCA_905163555.1 Notocelia uddmanniana | reverse complement strand
CCTGGTCTCAAACTCCCTCCATTTTCCATTGTTTACATACATTTTGGATGGAGGAGGATGGAATGGAGAGAGCTATGTTAGGAGTTTCTCTGCGTGATCGCATCAGGAATGAGGCCATCCGCAGCAGAACCAAAGTGACCGGTATAGCCCTCCGAATCGCTAAACTTAAGTGGCAGTAGGCGGGGCACATAGCACGTAGAACCGATGGTCGTTGGGGCGGAAAGGTTCTCGAGTGGCGACCACGTACCGGAAGGCGTAGCGTGGGCAGGCCCCCCACACTGTGGACCGATGACCTGGTGAAGGTCGCGGGTGACCGCTGGATGCGGGTGGCGCAGGACCGGTCATTGTGGAAGTCTTTGGGGGAGGCCTATGTCCAGCAGTCGACGTCTTTCGGCTGACATGATGATGATGATGACATAAATTTTGCTCGTGTACGACTTTTACATTGAAATTTACGGAAATTCAGTATTCCGTTGATTATTCTTCCGTGGTATGACCGATTTTCATTTTTTTTTAAATCTAAACCATCGTCAGTATGTCAACTATCGACATGCTAATAAACTTAGGTATCATGGCGATGCATATATGTATGCGTTTGCGTACAGTGCGCGTTTACGTACAAGTTTCTAGTTTTGATAACCCAGTCAATATTTCCCATACTCGCTAAAAAAAGTCGCCCGCTCCTTTCAAGACCGACCCTGGGCTACTCTTGGTATCATTTTCCATACTCACTGAGCTAATAAATAATAATAATCGTATGGCATTTATTTTCGAACCGTGGGATCTTCGAGAAGACGAGTACGGTTGCCAGGTTTGCACTAGTCACTGCGAGCTACGGAACCCTAAGGCGACTTCAGGACTTGGCGGGGCGGGATCGATATGTCATAGGTATTTTGTTGTTTGACGTAAGCTTACTGATGTTAAGACTGCGCAGTACGTTCGGTTCTCCATACAAACGTATTTATGCTCTCATTTTAAAACGCCGGGCTAGAATAACATGAAACTTTGTATACACAATGGGATCCGGCATATCTAGGTCGGATCATAGTTTCTGTTGCTTGAAATTATAATGGAGAAAAAATACAGCGATTATTAAGGTTTTCATACAACCCGTAAAAAACTCAAAAAGCCGCTGTATTTTTTTTCTTTTACAATTTCTAGCAACAGAAACTATGATCCGACCTAGATATGCTGGATCCCATTGTGTATACAAATTTTCATGTTATTCTAGCATGGCGTTTTAAAATGAGAGCATAAATACGTTTGTATGGAGAACCGATCCACACCGATCGTACTGCGCCCTCTTAAATTACCTCACTTGACGAATTACTGTCAGTATTACGTCTGTGCAGTACTAATACGATGCGCAGGAGTGGGGCAGTACTGCATGGATATCGGTTGACACTGACAGCTGACAGTTTTCTCATATCGTTAAATCAGGAAGGCGCCTTACTCAACGTAAAACATTTTTGAAAATGTAAGTACTAAAAGTGTATCGCCTAGGATTTATGCTTGTAATTTATTCAACCGTAAGCTGTATGCTTGAAAAATGGATAATCCGTGACTGGAATGCCAACCAACTTTGATAAATGGAACTTTTATCGGTGAAGCTCGAAACGCACAGAGCGGGCGCGGCGCGGTGCGGGGCGGAGGCGGTTTTGCGTTTTTGATCTTTCCGAAACTGTCGACCGTCAATTACTGCTTCACATGTCACACACGGCACACACGCGACCTCCGATCTACCGCGCTTCCGAATACCGCGGGGTTTTTTGGTGCGATGTGCCCCGGACCGCGTTCGCTTTACCAAAAACCGCCTCCGCCCCGCAACGACGCTGCACCGCGCTCTGTGCGTGTCAGGCTTAAAGGAATTTAGGTAATTCGTGTTTATTAATTGAAGAATCTGAGTTGAATTTGGTTTGTATCGATGATTTACTGAAACACAAGAAATTTAATACTATTTCAAACACTAGTTGATTATTTGAAATTCAATATCAGTAGTCTCTGTGAGCTGTAGACGTCGGTAAATATATTTTATCGAATTTCAAAACTCGACAAAAAATTCTGTGTACCTAATTATCAAACATGCTCACAAAATTTCGCGAAAATCTGTTTAGAAATACGACCTAAAGAGGAGAACAGGGTGAAACCCGGAAATCCGCCATCCGCCGGCCGCATTTATGAAAGCATTTTTTCCGAAGCTGAAACGGAGACCTTCGTTTCGCTCGGTCAAGTCAGAATTGTTGTTAAACCGCCTGTTGTCTACCTCTACGGGTAGGTTATGTACAGTCAAGAGCATACGTAAGTTAACACTTTTTCACCTTCATCATCATCATCACCATCATGTCAGCCGAATGACGTCCACTGCTGGACATAGGCCTCCCCCAAAGATTTCCACAATGACCGATCCTGCGCTACTCGTATCCGGCGGACACCTGCGACCCTTACCAGGTCATCAGTCCACCGTGTGGGGGGCCTGTCCACGCTACGCTATCCGGTACGTGGTCGCCACTCGAGAACCTTCTCGCCCCAACGGCCATCGGTTCTACGTGCTATGTGCCCCGCCCACTGCCACTTAAGTTTAGCGATTCGGAGGGAAGGGAGGGGGAAGGGATTTTTCACCTTACCACAATGGAATAACAAGCAAAAGTGTTAACTTGCTTTTTTAACCGACTTCAAAGAAAGGTTCTCAATTCGACGGAATATATATATATTTTATTTATGTTCACCCGGAGACTAGTGGACCGATTTTAAAAATATTTTTTTAGTTTGAAAGGGTGTGTTTTCTAGTTGGTCCCATTGTCACCAAGTCTGAACCTGATGACGGGATCTTGGAAAAATCGAAGGAACTCCTCAAATTATAAACCAAGAGGATGGGGTAAAGCAAACATATGGAACTCAAATTGGCCTTTGCCAGACCCTATCCTCATCTTTCCTCATCTTTGGAGTCGGTATTTTTAGGGTTCCGTAGTCAACTAGGAACCCTTATAGTTTCGCCATGTCTGTCCGTCCGTCTGTCCGTCCGTCCGTCCGCGGATAATCTCAGTGACCGTTAGCACTAGAAAGCTGAAATTTGGTACTAATATGTATATCAATTACGCCAACAAAGTGGTAAAATAAAAAGTGGAAAAAAATATTTTATTAGGGTACCTCCCCTATACGTAAAGTGGGGAGTGTTATTTTTTTCATTTTAACCCTAGATAGGTATTTAAAAATAAATAGGGGTTTACTAAAATCATTTTTTGATAATGTTAATATTTTCGGAAATAATCGCTCCAGAAGTAAAAAAAAATGTGTGTAAAAAGGGGGGGGCCCCTCTAACTTTTGAACCATAAGTTTTAAAAATATGAAAAAAATCTCAAAAGTAGAACTTTATAAAAACTTTGTAGGAAAATTATTTTGAACTTGATAAGTTGAATAGTTTTTGAAAAAATTACAAAAATAATTTCTGAGCTAAGTTTAAGTTATTTAACCGTATAAACAGGTGTTTCTTGTACCTGTCATTTCTACAAAATCACAATGAAATGACGTGCTTTCAAATAAAGTAAAACCGGTGAAAATCGGTTCACGCAATAAATAATTATTCCATAAAAATCATCTTCCATACTTTAAGCTCGCGCGCAATAGTTTACTTAATTTGCCGATAGATGTCGCTGTACGTGGAACGCTCATTTCTACATGGCGGTGTTAAGATTTTTCCTGATTTAATGGGGTCTGAGCAGGTGCGCCCATACATTAGGGCCCGTTTTTAGGGTCTTGTGTTTCTGTACTTAATATGTCAACTTAATGTGACGGACGGAAAACTACGGAACCCTACACTGAGCGTGGCCCGACACGCTCTTGGCCGGTTTTTTTTATTATAAATTTACTTGTCTCAGGACTGTACCTACATGTTGTTGTTTTGATAACTCCCGACGCAACGCAAGTGAGGGGTGTTAAACATGTGTATCTGTGTGTCTGTCTGTGCCATCGTAGCTCTTGAACGGGTGAACCGATATGTGTACGGTTTTTTTAATTAGAAAGTAGGTTTTCCAATTATGGTTCTTAGACATGTTTTATCAAAATTGGTTCAACCGTTCTTGAGATATTGAACTTTGAAATGAAAATGTCGGGGGTTTCTTAATATTTCCGTTCCGTAGTTAGTTCCGTTAGTAGTAAGTTGTCCGTTAGAAGTGGTTCATTTGTATTTTTATTGTATTGTTATGAATGAATTAATGAATATTATTTATTTCAGATATTACAATCCATAATTTATTAAGTAGGTACATTGAATGTCATAAGCATTTGTTAGTTAACATTTAAATTATAATTAAATTAAAACTAAAATAAAACTACAACTTAAACTTTTATGTTTAAGATAAATAGGATAGTCGGTATTGTGAGTGTAATATACCAAAACAGCATAATAAAAGCCCGCTTGAGTTAATTTATAAAATACCCGGAGACCTCGTTAACCTGCGGCGGTCCGTTTAAATTTGCTCGTAGCGAAAACAAATTATACACCTCCTTGCCTTACACGTATTTTATACAAAGTGGGTCCTGTAACAGGAGCAAATATTTAAAAGGACGCTTTTTAAGCGTGAACTGAACCGACCGATAGATAGTCCATCTCGAAAAAAATACCAGAAACTGAATTGACAAAAAATTACAAACCTGCTCACAAAATTTCTCGAGAATCGGTTGAGAAATGCGACCTGTAGTAGAGGGTTTACACAGTCATATTACAGCATAGGGTTCTTTTTTAAACAGTCCGCAACGCGTATGTAACACGCCTGGAAGTAGGTGTCCATAGGCTGCGGTGACCGCTTACCATCAGGCCGCACACTTGTTTGCCACCGACGTGGTATTACAAAAAACAAGCGAAAATATTCTTTGGCAAGCTTGGCGCTTCGCGCTCGCTCGTTCAAAAACGCCATCGCCAAGTTTGTTTAAGAGCACATTATTCCCAAACCACTAACTTCCCTTTGGTAACCCTGGTTGCCAGGCATCAGCTTTATTACAAGGGAACAGAGGTCAACTACAAATTCAAAGCAAGCGAGTGCTGAGAGATACAAAGATATACATACACGCATTCATTTATCTGGCAGGTTTTCATAGCCCATAAATCTTGCGAGTGTTTCGTACCTGAAATGTTGTTCACAATTTATTTTACCTCGTCTCAGCGCTGTTCGCTAGCAAATAACTATTGTTGGCCATTATTTAGGACCAAAGAACTAGGGTCATTGTTTCTTGACACTGATATTCGCCGTAGCATCATCAATCATCATCATATCAGCCGGAGGACGTCCACCGCAGGACATAACATAGGCCTCCCTCAAAGAGTACCACAACGACCGGTCCTGCGCAACCCGCATCCAGCGGGCTCTCGCGACCTTTACCAGGTCATTAGTCCATCTTGTGAGGGGTCGACCCCCCTTAGCATAATAACGCCTAATCAGAGGTATAGTCAGTAAAAAAGTCGTCTAGACCACTTTGAACCTTAATGCACAAATAATAGAGTCGATATGCGGTGAACCGATTTTTTTGCATAGATCAGGCTCAAACAAAATGCCAGTATATTATAAAGTAGTAAGCAGGGGTCGGAATTCTCGTCGCACTTTTGGGCTGTCATAGGGACTTCTCATTTATCGACTTACGATCTACATATTATATCGATAAATTAAAGAACACAATATGTTGATGAAGATTAACAGTAGAGGTAAACAACATGTGGTCTTATCGCTAAAAAGCGATCTCTTTCACATAACTTGTGTAGTTGAAAATTTGAAATAGAGATATGCAATGAAAACAATGAAAAGTTAATAGTTAACAATTTCGCATTTAATTTGTTCCGTTCAGTGTTTGTGTTTGTTTGTTTGCATATGTCTATAAAACTACTAGTCAAAGGTCATCAGATTGATGGCCAGTACCCACATAACGATATCATTAGGTACGCTAGCAATTCTTGTTTTGAAAAAATGTCTAAAATTAATGCCTCGTAATATGTTTTTTTTTTTTTTATGACATAGGTGGCAAACGAGCAGACGAATCGCCTGATGGTAAGCGATTAGCGCCGCCCATGGACACTCGCAACACCAGAGGGGTTGTAAGTGCGTTGCCGGCCTTTAAGATGGGAGTACGCTCTTTTCTTGAAGGTTTGAAGGTCGAATCGGTCCGGAAATACCGCAGGCGACAGTTCATTCCACAGTTCATTCCAGAAATCCACAAATTATTTATAAGGAACAATAAAATATTTATTATAATAATTCCTATTTAAAATTTCCAAAAAGTTGGCATCTAAAGTTATCTCGGAGAGATCGCTCATTCGCGATAAGACTGCCTGTTGTTTACTTTACACTTTTAATACTGTGTATTTATATTTGTATATCAGAAGTCGATAAATGAGAAGTCCCTATGACAGCTCAAAAGTGCTACGAGAATTCCGACCCCTGGTAGTAAGTATAGTACGCAGCTAAAGGCCGAGCCACACCGAATGCCACGCATACGCGCACGCATTCGGTGTGTCTCGGCTTTTAATTGAGAACTTAAGATGCTCCTAACTCCTAACGAGCTTCGATCTGTAACACTCTGTATTCTCGTGTTTTTTATGCTTAATCGTATTAACAACAACGAGGTTTACCGAAATAATATGCCATGTTTATTTAAAAACTGTCTTTTAGGTATCATAGCGTACTCGTACTCGTCCTTAGACTTAAGCATAAAAATAATTTAAAGTTTTGTTAGTTTTTGTAGAAAATTAAGAAAACAACTGTGCTACGTAATAACACTCTGTTAATGAGATAATCAGTATTCAATGATTAAGACTTCTTTGATTATCGTGTGAAACCTCTTTTGACTGTCACTTAACTGGCCACTTCCACTAGCATCCTAAAGTCTGATATGAAATTAGAGATCAAAAATGTAAACAAACAACTGTCAATCTGACATTACTTTCGTTTTTAAAACCTCTTGTCATCCATTACCTAATGCTACTGCATTAATCATATGTCCACATATTTTATTAAAACAACCACCACCACACCACATCAGCCCTAGGACGTCCACTGCTGGACATAGCCTCCCCCAATTTCATGGGGGAGGCCTATGCCATCATAAATGCCATAATCGCCACGCTTGGCATGCGGGTTGGCGATCGCAGTATCTTCACCGCACTCTAGGAATGCTGCTGCCCATTCCCCGGTGGTCATTAAAACAACACCAATACGTTATTAGAAACGCTATTTAATTTAGAGTGGTTATATTTTGTATTAATTCAAATTTATTTCGCTTTAATTTTGACCGCGGTAATTTTTTTCAAGTATTCCAATGATTTTCAATTACTCGCTACATACGTAAATTTTTTATGGTAGCAACTCACATGTTTACATTTTTGATCTCTAAATCTATCACCGATTTTATGTGTAGCTTACTTAATAGAAAGTGATAATCACCTTGTCTGGTAAATTCACTGGATGATTATGTTTGGGCAAAATTTTAATTCAATTATTTAGTTCGCAAAATGAAAACAAAAATTTCATATAAAAGTTTTATTAATTCCTATTTAAAGTAAATTATTTTGATGTAAGTTAACGTCTAATTTGGAAGCACCTTGTTATAATTGTGCTATGACTTCATGATCATACTGATCCATATTTTAGAAGAAATCTTACGAACTACGTTAGGTTGATTGAGGTGAGATACGGTGAAGCATTGTGAATAGCCCTGAAATGGGGGGTAACCGCTGTGAGGCAGCTCGTAAATATTCAAAAGGGTGCGTAAACGGTTTGGAACAAGGCGTTAGAGCTTTATACTGTCTCAATTTTATCCAGGAATCCTACGTCTTTGTCTCTTTCTTAAAAACGAAAATCTCACTACTGGCTGTTACGTACTAACATGTTTTGGCTGAACGCTCTGACGATATTCGTAGCCTTAATTTTAAAGGCGTGCAATGAAAAATATCGCATTCTTTGAATCGCCATATTGACCATATGAGGAAATAATTAGGATTTAGGATTGATTTTAAGATTAAATGATTCTTTACTATATGATTGTTTCTCATTGAAAAACAACAAGCTTGATTTTATTTATATTTTCCCTTTTTTGCTCAGCCTTTTAAAACAACAAATTATTAAACTACATCCATGTTAAAATGATTGTATTTTATATCATCAAAACTCTCATAAGAGGGAAATGAATAAAACTTCACAAAGTCTGATAATTATCGAAATTTGTGCAATAAAGCGAATCCCGAAGAGTTGCGTTGCTTCTCGTGCGCGCAACTTATGAGCGTGTCTCTTCCACGAAAGCCGTGGTTCACAGAATCGAGTCATCCCCTTAAGTCATATTATCCAAAGCGCCGTTTTCGACGCATTAGCGATGAAATGGGATATTAATTTCAGCATTCATCTTCGCTAAGAAAGGACAGAAACGGTCGCTTTGAAAAAGTTCTAACAGTATCTACTCGGTTCGGACTTAGTACCTTATCACAATGAACGAAGCTTGGGCAGATTTTGGGGTATTAGTAAACTGAGGTTTTATTCCGATTTGTTAAACAGCTTGAGACGTATTTGGCACGATTCCAAAAAAAGGTTTTGCTTATGTAATGAATTGGTCTCGAACATTGACCCGGCTGGAGTAGACGTATTATTTTACATAGTATTAGCAGAGACTTAAATTATACAGGATATTCGGGATAACGATGTAGGAACTTTTATAAATAATATAATAATAATAATAATATTCGGGGACAATCTTACACAAATCAACCTTGTCCCAATCTAAGCAAAGCTTGTACTATGGGTACTAGACGACGATATACATACTTATATAGATAAATACATACTTAAATACATAGAAAACATCCAAGACCCAAGAACAAATATCCGTGATAAATGCACAAATAAATGCCCTGGCCGGGATTCGAACCCGGGACCTCTAGCTTCGGAGGCAGAGTCACTACCAACTAGGCTAAACAGGTCGTCAAATAATATATATATAAATAAATAAAATAAAAATAAGAATCCTTTTATTTCCCATTAAATCTTATGAATATATACAGTTCCTTAATGGATAGATTCTGATCATATATTAGTCTAAATTCTGCTTTTATATCTATGCTACTTCTTTTAAATTTATAAAGGTACAAATATTTTCAGTAAAATAATAAAATTATAAATAATAGGAACCCCTCTCAGGTGAAGGCCTCTTCCAAAGCTTGCCAGTTTTTTCGTTCAAGAGCAATGCGTTGCCAGTTAGGTCCAGCAATTTTAATAATGTCGTCTTCCCAACGTGAGCATGGTCTTCCTCTTTGACGTTTGCCCTGAGGGCCTTTCCATAACGTGATGCGTTTTGTCCATCTGCGGTCTTCAAGTCGCGCTACATGCCCGGCCCACCGCCATTTGAGTTTTATGGCATGATTAAGGGCATCTATTGTTTTTATCGTTGCTCTTATGTTGGTGTAGGAACTTTAGTAAGAGGTAATACACTGAATTATTAGGAAAAGTTTCAACCCTATATGTCCAATCCCTACCGCTCTACGTTCCCTACTTTTCGTACCGTGAAGCTATCCTAGGTTACTCCAAATTTGAGGCAAATGGAATTCCGCTGTGACCTATATGTACCTATAATTAAACGGTAGCGTTCTGTACGTTTGTACGTCTGTATTTAACTGCACAGTGTCGGAAGTCGCAGGCAAATGCTAGTGTTATTTATACTGCACCAGGCCGGATTGAGAGCAAAGCACTTGCAGTAATCGCGTGCGGGCCGCCGTGCCCACACGGCGGCGTTGGACACTGTTTTAAAGTGAGCTACGATATGTTAGGTGAGTTTTTTTTTTCTATGTGTATGTCCCACTGCGGGACGTAGACGCGAAGAGCCCTTGTCCACGGCAATATTTGTTTTAAAGACCATTTTGGCTTAGTTGGTAGTGACCCCGTATACGAAGCCGGAGGACCCGGGTTAGAATACCGGTGGGGGCATTATTTGTGCAATGCACGAATATTTTTTTCCTGAGTCTTGGATGTTTTAAGTACGTATACCGTCGTCTAGTACTCATAGTACAAGCTTTGCTTAGTTTGGTACCAGGAAAGGAGTGTACAAATTTTTAAAGGATCGGCAACGCGCATGTGACGCCCCTGGCGTTGCAGGCGTCCATAGGCTGCGGTGACCGCTTACCATCAGGCGGGCCGTACGCTTGTTTGCCACCGACGTGGTATAAGAAAGGTCGATTTGTGTAAGAAATATTATATATTTATTTATTAATATTTATTTTTCGGGTCAATAAGCTGAAGAGTCCACTATCTATCAACTATTGTCTAATAGTAGCCTGCTGCATCTCGCTCAAATTTGAAGCCGCTCGATCCGATTGGGGAAGTGCCTTCCTTACAGAAGCCCGCAGCAATAATAAGTTATTGGTCAAAAATTTCATTTTTGGTACAAGCACTTATTACCGACTGTACTTTTTTCCACAATCATAAACTACTTGTTGAGTCAGTTCAAATGAGCCCAAACACGATGGGTTTTAATACGCATAGTGGCAGAATGTCATGATGCCCGTGCCACAAATTTATGTGGAATGGAAATTAAAAAAGAGGACTTTGCAGGCCTAGGCCTGCAATATTTGTATGAAATTCCATTAACTACCTCTTGTCCTAGCCGCACCTGAAACGTCATACTTCGCAGCCTATTATAAGGAACATAACATCAATATTTCATTGCATGTGTGAGAAATAGTACATTACTACAGAAGCCGGGACGAAAGGGGTTGCCGGCCGAAGACATATAGACGGCCGAGCGAGCGAGGCCGGATAGGTCTGAGGCGGGCAACCCCATATTTCCCTTCGAAGTATGTATAGTGCTTTTCTCAAACATGCAATGAAATAAACAACAAAAAAGTCAAAGTTTTATTTTTAAGACGCATAGTGGCAGAATGTCATGATGCCTGTGCCACAAATTTATGTGGAATGGAAATTAAAAAAGAGGACTTTGCCGGCCTAGGCCTGCAAAATTCGTATGAAATTCCATTAACCTCCTTTTGTCGTAGCCGCACCTGAAACGTCATACTTCGCAGCCTATTACATAAGGAACATAACATCAATATTTCATTGCATGTTTGAGAAAAATACTATTATAAGTACTTAGATATCCTTATTGATAAATGATTACAGATGACTTTGTTCAATGCCATCAATCAAGCTCTAAATCGATGTTGCGACTTTGATATATAGCCGTGTCGAGATCATTTTGAACGCAGTCCCTAGATATATTTACTGTCACAGGTCATTATTTTTCCTTACAGTAAATACAAGCCCAAGGACATTTCATAATTAAATCAAGTCTTTCATAAACCTCGCGTGACGACAAAGGAATTTTAGGCTCGGTTCTGTGTTATTTGGGTTTACGTAGTGCTAATGTTTTTAAATTGCTAATGAGTAACTGAATATATATTGTTGTAAAAAATCTACGTGGCTGGACTATGAAAATCTTTTTAAAATTGTGCCGAATAGACATTTATTTATTTATTTCGTCAACTTACAATATGACAGTAATATATGATATCACCAAATCGTTGTAGAATGTTAATTACCTACAGTTCCTCAAATTCATCAAAAATTCATCTAGCTAGCTCCGTCATGCATTTTTGTACTTAAAAACAGATATACAGGTAAAATAAACAAAGTAAAATATTCGATAAATTAAAAATTAATACAATATACAATATATGTAATATTTCAGGTACATGTAAATTTTTGTAAAAGTACATACCTGAAACTCACGCCCATAATCCCAAAGGGGGTAGGCAGGGCACACGAAAATTAATTTCAGTGCCACTTTTAGCAATTGTATGTATGTATGTATGTATTACTTTATTGTACATAAAACACGACAAAACGATAAACAAACAAAAAGTAGACGTACAAAGGCGAGCTTATCCCTTCAAGGGATCTCTTCCAGCTAACCTTTGAGCAAATGAGTTTATTAAAAACAAATGGAGGATGACGATAAATTGTAGGTTTATAAATGGAGAAAATGCCATATTGCAGTAGTCTTGTTATATTTAATTATCGTAATTTATTCAAGTTATTGATACGGTAGATGAGCAATTGAAACCTCATCTTATTTTACTCATAAGTGTTTTTTCTTTTCAGATATGGTGTGTCGAAGGCGATGCTACAGCAGTTTTGACAGTTGAGTGACGTAAACAAAAACCAAGATGGCGGAAGCGGAAGGAGGAGCGAGCGAGCAGGATGATGTTTCATTCTTGCGTACGGTGAGTTTCAATTACATTTGGCGATGTGTGTAATTAATGAATTTCCCAGAACAGAAGGGGACTATTCTGAGACCTATATTTTGTAGTACAATTTCAATTCAAAACTGGGGTCGGATAACGGTTTTTCAAACCGGTTTTGGCCATTGACTTTCAAACTATAACGTAAAATACAAGGTAAACCGTAGTGGATTTCAGATTCAGATTCTTTATTGTATTCATGTTGTGACAATATTAGGTGTTAAAATTAGGTATAACTCTAAACATGAGCTCTTTCGAGCATTACACTATACAAACTTAACTAATTAAAATAGGTAATTCATCATTATTCATTATTATTAAATTAATATAGTATTTAAATTATATTGTTATAAACTATTCATTACTCAATATTTTATATAAATTAATGAGTTATCAATATGTCCATACAAATTGTATTCTGACATGTCTAAAGTTACAGTAAATTCAGCTTAAGTTTCACGGCACATTGGGTTTCTGTAATGTCATGTAAACGTTTGTAATAAATAAATAAATATAGTCAGTTTAATTCTTATAAAAAAATCGCTTATTGAATAGAAAAAGAAACACGACTTAAGTCTCTTCTAAATTTCGTTTCTGTTGAACCGAATTAATTTTTTTTTTTAGTAATATGCATGTGATTCATAATTTCTCAATTAAACACAAAATGAACTTCCTTTTGGAAATGGATGGTTTATTAAATCATTACACTTGAATTTCACTGGATAACAGCGGCATGGCGATACCATTTACCGCGGTAACCGGTTTAATAACGTTTCAATCTCGTTCTTGTATAACGATAACAGAAATAATTTAATTCATTCATTTTTCGATAACAGAAATAATTTAATTCATTCATTCATTAAACGTTCGTTAAATCGATAACCGAAAGAACGGAATAATAACGGTTTGTGAGCAATATTAAAACGATTTTTCAATACCGGTTTCGACGCCTGATTCCAAATATAATTCTTCATTAGTTCTTTCACAGCTCAGCGCGAGGCGACTAGGCCGCGTAAAATATTGATATCACTTTGTTCTACAAATATGTTATGGTATGGTAGATTAATTGACCTCCCGTAGAGGTTTCAGCGAGTATGTTTTGAAGAGTCACACGGGCTGAAAAACAATGTTCCCATTGTGTTCAGGAAAATTACTGACGTCCATGACCAGGCTTATTTTTTGTTGGCGGTGTAATTATTATCATTTATTTACCAGAATGCATGCGGTATGCGAGGTTAAACAATGTCGGGGTTAGTCCTTGGATGGGTGACCGCTTTGAGTGGTTACTGAGCGCTCCCGTTCTTTGGAAGTCACGTTAAGCCGTTGATCCTGGCTGATGTCTGCGATAGCAGTCGTTAAGCCAAGTTAGAGGCCTTCGGGCGGCTTGAGAACTTCTAGCAGTCAAGTTGCCCACTCACTTGACAAGCCTTAGCCCAAAAAGGTCTAGTTTCCCCCTTGGGTTATGAGGTCAGATGGCAGTCACTTTTGTAAAAACTAGTGCCTACGTCAATTCTTGGGATTAGGTAGCGGACCCCGGGCATCCTTCAGGATGCAACTGTACCTACTGGGAATAACGGATGGACTAGGATGATGATGATTTTCCAGAATGCAAAAAACTTATTCTAGAATTTTTAAAGGGTCGGCAACGCCTATGTGACACACCTGGAGTCGCAGGCGTTCATAGGCTGCTGTGACCGCTTACCATCAGGCGGGCCGTACACTTGTGTGCCACCGACGTGGTATATAAAAAAACATATTCTAGAATAGTTCCCTGTAAAACTCTTTTAACAGTTTGTCTGCAGCTAAGAATCTCTATATGTATTTAAAGAGTAATTGTGAAAGCATTAGGTATTTTAAGTGCTTTTTGAATTTAAACTAATTTGGCTCATGTCGATTGCCTTCGAAGAAGTACCTCTTAAGAAGTACCGGATTATTTCGGCTAGAGTACAGACTCCAAAGTAGATACAAACTCGGGGTACAGTCGGCCTCATAAGTAGCTGGACACTGGTGCTGGCTGGTTTCATCCGTTAGACATTTAGGCTGGGTTGCACCAAACCGTCTGTAATCGTAAGCTGTGTTCGTTAAAATTTGAATGTATGGTAAGTTTGACACGTTTCTATGGGATGACAGCTGCCGGCGCCATATTTAACGTTGATCAGTCTGTGATCGTAAGTCGGTGCAACCCAGCCTTAGTATGTGACAGTTTAAACATGACGTTAAAGCGACAAGGTACAAAGGTGTTCAGCCCCTGTGAGGCTGACCGTTCCGCGAACACCATGCGCCATGTTTTGGCTCTACAGTTAATGGGATTAAAATACTCAAATGTGATTTGTTTACATGCATTGTACTCATATAATGAACTAGCTGTTGCCCGCGACTTCGTCCGCGTCTTCGCTCCTACTGGTCGCAGCGTGATGTTATTATAGCCTAAAGCCTCGATAAATGGACTATCCAACACAAAAATAATGTTTCAGTTCGAACCAGTAGTTCCTGGGATTAGCGCGTTCGAACAAACAAACAAACTCTTCAGCTTTATAATATTAGTGTAGAAATAGTGTAGCATTTTTGCAGACTATCTTCACGTGTGAAAAAATTACATAATTTTACCTATCTTAGAGGCTGCCAATAATAACTACCTATCAGGTATACGTCACGGACATTTCGTACTACCAAATTTCAATTTCACTGCCGCTTTTTTGTGACACAAACACGCTGTTCACACTAAAGTCGAGTCCAGAATTAGGCGAACTAACTTGACAGTTCATTGTACACTAATGTTGCCACGGTTTGGCTAGTGCTGTTAATATCGATCTATAAAAAGTCTAGTTAGTTATTATTATTGTGTTTGGAATCAAACTAATAATTTTACTAAGCAAAATAATAATAATAATAAAAATTTATTGGAATTAAAAATACATCGAACATCATTTTGGACATCGTTAAGGACGCTGTCCGCCATTTTGTTTTGTTGACAGTTCGGACCATTAGCCAAACAAAGCAGGCCATTCGGCTTTCGACAATACTTACACGACAATTACTTGATAAAATATAAACAAAATCAAATTTATAGAAGACACAAGATTATATCGACATATTTGTGTCGACATATACCTATCACTATTTATTTTTTCCTATGTCTGGCAACATTTTCGGCTGTCAAGTTAGTTCGCCTAATTCTGGACTCGACTTTATAATTGACCGAGCGAGCGAAGCGTCTCCGTTTTAGCTTTCGACAGAAATTCTTTCGTATGTCTGTCCGGATGTTGTCCTCTACAGGTCGCATTTCTCAACCGATTCTGGTGAAGTTTTGTGAGCAGGTTCGATAGTTATAAAGTTTTTTTTGTCGAGTCAGTTAAAAAAAATACGAAGTCTACAGCTCACAGAGCCACTAGTTACTTTAGACGTAACGAACGGGAACGACAAATTAGCACTTCAATCTCAGTATATCCCATAAGTGTGAAAGGGATTAATGATGTAGGTATGTCAGCTTCGTCTCCCCAGGTCCTGTTCATCTATAGTTAGGTGGCATTTCCTGTTCAATTGGACCAGTGCATTCTGAGCCACTAAATGTCAGCGCGTCTGCCAAAACCCAGGCAGTTAATTATAGCGACCAACAGGTCGTCTGAAGAGTTCAAAGACATCTAATTTATCTATACAGTTCAATTTGTACAATTTCGAAGATATTCAAGAATTCATTTGCGTTACTCATACTCATACTCTTTATTCATAATATTGTCAATATTACATGTCACATTTAAAAGGTTACATTATTATTTAACATCCATAATTTTAAATACAATCTCATAACTAGTTCGAAACAGTATTGTATTTAATTAATAAGATATATAGCCTTATTGTTCATTGCGTGTCTTCGTCAAAGATATTAAACATGCAAAAATGAATTGTTTATAGAAATCCGTACAATTTATTTAGCGTTGTAGTAATCATTTAAATATTACAGAACGCATGACGGATGATCCAATTTTTTAACTTTTTCGTAAAAGTGTTTAGGTTGCTCACTGTTTTGATGTGAATTGGTATTACATTATATACTAACATACCTAGCATAGTACTTATAAAAGATCCTTAACAATTAAACAATGTTGACGTGCGTGTCATTCGAATTCCGAATATTGTCATTCTTGGAATGAAAAATAATAATTCACCCGTAGTGATTTAGTTAATTATTATTAATAATAATAATAAATATTGGGGGACAATCTTACACAAATCGACCAAGTCCCAAACTAAGCAAAGCTTGTAATATGGGTTCTAGAATCGAGACTACGATATACATACTTATATAGATAAATACATACTGAAATACATAGAAAATATCCAGGACCCAGGAATAAATATCCGTGCTAATTGCACAAATAATGCCCTGGCTGCACTCAATGCCTGGCTGGGATTCGAACCCGAGACCTCTAGCTTCGGAGGCAGTGTCACTACCAACTACGCTAAACAGGTCGACAATTTTTTATAGGACATTTCTCTATGGAAAGTTCGCGGGAAAATTGAAATCATATCAATAACTCACTGGATCGTGGCCAAGCGGTATCCGTGCACCGTAAGCAAAGTCGGTCGGGGTCAAATCTTGGATGGGTGACCGCTTTGAGTGGTTACTAACTGAGCGCTCCCGTGATTTGGAAGGCAGGTCATGCCGTTGATCCCGAATATTCCAGTTCGAAACATAATTAAATGCCGTGACCGGGATAAAAGTAAAGTTGATAAAAGTAGGGCTAGGAGGTAAGTACCTCGCGAAAAAAATGTTTCGGACCTGCTTACAGAATTTCACGAGAATCGGTTGAGAAATGTGATCTGTAGAGGAGAAAAACCGAACATCCGAACATACGAAATGCTGTTTATTGTGACTGAACCCTATTAGGAAAACACAGTTCTGTTTAAGTAAGTATACCTCCGAAGTCACACTATATAGGTATGCGATATTTTCGGAGCTTATTCTCTTTTGTATAATTCATTTTCGTCTCATAATTTCTGATCACGTTTCCGAAGTCATTCTGATCACGTTTGTGACCTCATGTCGGCCCCGAAACGGGTTAGGCATAGACGTGGCAAAAACTCCGCGCAGTCTGGTAAAAATGATGATTTTTCACGGCTTAAAGTCACAATAATCAATCCTTTCTGTTAATAATTTCACGACCCGTTTAGCAGTAAAAAAAGTAAAAGTAGTTTACTCTTCAAATTAGGCATATTACATGCACCTATGAACGTCAATAAACTACCACCGCACCGGTTCGGAAAAACAAACCTCTGCCACGAGAAGAACCGGCGTAAGAAACTCGACGAGGTGTCATTTTTTCAAAACAATATAATTGTATAGTTAAATATAAAATTACGGTATCAGTTTACTACAAAAATATCAATGCTACAGTAGAAAACCTATTTTCGCGATAGATTAGCCGTGCAGGACACTATCACTGCCAAACATCGCTATCCATGATGTAATCGTTTACCTTATAATATGCTTTTGAAATAAGTGTTTGTTTTACTACATATTTGAATTTAGAATTGCTCAGTTCAGTAATGTGTCTTGGAATTTTATTGTAGAATTTGATACAATTTCCCAAGAACGACTTTTTCGCCTTTACTAGTCTATAGAAGGTTATTTTGAGTTTCCCAGTATTTCTGGTCACTATTGTTTTATCAGCGTTTGTTGGGAAATTGCAAAGTGAGTATCCAGCCTGATATTAGAGTGATGATCTGATGATCATGAAGATAATTGCATTGTTTCTGAGATTGGGGTCTTCTACGTAATGAAATATTTATGTCTAATTGACAACATTGTAATTTTTTAAGCGGGCTTTTTTCCGATTGTATCAAATAGAGGATAAAAATTAAACATAACCACATTTTTAATATTTTGAAAATATTCCCGTTTCATATTATTAAAAAATCAATTTCAAATATTATCTCATTCTAAAAGAGAGTAAGTGACAAGTAGGGTACACTGTGACTGTAAAAAAATCGTACAGAAGCACTATTAATAAGGCGGATTTACAAAGAAAGTGTCCTGCTGTTCTCTTTGTGCGTTGTGACTGTCACAATTCAGCCTTGTGACGTCATATATACGATGGTAGGCTTTCTTCACATTTTCGTGAATATCTTGAAAACAAATAGCTATAAAGATATAAAAAAAATTGGGCTTTTTGTTGATTAGTTAACGAAATGAGTTAGTATTTCATACTACTTTAAAATTTGAAATGTTTTCAATTAATACATAATCCTCATTGTGAAGCTAGATTGATGTGTGTAAGATTGTCTCCTAACAACAAAATTAAATGATAAATTGATAAAGGTACCACTAGTAAAAACATAATATTGTATTAGAATTCAGTACCTATGTAGGAATAAATTAACAGCAGGAATGGGCAGCAGCATCCTTGGAGTGCGGTGGATATACTGCAATCGCTAATCCGCATGCCAAGCGTGGCGATTGTGGCATTTACCCCTAATGAAATTGGGGGAGACCTACGTCCAGCAGTGGACGTCCTTCTGCTGATAAGGCGGTGGTGGTGGTGGATTTATTTATTTAAACAACGATACCAAGTTCGTTGATACCTAAACAAGAAAATTGAAATGACACCATTCTGAACGTAAATTACATCACGCAGCTCCATATGGAAATATCAATTCCAGAACCAATTAAAAATTAATCCACCATTTCGATGAAAACATTTTGTTGTTTGCATTCCCGAGTTTTATATTGCACAAGGTTTGTTATTTATTATTTATTGAATCATAAAATTGCGTAACATGAAACCATAGCGTTACTGCGATCCATACTTTAACAGCATTAGACTAAACATACCTACATACATACATATAATCACGCCTGTTTCCCAGAGGGGTAGGCAGAGATCACGGATTTCCACTTACTACGATCCTGACATACAAATTTCGCTTCATGAACTTACATAAACATACCTCATCATCATCATGTCAGCCGAAAGACGTCCAATGCTGGACATAGGCCTTCCCCAAAGACTTCCACAATGACCGGTCCTGCGCCACCCGCATCCAGCGGACACCCGCGACCTTCACCAGGTCATCGGTCCACCGTGTGGGGGGCTTGCCCACGCTACGCCTTCCGGTACGTGGTCGCCACTCGAGAATCTTTCCGCCCCAACGGCCATCGGTTCTACGTGCTATGTGCCCCGCCCACTGCCACTTAAGTTTAGCAATTCGCAATTCTTAAACATACCTAGTACTTATTAATTATAATACCATTCATAATTGTCTATAACACTCCACGTTATACATTGTTATAGTTTACATATATTATGTTGTCGTTGTTATAGATTCAATTACGACTGTGTTCATTCTTTTTTACTAGGTTAAAAATAAATTAGGATAGAATTCGAACAATTTAAGTTGGTTGTTTGAAAAAAAAACGAAGTAAAATATTAAGTAGAATTTAGTTTTTTAAACACAACACAAAGGAAAGTCATATTTATGCATTGTGTAATTTATCACATTATCTGTTATCATTATCATCGGCCTACAGATTTTTGTTGAAGGAACAAAGTGAGGAAACCTGTATAAAAAAGCAAAATTTATTTATTCTTTTTTTTATTACAAATGGGATTGCTCTTGGCCAGCATCTACCTATTTTGCACAAAAGATCCCATAGGGTCGAAGTGCATCCGCAAGGGCCCTCAAATAATTAAGATAAGATAAGACCTATAGCCGGGGGGCAAAGATGAGGCCGACGATGAAGCGAGCTCACCCAGAAGATGCCTATTGGTAGTATATCGTCGTTTAGTACTCAAAGTACAAGTTTAGTGCTGACGTAAATATTAGTAAAAATACGTAATGTTGGAAAAGATGTGCAAATTTCATTGATTGGCATAAATATTTAATAAGCCCACAACATAAGACAACCTATAAAGAAGAAAAAATCGGCCAAGAGCATGTCGGGCGACGCTCAGTGTAGGGTTCCGTAGTTGCCCAATGAACTTACTTAAAAAATCGAGAACAAGTAAAAGGGAACACTTTCACAGCGTTTCATAAGTCTTTTACTAAAAAGGGAAGACTTTTTAGGATAACTCAAAAACGGCTTAACTGATCATGTCCGCTATAGTTTTCGTTGAAATTATTTATTAAGCTTTACTGTCATGATTTTTCTCATATTTTTTGTACCCATAGTTCAAAAGTTAGAGGGGCACAATTGTTTTTTGCTTTTGGAGTGAATATTCCCGAAAATATTCACTTCATCAAAAAGAGTTTGATGAATACCTCTATTCAGTTTGAAAGACCTATCCAACAATACCCCACACTATAGGGTTAAAGCAAAAAAAAATATCATCCCCACTTTACGTGTAGGAGAGGTACCCATAAACAGACAGACGGACATGGCGAAACTATACGAGTAGTTGACTACGGAACCCTAAAAAGAAAAAAAAAACTAACCTAAAGATAAAAACAATGTCCCAGGCCGCCATCAGCGGGTAAAGTGCCCAGAAGGCTTGCCGCATTGCCACGCTGGATGTTTATTCTTTATGTGATATATTGGCCAGCCCTCTGGTCACCAGTAGTCTCTATTAAGCGCGCCGACAATTCTTTGAAAAGTCGACGCACACTTGGTCCCCATGGTCCAAGTGTTTCGACCCCAAACGCCTTAAATAAATATCCACTCCCTAGTGAGGCATACTTGCGGTGTTTGAGGTGTTCGGTTGAGGATGCAGTGGAGCCGATTTTGGTGCCCGGAAGATGGGTTGGAGCAAGCGTTTCTACACACGTAGCGTCCCATACAAAGGGACGACCCATCTTCCAGGGCACCAGCGTCATGGCATCAGGCCTCTTGGACCAGGCTTCTAAGACAGCGGACACCTTGACACTTCCTAGGGATTGTCGGATAATGTCATTGATGAGATGACAGGAATGACCATGGTGACCAAGACAATCCGCCATAGTACTGCACTGACAGCGATGTGGGACATTGGTTGCAGTCCTTAGCCGCAGACTGGTTGCCAGCCTGAAAGTGTGGCATAAATGACATTGAAAAATCTATGACAGTTGTAAAGACATAAATTCCAAGAGCCAGTGGCACTCCAAAGAGGCCGTCGTCTACAACAATTGATTATCAGTAGTTGAAATACATTTTGAGATGCATAAGCGCGTTCGGAAATAAAAAACGGGATATTTTTCAGATCTGAACGCCAGTTCTTTTGTATATTTTTTCCAAATAAATGGTCTAATCATTATCTTCTAATATTTATGTCCAATTTACCAATAACTCGAGTTCAAGCGGCGGGGAACTTAAAGATTTTCATGAAAACCACAACTTTCTTTAGCAAAAAAGTTCGACTTCTCAATTCAATCTAAGTCTTACAGCTCTGTACTTAAGGTTTATTTTTAAAGAACTCGAGAGATCTTAATGTCTGACTGTAACTAGCAGTCAACCAATTTACTCTGAACCTTAGACCCTTGAATATAAGGTTGATTTTTAAAGGTGGTAATATAGTTTCAGTTTTCTCTTATTTGCAAGTAACACAAAAGTGGGGAACTTTGAATTGAGCGCAATTCTATTTCACTTCAAAAGATGATTTTCTTCTATTTATAGGGTTGTCTCTTGGTTTTAGAAGAAAATTTTACTCGTTATTATTTGATTACATATGAATCGATCTCATGTGATTATAGCGATTGTGAAAAGTTCAGATGTTAGTTAGGCACACAATAACGCAGATATTGCTGAATGGATTAAGATTAAGTTTGGGCATGAAGAGATGGTATAACTTGGGTGTTTCGGACAAAAGGTATCCGGTTTTATTCATCTGGATTCCAAATTTTAGTCTAATCCGGTCAGATATTTTTGCGTATTCGAATACCAAACATCCAAATTTACACAATTATAATGTTAGTACCTAGGATCTTTTTCAAATCTGAATTCAAATTCTAAATTGTTTATTTGTAAGAATACAATCAAAATGCATGGTCTTAAGGTATAATTCAAGTCTCGTATTCAGCATGCAAGCGCATACAAATAATTTAGTATAAATAAATCGGCTAAAATAACATTTAAATTGTATCATTATAAAATTATTACAATAATTGCGTAAGTGTGTCAAACATTTTTGTAATTTATGTAATCCTTGATGATTTAGAATCATTTTTATTTTATTTTTTATGACATAGGTGGCAAACGAGCACACGAATCGCCTGATGGTAAGCGATTAGCGCCGCCCATGGACACTCGCAACACCAGAGGGGTTGTAAGTGCGTTGCCGGCCTTTAAGATGGGAGTACGCTCTTTTCTTGAAGGTTTGAAGGTCGAATCGGTCTTGTAACCATTTTGACAATTTTCGCTTAAATATTTGCCCCTACAGTGTCCGTAATTCAAATGGTAAATTATTATAAATAACAATACTCATATTCAAAATATTTCTTTTGTAGATGTATAAAAGTTTCCCCGAAAACATAACCATATGCGCAAACCCGCAACACATATAATGAAATATCAGTTCAAATGTAACATTTAAAAGCCACAGTATTAATTGTCAGGTTTGTCAGCCTAAAGGGTTTAATTGAAAATAAAAGTAAAGTGTAGCCAACCCTGCCGCCGCCGGCGTCCAATTACCGGCCCCATTCAGTCGGTGACCGCTTTCATTTTGCCATTTATCCACAATACCATTCTCCCACTCTATTATATGATAGGGTTCATATAGTTAGACGAACATTTTAACTGGACATGCTATTCTTAATATGTAAAATTGACTATTAATTGTGTGGGACTAGGTTTTTTTCTGGATAAAGAAAAGTTTAGGAGAGATTTACGCTTATGCCACTACGGACAGAAATTGATAGGGGTGATGAATTTTATCCAAAGAGTTTAGTCTCATAATTTAGTAGGAACACAAAAACTTGTTAACCATAGTTCAACTGATATCTTGATATGTTATTGTCATTATCTTAAGAAATCAGTAATTTGTCATATTAATAAAAAAAGGTTACGAATAAACGAAATGTAATAGTAACCAGCACTAAACATCTGTTATTCTATTTGTTATTTTTATATTTTAGTCGTCTGTGATAAAGAAAGGGCAGGGGATTACATACATATAAAAATTTAATAAAAAGCTATAAGTCAACATCTGTATAGTTTATTGTTCCGGGGAAAATAGGTTGAGAAATAGTGAAACTTCCGTCGAAAAAACGCATTGGCTCTAATGATTCGAGCAACTGAAAGACTTTTGGACGTCATTCGTTTTTCAAGTCGCTAATACTCTTACGGATCCTTATACTCATTTATTGATAAAGTGTGGTACTTACGTGTTAATAAAAAATATGCAAACTTACTTTTTGGTGAATAGTTTATATTAGTGTTTAAGAGTGTTCGTGGCCCAGCGGCGCCCGCGTACCGCGTGCGATATGCGAGGTTAAGCAATGTCGGGCGGGGTCAGTCCTTGGATGGGTGAACGCTTAGACCGCGCGCGCGGTGGCCGCTAACTGAGCGTTCACGTGCTTTGGGTGCTTTGGAAGGCACGATAAGCCGTTGATCCCGGCTGCTGTCTATGGTAGCAGTCGTTAAGCCAAGTTAGAGGCCTTCGGGCGGCTTGAGACCTAACAGTCAAGTTGCCCACTCACTTGACAAGCCTAATCCCAATAAGGTCTAGTTTCTCCCTTGGGTTGGAAGGTCAGATGGCAGTCGCTTACGTAAAAACAAGGGCCTACGCCAATTCTTTGTTAGCGGATACCGGGCATCCTTCAGGATGCAACTGTACTGGGATTAACGCTAGAATGATGATGATGATGATTTTTGGTGAACAATACATTTTGAATGGATGGTATTGAGTTCATTTACATATCATTAATTATATAATTTTTGTTAACAGGAAGACATGGTATGCCTGTCATGTACGGCGACCGGCGAGCGTGTGTGCCTGGCCGCCGAAGGATTCGGTAACCGGCACTGTTTCCTCGAGAACATCGCAGACAAGAACATACCACCCGATCTGTCGCAGTGCGTGTTTGTTATTGAACAGGTACGTAACGTGTTAGATTACATAGGAACTGAGATACCAGCGTGCTGCTATCCGTTCTTCATCACCGTGCACAACATTGACGTGTCCAGTATGCGGTCGTAGCCATCGCTCCCATATCGGCCTTACTTATCATGTATGTAAATACTGCAGGACGACAACATAGACGCTGCTTAAGAGTGCGCAGTGCGTTCGGTTCTCCATACAAACGTATTTATGGTCTCATTTTAAAACGCCATGCTAGAATAACATGAAACTTTGTATACACAATGGGATCCAGCTTGTCTAGGGCGGAAATTAGTTTCTCTTGCTTGAAATTATAATGGCGAAAAAATACAGCGATTATTAAGGTTTTCATACAAGCCGTAAAAAACTAAAAAAACCGCTGTATTTTTTTTCTTTTTCAATTTCTAGCAACAGAAACTAATTTTCGACCTAGGTATGCCGGATCCCATTGTAATAATAATAATAATAATAATAATATTGGGGGACAATCTTACACAAATCGACCTAGTCCCAAACTAAGCAAAGCTTGTACTATGGGTACTAGACGACGATATACATACTTATATAGATAAATACATACTTAAATACATAGAAAACATCCAAGACCCAAGAACAAATATCCGTGAAAAATGCACAAATAAATGCCCTGGCCGGGATTCGAACCCGGGACCTCTAGCTTCGGAGGCAGAGTCACTACCAACTAGGCTAAACAGGTCGTCAAACAACATCATTGTGTATACAAAGTTTCATGATATTCTAGCATGGCGTTTTTAAATGAGAGCCTAAATACGTTTGTATGGAGAATCGATCCACACCGATCGTACTGCGCCCTCTTAAATCATCTTTTTATAGATCCGACACCGTAGAACGTTGTAATCGGGTGACGTACTCGTACTTGAGTTCCAACACAACAAATCAACACTGTTGAACGTTATAACAGTTCAACTAGTCAACATCGGTAATTGATACTACTTTCTCAAAACTTAGACAATAATACCACCTGGTCGCACTGTGCGTTCTTAGTTAAGTGAGTTCCAACACTTCAAATTAACACTGCTCAAGGTTGGAACATGTGTAGTGGATTTCGGTAAAGTAAAATAACAGCTTCCTTGAAAAACATCGGCGATTAAAACGTACCACCGCATCTGTCGTAGTAAGTGTTCATTGTAGAACAGATACATGCAAATCCTTGGGACCGCCTTAAGGTTGACAGTCCTGTCAATACGTATAAAGATTAAAATATATTTTTTACACCATTTCAAATTAAAGTTCGTTAATTCCTACCACACAAATCAACACTGTCGAAAGTAGTAACCGAATTGTCGAAAGTTTGAACAATACATATCATATGTACAGTCAATAGCAAAATTAGATAATCATTTTAGTTGTTTGTCACTTTCACTACTTTGACTCATCCCAATTGTCGCAGTATTGTTACGTTAATGCGACAAAGTACTAAAATGATCATCGACACTAATGTTCTTGACTGTACTGATATCTTAAATATCGAGGCAAGATCATATTGCCTGACGTGTCGAAGTGCATATCCTTATATGTACGTGAATAACAACCCTGTATGTACCATCGGGCACTAGTAACCAGTTAGTGCTTTTGCGACAAAAACTTTGCTAACTACACTTTGTTCTGGTTATGTTTTTCTCCTTCTTCTATCTGTTTGTATATTATAAGAACACATTACCAAGACAAACATTTTAAGACGAATCAAAGTAACTTTTGAGAGTTTCTGCGGAAGTAGAACTTCTCTAAATTATGTAAGGCTCCGACCTAGATAGAACATACAACTTAAATTGAATGGCATTGTGATAATAGGTGAGAAGTTTTCAGTACTTTGGTAATTTGTTTATTAAATTCAAACTAAACTGATTATCACCGGGTCAGTGTAAACTGATTGGACCCGGGTATGTCCTAAAAACGACCAAGACCACCGGGGGATGGGCAGCAGCATCCCTGAGTGCGGTTTAGATACTGCGATCGCCAACCCGTATGCCAAGCGTGGCGATTAATGGCATTTACCTCATGAAATTGGGGGAGGCCTATGTCCAGCAGTGGACGTCTTTGAGCTGATATGGTGGTGGTGGTGATTGTCACCAAGGACTGAACTCGCGTGATACATTCCTGTCAAAAATTGATTGAGATCTGTATGCTTCACTTGCCAATTTGCCAATTTCCCATGCAACATTTTTTTCATTTGCTGCCTAGGGCCTTCAGAATGCTGTTAAGACTCCCAGAATCCAAAAAAACACACACACGAACCAAAACACCACGACACACACGACGTACAGTCCAAAACTCACACGAATGGTTTACAAGCGATAGTGCGGAAAAAAATCACGTTACTGATGGGTCGCATTAGGGAAAGTCAAACGGCATTCTGAAGGTGATTGCTGGGCGTTTTGACGGCCCCATATTATGGCACTGGGTACATGAGGTCAGAACTACTGTGGCATACGTCAAGTAGTTCTTAGCATAAAGTAACTGTAAGTACTAACAAAGCTTTTAAGTCAAATTGTAAATAACAATATATGGATTATACGAACTGAAATAAAATATTTAATTTGATTAGTAATATATTTTTCTCAAATATGCAATGAAATATTGATGTTATGTTCCTTATAATAGGCTGCGAAGTATGACGTTTCAGGTGCGGCTAGGACGAGAGGTAGTTAATGGAATTTCATACAAATCTTGCAGGCCTTGGCCTTCTTTTTTAAATTCCATTCCACATAAATTTGTGGCACAGGCATCATGACATTCTGCCACTATGCGTATTAGAAATAAAACTTTTATTTTTTTATTGTTTATTTCATTGCATGTTTGAGAAAAGCACTATACATACCTCGGCGGGAAATATGGGGTTGCCCGCCTCAGACCTATCCGACCTCGCTTCGCTCAGCCGTCTATATGTCTTCGGCCGGCAACCCCTTTTGTCCCGGCCTCTGTAGTAATGTACTATAATTCCGTTATTTTATTTAGTATATTTACCTTGCAGGCGTTGTCAGTACGAGCTCTCCAGGAGTTGGTGACCGCAGCAGGCTCAGAGACCGTAAGTGTCCACACACTCTACCACCCTGTATGTAAATTTGTTTGTCACATGTATACATAAATACCTGTTAAATAACTTATTCTCCTGAAATTACTGTCCTTTAAATAATTTTCAAATAAACTAATTTGTCTTTTGTTAAATATAACCTAAAAAGATTTTGAACAGCAGATCTGTAGCACATTTTATTAGATTTTATTGTGTTTAACCCGTCTTGTGAATAATAATCTTTTACGTATCGCTATCATGTTTCGATTACAGGGAAAAGAAAACTTAGTAAGTATACTGGTTATTCGGTAAAGTGCATGTGAAATTTTCAAAATCTC
This sequence comes from Notocelia uddmanniana, assembly GCA_905163555.1. Lineage (NCBI taxonomy): Eukaryota > Metazoa > Arthropoda > Insecta > Lepidoptera > Tortricidae > Notocelia > Notocelia uddmanniana. Next base: position 2,290,598 of record LR991074.1, on the reverse strand, counting down.
AAATTGGAATCTTCAGTAGATTTCTGAGCGGTTTATTAATATTTCGTTTTTAATTTTCAAATGCCATTTCACTAATTAATAATCCTTTAAACTTTTTTGGATGAATCGTTTTTGAAAGTTTCGGTCTTCGCTAGTAGATTGAAATATTTACTATTCTTACCTACTTAAAATTTGGGTAAAGGAATGAGCACTTTTTAATTCTCAATAATGATTAAACATAGGTATTACCAATCATCAGAGCTGCTCTTAGATTATCAGAAAAATATCGAATGAGATTTAATTATTTTTTAAATGAAACAAAAACTTATGAAGACATAAGCCCGTTAAACTTGACGTCACGAGCCCCCACTCCCTAACTTTTACGAGATTTATTATTGTCATTTTTGTTTTATTGACAAAAGAAAAAAATACGTGTCCAATATTTTTTGATAATCTAACAGAAAACTGGTTAAGTACTAGGACACTACTGAATAGCGGTGGATTTAATGGTCTTTTTTGTCTTTAAAATGTGTTCATATTTTTACTCCATAATCAAATGAAAGGGATATTTTCGGCTTTACTTTTACATAAGTTTTAATTTTATTCAATAACTCTGTAAACATCTTCTAATTTGGCACTAACTGTTTTAAAAATTTGTGTAACTGAAATCTTACGTTCAAGGGGATTCATACTAATATTATAATTGAGTTACGCCTCGTATCGGCAATAGCCAAAACACAAGTATACGATACGACTTCGTATCGTGGCACGGGCGACTTCGCGTTACGTTGCGAAATCGTGTCGTGAAAATCTGCGACGTAAACCGTAAATATTTACGAGTACAATACGATGTCGTATCGTGGTACTGGTGATATCGGATTTATTTCCTTAAGGGAGTAAAAAGTGGGTTGATGTTTGTATGGGAGAGCAATAATCAAGCTTTCATCTTAATAAATTTAATACAATACAATACACATACAATAATTTATTGGTAACACTATAGTTACAAGTCAAGTATTATGCAGTATCAAATATTGCAATAGCAAATATTGGTCTGATACAGTAACGAGTTCTACGCGGACGAAATCGCGGGCAAAAGATAGTAATCTCAAAACAAAATGCCTGCGCTGCTTCTCAAAAATTTGCACAATAATGCAAATAATGGCTGCGAAAATTATTAGTCTTTATTTTGGACATTTCTGATTGGGTTTCGAATTTGTCTTGAGTTTTTAGGTGTTTCTGGGATTTCACCCAACATATTTTTGTGACAGTTAGTGTTTCTAATATGACATTTGCTCGTAACCATTATACAGCGTGTGGCCTGTAATAGGAGCAAGAAACGGTACACTATTGAGCTCTCTAGCAATTATTTCCAAGTGGTTTCAATCGATATTTTTTTTGTATTTTTAAATGCAAATATAACTTATGTGTAGTTTTTACTCTACTGGAGTAAGACTAATAACTCTATATTAAAAAAATGTGCAGGTTAATTTTAAAAAATCCAAAATAAATCATTTAAAACCAAAAATGCAACAAAATATAAAGCTAGTCATAATTTGGCGCTACCTCAAAATCAGCATTGACTGTTGCGCTATCTCGTGGTGCCAAAATCCATTACTTGGAGGTCATAACTTTAGATCAAAATTTCTCCAAATTTAAAAAAACTAATATTTTTTTGGACACGAGGTTACTGAAGATGCTCTAAGGAATCGTCATTAAATTTTTTTGCTCTTATCACAGGCCGCATCCTGTATTTATTACGTCTGTATATTTATGTACTTCATTGAATGAACCGTTTCTTTCGTGTTGTTCATTCTTATCCTCATTATATTCTAATATTTGTAACAATTTTTACATAGTTTACAATTTTAACCGTTCTTATATGTGACTTAATAATTCTCTAATGTATTTCTCATCAAATATACTTCTTAAACTGGTGGTAAAATACTTCTATTGAACTACTTTTTAACATTAATCCTGTAAACGTAGAAAATGTCGTATATATCTGTATAATGATGATAAAAGTAAAAGCTTATTTTATATATCTACCTATTAATAATAGAGAAACGTTAATTTCTAACATGAATAATTGTGTCGTCTATAAACAAGATCTACTGATAAAATAAAATAAATAATTATATGAAATAATAAACTCATCATGAAGTTTGTATATTAATTCACAATGTTCTTGTTTATCTTTCATTTCAGGGTAAAGGCACCGGTTCTGGACACAGGACCCTACTTTACGGCAATGCTATACTACTGAGGCATCTTAACAGTGACATGGTAAGTTTACTTAGTCTAATACATATATAAAATACTAAAGTATTCACTAAAAACATTCCAAACAATTTTCAATTCAACTGTACCACCTGTGTTTCACTATAACCTCCGGCAAGTCACCTGATGGTAAGAGATTAGCGCCGCCCATGGACACTCGCAACACCAGAGGGGTTGTAAGTGCGTTGCCGGTCTTTAAGATGGGAGTACGGTCTTAGGGTGTTATCTGAAGTGAATCTCGAGCAACAAATATCCAAAGCAACGGGGCGGCCCGGTGCCTATGCTATCTAAGCATATGCATTAGTAAATAGCTTAGTTCTACTTACATGTCAGGGATTACACTGTTGTCGCTGTTTTCAGTATTTGGCCTGCCTGTCGACATCATCGTCCCAGGACAAGTTGGCTTTCGACGTGGGTCTGCAGGAGCATTCGCAGGGCGAGGCTTGCTGGTGGACGCTGCATCCGGCTAGCAAGCAGAGGTAACATCGTCAGCGTCACCATCATCGTCGTCGGCGTCATTGTCGTCAATACCATCATCGTCGGCTTCGTCATTGTCATCATTACAGAGAACATTCGAAAGATGATAATTTAGCAAAAAAACTGTGATTTTAATAAGATACGTTTCATCAACAATTTTCCGCAAATATTTATAAAGTTTTATGCTAATCACGCCTCAATATTTTTTTTCTATATTTTTGAAATCATTATAACTCTGTAATTTACTTTGAGTCATCATCCTTTATTACAGAGTCGATATTCCCTCAAAACCTTACAGCAGTTGTTACCTTCTGTTCCACGAGGTCTATTTCTACCCTTTGCTTCCAAAACCAATAGCATTTTTATTTCTCCCTCGCTCGCTTCCACACGCACTAACTTAATGCGTCACAACGAGCAAGATTTTTTTATACCACGTCCGTGGCAATCATGCGTACGGCCCGCCGGTAAGCGGTCACCGTAGCCCATGGACTTGCAACCATTTAAAAAAATACACACTCCTTTCTTGAAGAACCCCATACTTGTAGTCCCTCTGGAAAACCTCGGCAGGAGGCTCATTCCACAACTGGAGAGTCCGAGGGAGGAAATTCTTCTGAAACCGTAGCGTGTGCGACAATTTAAGTTCTAAGGTGTGATGATAAATTCCCTGCCGACGGCTAGGGATGAATACATATCATTCTACTCCAGCATACAATTAAATGACACAAAACAATATAGTACATTACTACAGAGGCCGGTACGAAAGGTCTGAGGCGGGCAACCCCATATTTCCCGCCGAGGTATGTATAGTGCTTTTCTCAAACATACAATTAAATAAACAAAAAAAAACAAAGTTTTATTTTTAATGCGCATAGTGGCAGAATGTCATGATGCCTATGCCACAAATATATGTGGAATGGAAATTAAAAAAGAGGACTTTGCCGGCCTAGGCCTGCACGATTTGTATGAAATTCTATTAACGACCTCTTGTCCTAGCCGCACCTGAAACGTCACACTTCGCAGCCTATTATAAGGAACATAACATCAATATTTCATTGCATGTTTGAGAAAAACTTTTTAAATTCAAGTCTGTACCATAGCCAAGTCATTACATGACTGGAGGGATAATCAAAATGGATTTCCATACATTGTTTTATTATACAACAGTTATTTTTTATGTTTAAAATAGGCACTCTACAATGCCCGTCTTGTGCCACCATGTCGATTTTTAATTTAAATCAACTTATTATGCTGTCGTAGAAAAAATATTGTATATAATGTTACATAATTAGGTCTTAAAATTCTCGAATCTTTGATAACAGAACTGGATTCTTGAATTTTAAGAACCCTTATTATGTAACTTTAGCATAATAGCACATTACACAACTAGGGTGGTATAGCAAAGAAAGACTGAGATCGCAGATTTTGCGGCCCGAGCTGTAGGTGAGGGACGTATGTATATAATAATAATAATCATTTATTTCGAGCATTTAGCCCATATCACAAAAATAAAAATACAAATTAAAGTCCTCAATAATTAAAAATATAAATAAGATTAGAAAAATAACATTAAATTTAGAATACAACGATGGCATTACTGGGATCCATATGCATGGCGTTCCATTTTCTTACCATCGGACATTCCAGCTTGTCAGCAATGGTGTTCAGAAGGCCGTTGGTACTGTCCCGCACGCGTCGCATCAGGGAGGCAACTCGTTTGCGCATTATTGCCTGAAAGCCATCAACGCAAGCCTCTGCAAACATACCTGATGCGGTGCAAAAGCGGGGCAGCCCCAACAACATCCTGAAACCATTATTATACTGGACGCGTATGGCATTGAGAGATCGCTGCGTACATTTGACCCATATATGCTATCGAGGGCTTTATTTATTACCTCCCGTGTTGTGTACATCATTTTATTACTACACTTTGGCCAGGTGTGGCATAAAATATTATAAAATGCGATCGAGATGTGGAAGAGATGAACTAAATTGTCTATGCTATTATACTTTGTAATGCCTCGTTTGAATACCCGCAGATCCGAGGGTGAAAAAGTGCGAGTCGGTGACGATCTTATCCTTGTATCTGTTGCCACGGAGAGATATTTGGTGAGTTGGTCAACATGTACATAATTTGGTAATTATAATGCTAAGAGCTCTACAATTTCCAAGCACTTTCTGTAAAAGCTTCAAATTATTTATGATGCTACGTCAAGTAGCTCTCATCAGATCCATCCATAGTAAATAAATAAACGAGCCCATCCATGATATTTTTTATATAGAAAACTCCCGTGAGTTCGAGACATGTTAAAAAGATTGTGAGTTATTATTTTGACAGATTTAGTATGGATATGTACGAGTGTCCTGTGACTCTATTGTAAGTCCTCAACGATACTGATGAATTGATGATATATTATTTGTCATTTTTCAGCACACAACAAAAGAAAACGAAGTATCAATAGTAAATGCTTCATTCCACGTGACACATTGGTCGGTGCAGCCTTATGGCACTGGCATCTCTCGCATGAAGGTATGTGTATTGTTGCGTTGAGTTAATGCGTACATACCCTTATATTTGAAAAACCTAAATAAAGTACCTGTTCTGTGTAGAGGCGTGTTCGAATAGGCGTTTGTTTAGTTTGTGTTGCACATTTTAAATATGTAATGTAATCTCTATTCGAACACGCTACAACTACATACAACTGGTCCGTTACTTAAGTTTTTTACCTACACTTGTGTTTAGTTTTGATGGGTTCCATTTAAAATTAGCCAAAACTTGACCGTGGATGAGTGAATATCAGATCGCCTGGTTTCATTGGTCAGATTTTGTCGAATTTGATCAATTTTGGTGGTATTTATCAGAATCAGAATCAGAAAATTATTTATTGCCACAAAAAAAAAGAACCTTAAATGTCTACAGAAATCATCAAAAAACAAAGAATCATAATTAAAAAGATAAAAAATCTAGAAAAAATTGTGCAATAATAATAATAATAAAAACTAACTTAAGGAACTATAGTGGGCAATGGGTCCCAGTCTCAGCATGTGCTGGGCAAAGCGGCCCGGCGCTGGTTTTCAGACTGGTCCCTTTCTGGACCACCTTTACTTTATCCACCCGACCAGACCCGAGTGACCCATGGAAGACGTCTTTTTCTAACTGGATTATCGGAAATACCAGTTTCTCCTGCTATTGAGAAAAGAGCCATTGCTACCGTTGAGGGACCAAACTTGTACTTTTCTTCCCTGATTTACCAATTTTTGATACTTTTCTGAATAGTAGGTTTTTTTAATACTTGAATCCCTCGATTCAAGGGGAAGATTCTACTTTAGAATCACTCGCTACGGTCAAGCGTTTATTGAAAAGTGTTTCGCTTCACACAGGTTTCAGTATACCGCCCTCTCCATAAATATTATCATTTTGCTTCCACAATCTACTTTAAAATGTCATCATCATCCTCCTAGCGTTATTCCCAGTACAGTTGCATCCTGAAGGATGCCTGGGGTCCGCTACCTAATCCCAAGAATTGGCGTAGGCACTAGTTTTTACGGAAGCGACTGCCATCTGACCTTCCAACCCGAGGGGGAAACTACCTTATTGGGATTAGGCTTGTCAAGTGAGTGGGCAATTTGACTGTTAGAAGTTCTCAAACCGCCCGGAGGCCTCTAACTTGGCTTAACGACTGCTATCATAGACAGCAACCGGGATCAACGGCAAAACGTGCCTTCCAAAGCACGGGAGCGCTCAGTTAGTAACCACTCAAAGCGGTCACCCATCCAAGGACTGACCTCGCCCGACATTGCTTAACCTCGCATACCGCACGCGGTACGCTGGCGCCGCTGGGCCACGAACGCTCCTGGCCACGAATCTACTTTAAAATGTACAGATTATATATTACAAAAATGTTTAGCTGTTAGTCGTTTTAAAAAAAAACCAGTTGTACCACTCAGGGCCCAAAGATACAGGCTCAGCCTAGTTTGGGGTCCACCAGTCACTTTCATTATTGTATTTATCTTGTGTGTTTAGCAAAATAAAGATTATTATTAATATTATTATAATTATAATGCTTCACTGAAAAATATACTTGCCTACTTTTTTTTATATTTAAAAGAATAAAAAATATAATAAATATTGGGGGACAATCTTACACAAATCGACCTAGTCCCAAACTAAGCAAAGCTTGTACTATGGGTACTAGACGACGATATACATACTTATATAGATAAATACATACTTAAATACATAGAAAACATCCAAGACCCAAGAACAAATATCCGTGATAAATGCACAAATAAATGCCGGGCCGGGATTCGAACCCGGGACTTCTAGCTTCGGAGGCAGAGCCACTACCAACTAGGCTAAACAGGCCGTCAGGCTATACAACGAAGGTGGCAAACAAGCTTACGGCCTGCCTGATGGTAAGCAGACACCGTAGCCTATGGACACTTGCGACTCCAGAGGAATCACAAGTGCGTTGCCGACCCCTTATTAATTTGAGGATGGACTTTATTCGTTTTTTTATTGTTCCAGTATGTGGGCTACGTGTTCGGTGGAGACGTACTACGCTTCTTTCACGGGGGCGATGAGTGTCTCACTATACCGAGTACTTGGAGTACAGATGGTGGGCAGAAGTAAGTATCTTCACACGTAGCCAGGCATTCGCGACTTCTGATCTTCTCTTGTTGCTGATGGAGATCTGGGATCTTGATACAAACCACCTTATCAGTTCGAGTAATTTATTGTGAATTAATGGGCCGACCAAACAAAAGTCAACAAACCATTGACACCCGTCATAGGAGAAGTATAAAGACCATTCTAAAACGGCTTGAGTTTTCGGTAATACATCTAGGAACTCTTATGTTCTAACAGTTGCAATTTCTAGAATTAATTATGTTTGTATCTAAAAAAAAAAGAAACTTTTGTTACAAGTGTTTCAAAGAGCCCAAAAATGGGTGGTTTATATATATATATATTTTTTTTTATGAAAAATGGGATTGCTCTTGGCCAGCATCTAGCCAGGGGGCAAAGATGAGGCCGACGATGAAGCGAGCTCACCCAGAAGATGCCTATTCACTCGTGCCTTAAAAAGGTCCAGGTTATATGAACTCAGAAATACAGACGCAGATATATTGTCTAGGTCATGAGTTGCTATGGCCATTGGCCACCTTCTGTATCCACCATAAGATCAGTTCGGTGGTATGTACCGTAATCTTGAATTTTCACCGAACTTACGTAAGTCAAACAGCTCAATCGAATACCGGCAAGTGACTGAAAAATGGATTGTAAATTTTGATAACAACTTGCATACAAACAGTGCGAGTTTTAAATAAGAGCTTGTAACAAGGATTTTTTTAATAAAATTCGAGTATTAATGCTATATTAATAACTTTTAATTGGATTCGATTTTCATAGAACAAATTAATAAGTGGTGAACGGTGTTGATCGCACAATATTGTAAACTTTTATTTTAAGAAATCTACCTAAGCCTTTTTGTAGTGACTGTTTGTTTACTTATAAAAAAAATACCTACAAATTTGAAAGTTAAATTTTGGGTTATCATTTTAATTAGTAGGTATTATCATCTATATAAGTACTCGTACTAATATTTTAAAGCTGAAGAGTTTGTTCGTTTGTTTGAGCTCGCTAATCTCAGGAACTACTGGTTCGAATTGAAAAATCTTTTTTGTGTTGGATAGTCAATTTATCGAGGAAGGCTTTAGGCTATATAACATCACGCTGCTACCAATAGGAGCGAAGACGCGGACGAAGTAATTTCGATATGACACAGAAACGGTCATTTTTAATTTTATAAAAAAAATGAATTTTTGTATGTATCTGATTACACCACCATCCACCATAACAGCCAAATGACGTCCACTGCTGGACATAGGCCTCCCCCAATTTCATGCGGGGTAAGTGCCATAATCGCCACACTTGGCATGCGGGTTGGCGATCGCAGTATCTCCACCGCACTCCAGGGATGCTGCTGCCCATTCTCCAGTGGTCTTGGTCGTAGTTTTAAGACATACCCATTACCCGGGTCAATCCGTATCAGATTCATTAACGAATAAATGAGTGTTAGTGCCAGTATCAATATTAAAACATGTCCTTTAAATTAGTATATTAAAAGTCCTTTTTGTTCACAGTATCGTGGTGTACGAAGGTGGTTCCGTGATGTCCCAAGCTCGCTCACTGTGGCGGCTCGAACTCGCTCGAACTAAGTGGGCGGGAGGGTTCATCAACTGGCTGCATCCTATGCGGATACGGCACATCACTACTGGAAGATACCTCGGGGTCAATGACCAGAACGAGCTGTATCTTATACAGAGGTAATAGCAACTAGTTACTATGGGCGCGGGCTTCGCCTGAGTTCACCACGGGGATTCTACCTCGAGGTCAATGAGTAAAACGATCATACAGGTTTTTTTTTCATAGCCTATTTAGGTGACCCACTGCTAGGCAAAGGCCTCCCCTCTTTTCCTCCACTCGGCCCTATGAAACAACAACAAAACATAGTTACCTATGAGAGGGATCCACGGTAAGGGACATTTAATAAAATGACTCGTACAAGGTGGGCCCTTTAACTGGAACAAATATTTAAAAAGACGCTTCCTTAGAGCACCTACAGAAACACCTGGTGTACACTTTTAAAAAAAAAAATTTTTTTTAATTTTGATCTAAATATATGATTATGACCTCTGAGTAATGGATCTTGTCACCACGAGATTATAGCACATCAGTCAATGCAGTGTATGAGGTAGTATGATGAGTCATAATTGTTTTTACATTTTTGTGTTTTTCAAGGATATTTTTGGTGTTATTCAATTTTTATTTCATTTTTGATTGTCTTTTTAAAATAAATAGACACTAATGTCACTTCAGAAAAGTAATAAAGACACACTCAAGCCATCCTTGAAGAAAAAAAAAATTTTTTTTTTTTATTAATTAAGACTCCTTGGAAATAAATTGCTGGTCCTTCGTTTAATTTTCTGCCCCTGTTACAGGGCCCACCCTGTATATTGCGCTATGCTAGGCTTCCAAACACCTGCACATATGCATTCCTATGTACAAGGGTAGAAACTTATATACTTTGAGACTGGTAAGAACTCAAAATGTTTATTTTGAATTTATTTATTTTTCAGAGACGAAGCAACCACAGCATCTTGCGCGTTCTACCTGCGTCAAGAGAAAGATGATCAGAAGGTGGTTCTAGAAGATAAGGACTTGGAAGTCATAGGATCTCCGATCATCAAGTATGGTGACTCCACCGTCATTGTGCAGCACTCTGAGACTGGACTATGGCTGTCTTACAAGGTGACTTGATCATTAATGTTTCAATCTTTTGAAACAGGAGTTTTTTTTTATGATAGACTGACCAGCGATTGGCTTTAGTCTCACCTGATAGAAAGCGATGACAAGGCCTAAGATGTTGCTCACTGATTCAGTAATAGCCTATTCACTCTTGTCTTGAAGAGACCCAGATTGTATATATCAGGAAATACAGACGGCGGCAGTAAATTCCAGTCCTTAGCTGTTCGCATTAAGAAAGAAGAAGCAAATCGCTTCGTGTGAATAAATGGTAGGCTGATGATAGCTGGTAGGAGTATTTAAATTAGAAATGTATAGAAATTAACTACTAATCTAATTTAGACCAATTTATCAATAGACAAAATATAAACCTATACGTAACAGGAGACATAATCAACTATCATTTTATGAAGAGGACTTAGATTAATAATACCAACAGATCCGTAGTGTTAAATAAGATGATTTTTGTATAGTTATCTTTTTGAATACTCATGGGTAACCAAGATGAGTTAGATCGGGACATATATAGCACGATCATTTTCGGCTGTTAACGAAATGTCTCGCCGTTGTGAAACGCACCTCTGAATTAATTCAACAATATTATATATTATGTAAAAATATAAACATATTCATTTAATCGTATTAATCATACATAGTCAGGTTACAGGAAAATTTAAAATACATAATGTCAATAATTAATAACTAAACGAAGCGTTATCAACTGTACAACCTTTATGAAACCATAATTTAAACATGCATAAAATTATATAGAATCCCTCTCCTGTTTCTTTCACATCAAAGTTCATGCCTGCATTTTGTCGGCCTGTTTAGCCTAGTTGGTGGACAGTGCCTCCAACGCTACAGGTTCCGTGTTTGAATCCCGGCAAGGACATTTATTTCTGTGGTGAGCAAAAACATTTGTTCCTGAGACTTGGATGTTTTCTATGTATTTAAGTGTATATCTATTAAATATATCGTCGTCTAGTACCCATAACACAGGCCTTATTGAGCTTACTATGGGACTAGTTCGATTTGTGTACAAATTGTCCCCTAATATTTATTTATTTTTTGATCGCAGTAGACATAAACTCGCTCCCTTTTTCAGTCATACGAAACAAAGAAGAAAGGCGTCGGCAAAGTGGAGGAGAAGCAAGCGATACTGCACGAAGAAGGAAAGATGGACGATGGTCTGGACTTCTCCCGTTCCCAAGAAGAAGAGTCACGGACAGCCAGAGTTATTAGAAAGTGTTCGTCGTTGTTCACCAAGTTTATCACGTGAGTTTAAACCTTATTACTTCCAAGCGAGGGTGCTTAATGCTTCGCCACGATCGGTCTAGATTTCTACCATTTGCAAGAAGAAGATTCACGCACGGCCAGAGTTATTGGAAAGTGTTCGTCGTTGTTCACCAAGTTTATTACGTGAGTTTGAGCCTTATTTCTACTAAGCGAAGGCGCTTAATGCATCGCCACGATCGGTCTAGATGTCTACCATTCGCAAGAAAAATAGTCACACACAGCCAGAGTTATTCAGGAGTGTTCTTCGCTCTTCGCAGTTTTATCACGTGAGTTTCCAACTTATTTTATTTATCATACAGATTTGATTTGTTATAAATAAAATCAGTCTGCAACTGTTGGTCTGCAATGTTTAAAACGATTGAATTCGTTGCAAAGTTATAACTTAATCATCAATATTTAAAAATTGATCTACAAACTTGCTACCCTGAACGTAGGTTAGGTTAGAACTGCGACATTCACAGTAGTACTGAACTGCTACCAGAAAAGTAGGTTAACTTTTTTAGGGTTCCGTACCCAAAGGGTAAAAACGGGACCCTATTACTAAGACTTCGCTGTCAGTCCGTCCCTCCGTCTGTCACCAGGCTGTATCTCAAGAACCGTAATAACTAGACAGTTGAAATTTTCACAGATTGTGTATTTCTGTTGCCGCTATAACAACAAATACTAAAAACAAAATAATAATAATTATTAAGGGGGGCTCCCATACAAAAAACGTGATATTTTAGCCCTTTTTCATGGCTACCACTCGCCGAGCTAGATCTCAAGAACCGTAATAGCTAGACAGTTGAAATTTGCACAGATTATGTATTTTTATTGTGGCTACAACAACAAATACTAAAATCAAAATACTAATAATAATTAAGGGGGGCTCCCAAACAACAGAGTAGTTGTTGGCGTTTTTTTTTTCTGGTACGGAACCCTTCGTGCGCGAGTCCGACTCGCACTTGGCCGGTTTTTAGTTGGTTTAGAACATGCAGATCATTCTGGGAATGTTTGCTTACCATAAAATTCATAAGTTGCCCATCAATGCTTAGTCGTTTTGGCTATTCAAAATAATTTAGATCCAGTTCATTAGAACATTAATCGCTGACCATCTTTGAATTGTTTTCTGATCAATTTGTAATTTTGGCGAATGGAAATGACAATATATTGCTAATTGTGTTTTTTAAACGTCTACTCCAGATTTTTAAAAACGAAAGCTATAATCGATGACCACTATGGCTTAGTTGGTGGTGACCCTGCTTACGAAGCCGGAGGTCGCGGGTTCAAATCCCGGTCAGGGCATTATTTGTGTATGTTTAGCAGAAATATTTGTTCCTGAGTCTTGGATGTTTTCTATGTATTTATCTACAGGGTGTGGCCTGTAATAGGAGCAAAAAATTTAAAGGCTGCGTCCTTGGAGCACCTACAGTAACCTCTTGTGTCCAAAAAAAAAATATCTTTTTTCACTTGGGAGAAATTTTGTTCCAAAGTGTATGTGTATGACCTCCAAGTAATGGATCTCGGCACCACGAGGTTATAGCGCGGCAGTCACTGCTGATGTTGAGGTAGCATCTAGTTATGACTCATAATCTTTGTTGCATTTTTGGTCTAAAAGGATATTTTAGGGGCTTTTAAAAAAAAAAAAAAAATTTTGTGTTTTTGTAAATAAATAATTATGAATATAGCTCCAGTAGAGTAAAAAAGCACTTATAAGCTTTATTTGCGAAATAAAAATTTCAATAAAAAACTTTTCTTTTTTCAATTAAAACCATTTGGAAATAATTGCTGGAGAGCTCAATAGTGTACCGTTTAATTTTTTGCTCTTATTACAGGCCACACCCTGTGTATAAGTATATATATCGTCGTCTAGTACCCATACTACGAGCTTTGCTTAGTTTGGGACTAACAGGTCGATTTGTGTAAGGGTGGTATTCCACTCGTCCAATATCTTTTATCCAATTTCTTTGACAAATCTTTTGATCAAAGTTCTTTGACGTAGGCCCATTCCACTCATCCAATATCTTTGTCCAAGTTTTTTTTTCATACGTAGCCATATTGATTTAACTGTCATCGGAATCTTTGATCAAATGTCGGGGTCTCATCCAAGTTTGATGAAATCATCCAATTTCTTTGATCAAAGATATTGGATGAGTTTAATACGGGGTGGTATTCTACTCATCCAATATCTTTGTCCAATTTCTTTGATCAAAGTTCTTTGACGGAGGCCCATTCCACTCATCCAATATCTTTGACCTAGTTTTATTATTTTTCATGCGTAGCCATATTGTTTTAACTGTCATCAGAATCTTTGATCAAATGTCGGGGTCCCATCCAAGCTGGATGAAATCATCCAATTTCTTTGATCAAATGTATATTGGACAAAGATATATTGGATGAGTGGAATACCTCCCTAAGATTGTCCCCCAATATTTATCAACTCAAGCTAAAATTATTAGACTAACAATAAATAAACCTGTTTCCAGTGGCCTTGAAACTCTGCAACAGAACCGTCGTCATTCGATGTTCTTCGCTTCCGTGAACCTGGGTGAAATGGTCATGTGCCTGGAGGATCTCATCAACTACTTCGCGCAGCCTGACGAGGAAATGGGTAAACTTTATTTGAATTAATAAAAACCGGCCAAGTGCGAGTCCGACTCGCGCACGAAGGGTTCCGTATTATTATCTACAACAACATTAGACACTTTATTATGACCTTATTTTAAAAAAAAATAAGTTTTTATATCAGAAATAAGTAAGTTCAATAATATCAAGTAGAATTTTGGTCAAGTGCGAGTCGGATTTTAGTTTTCCCATACAGTTTAAGACTCCGTGCCTGATGAACATAACGAGCAACTTTTAAAAAGTTTTTTATATATATGGGAGCTCCCTGAAATATTTATTTTATTTTGTTTTTATTATTTGTTGCTATAGCGGCAACAGAAATACAATATTTGTGAAAATTTCACCTGTCTAACTATCACGGTTCATCAGACACACGGTTCACTGGTGACAGACGGACGGACAGCGGAGTCTTAGTACTAGGGTCCCGTTTTACCCTTTGCGTACGGAACCCTAAAAAGAGTGCGAGAGTGACGGGTGTCTTATCCACTACTACAAGTGATAAAAGGGTAACCTCAAAAGCCCGCTGAATGACAAGTTCATATTTGGTTTGTAAAAATCACGTATTTCCTTTCACCGTCACTTAATTTCCAGAACACGAAGAGAAACAGAATAAGTTCCGCGCCCTCCGCAACCGACAAGACCTGTTCCAAGAGGAAGGCATTCTTAACCTGATCCTTGAAGCCATAGATAAGATCAACGTCATCACGTCGCAGGGGTTCTTGGCTGGATTCCTGGCTGGAGACGAGTCGGGACAGAGCTGGGAGATGATCTCTGGATACCTCTATCAGTTGCTGGGTAAGTTTGAACATGAATACTGCTGATATACTGGTTCACGTGTTGGGGTCAGTGGACTTTGTTTCGTTGAGATAAGGTCTTAATTTGATTGGATGAAGTGCCTCTCTTCAAGATCAGACGCCCCTGTTTAGGTCAACGTAGATGTAGATGTTGATGGCAAACAAACATGCGCCCTGCGTGATAGTAAGAAGACACCGTAGCCTATAGACATTTGTGTCTCCGGGGGGTGACATTCACGTTGCTTTACTGATTTAATCGCCCTGATCTTAAAATTCTCCGATTTATTCCTTAAAGTAACACTTCACGTTAAGTTATATCTAAACTTTTTTTTACAGCCGCCATCATTAAGGGTAACCACACAAACTGCGCTCAATTCGCGAACTCGAACCGCCTGAACTGGCTGTTCTCCCGTCTCGGCTCGCAAGCTTCGGGGGAGGGCACAGGAATGTTGGACGTGTTACATTGCGTGCTGATTGACTCGCCTGAGGCGCTGAATATGATGAGGGTGAGTAATGGATAACGAACATTTTTTAAGATACGCTGTGTGCCCGATATCGGAGTAGAACTAAACTTACATGTTTAGCGGGTTTCGGGAAGTAATGGTATTGTTGGTCGTACATTGCGTACTCATTGACTTGTCTTAGGTGTTGAAAACGATGAAAGCGAATAATGGATAATGAACATTCAGAAGGGTTACTAGAATATAATAGATACGAGTAATCGAAGTTATTAACGAAGATACAGGCATGTGGGACGACCATAGCACACAATGGCCAATTTGGAGTTTAAGACTTTTATTTTGTCTCATACTCGATTTCCCGCGTGTAAAGGGGTATTAGTACTTTATTTTTGTATCAAATAAATAATTACCAGGGGTCGGAATTCTTGTAGCAGTTTTAGGCAGTCATAGGGACTTCTCATTTATCGACTTACGATCTACATATTATATCGATACATTATAGAACACAACATGTTGATGAAGATTAACAGTAGATGTAAACAACAGGCGGTCTTATCGCTAAAAAGCGATCTATTTCACATAACTTGAGTTGTTGAAAATTTGAAATAGAGATATGCAATGAAAACGATGAAAAGTTAATAGTTAACAATTTCACTTTTAATTTGTTCAGTTCAGTGTTTGTGTTTGTTTGTTCGCATATGTCTATAAAACTACTAATCAAAGGTCATCAGATTGATGGCCAGTACCCACATAACGATATCTTAGGTACGATGGCAATTCTTGTTTTGAAAAAATGTCTAAAATTAATGCCTCGTAATAAGAAATCCACAAATTATTTATAAAGAACAATAAAATATTATTATAATAATTCCTATTTTAAATTTCCAAAAAGTTGGCATCCAAAGTTTATCTCGAAGAGATCGCTCATTCGCGATAAGACTGCCTGTTGTTTACTTAACACTTTTAATATTCTGTATTTATCGACATATATTTGTATATTGGAAGTCGATAAATGAGAAGTCCCTATGACAGCTCAGAAGTGCTACGAGAATTCCGACCCCTGATAATTATAAGTACAATAAATAGCGGTAGGCTCTAAGTATTTTTTTACGCTGACCACGATTGGAATGTAATGATGTTTCCCATCACTAACCCTATTATTCTGACAGTGTTTTTAATACCACGTCGGTGGCAAACAAGCGTACGGCCCGCCTGATGGTAAGCGGTCACCGCAGCCCATGGACGCCTGCAACTCCAGGGGTGTTACATACGCTCGTTTCTTGAAGAATTCTAATTGCTTTTTATTTTCCTTCAGGACGAGCACATAAAAGTGATCATCTCGCTGCTAGAGAAACACGGGCGTGATCCTAAAGTACTCGACGTGTTGTGCTCACTTTGCGTCGGTAACGGGGTGGCCGTTCGTTCCTCGCAGAACAATATCTGCGACTATCTGCTTCCTGGCAAGAACTTACTGTTACAAACGGCATTGGTTGACCACGTGTCGAGGTGAGTGAACTTTATAATAAGAGGGATATTTATTTATTTATTTTCAACCAACTTACATTTACAGCATATTGCCAAACATGAAAGTTATAGGTTATAGTATTAGAAATATATAAATTAAATTAACAATCTTCAAATTAAAATTAACATTATCACCCATACTCATACTCATATTTATTAATAATAATTCATATTACATGTCAATATCCAAAGTAAAAAATTACATAATTATACATCCGTACAATAAAATGAACATAAAAATTACCTTATACGATTTTTTATACATTTTAATTATAAAGTAAGTTGTGATACATTTGACACATCTATTTAGTCGACACAGTTAGTTTTGTATTGAGGTAGGAGTGTTGATTGACTCCAGATACCGAGTGGCTATATTATGTTTCGAATCTGCTTTTCATATTCATCATTATCATCATGTCATCAGAACTCACGGTTCGAAAATAAAATGTCATAGGACTAATAATAATAATCAGTGCTGGACGTACTCGTGGGCCTCCAAAGAGTTCCATAATGACCCCTCCTGCGCCACTAGGGAAAGGGAAGAATTGAAATATTACATATACGTGGCCAATTACACTAGCCAACAGAGCTACCGGAACAATCAAGCTCAGGCACGAAATTTTTCTTTTATTTTACTATAATATTTTCTGACCCGCTTATTACTACCGGCCGCCATAACACCCGCATTCCTGTTTGAAATGTGAACTTTACGGAGTTGCAATGCACAAAATAGTTACAGTTATATCTGGGTTGGAAAAGATCGCTCTTTAGAGTCCCCCGTACGCTCGACCGAACTCGATTCTCCATACAAACGTAGTTTCGTTCTCATTTTAAAACGCCATGCTGAAATAACATGAAACTTTGTATACACAATGGGATCCGCCATATCTAGGTCGGAAATTAGTTTGTTTTCTAGGTTAAGTTTCATGAAGCATGTCTTGGTGAACGCTAATATTGGATTCTATATTTTTTTTACAGCGTCCGTCCAAACATCTTCGTTGGCCGCGTGGACGGTTCAGCAGTGTACCAGAAGTGGTATTTTGAGGTCACCATGGACCATATTGAGAAGACTACACACATGATACCTCACTTGAGGATAGGATGGGCGAATGTGTCTGGGTGAATATTTATATTTTACTACCTACATACCTATGAGAAAGTATTTCGGCCTTTATCTTACACTAGCTGTTGCCCGCGACTTCGTCCGCGTCTTCGCTCCCATTGGTCGCAGCGTGATGTTATATAGCCTAAAGCCTTCCTTGATAAATGGACTATCCAACACAAAAAGAATTTTTCAATTCGAATCAGTTGTTCCTGAGATTAGTGCGTTCAAACCAACAAACAAACTCTTCAGCTTTATAATACTATTATAGTATAGATTTTCTCGTCTTTGACACACTTCATGGAGAGAACTATTTTTTATGGCCAGCTTATCAATTAGCAATATCAGTGATAACCTTAAATATTATATTTAATGGATAATTTGTATGTAAATAGAAGAGCACAATGGCAGGAAAACCAAAATATTAGCGCTGTGTTTTTTAATTAATTGATCTAAAATAATAGACCAATTAATAATTAATTTTCGTGTGCTCTGCCTCCCCCTTTTGGGAATATAGGCGTGAGTTAATGTATGTATATATATAATAAATAATAGACCAAAAAGATCTAAAATAATATAACGACGGGAAGTTCTAATTTTACTATAATAAAAAAAGCTATTATTGCAAAACCTCTATTTCAGTTAAATTAACACTTAAAAAAGACTTTTTCATTGTGATCCTGTGTTATTGAGCGTATAGAATTGTATAGTGAGTTAACATACTACCGCAATATTTTTTTCTGTCAAATTAACCGGCCGGATCAGTCATGATAGATATACAACTTTGTCAATGCAGATACGTGCCCTACCCTGGTGGTGGAGAGAAGTGGGGCGGAAATGGGGTGGGAGATGATCTCTATTCCTTTGGGTTTGATGGAGCAAATCTCTGGTGCGGCGGCAGGAAGATTGCCGTTAATCGAAACTATACCGACGAGCCATACATTAGGAAAGGTAAGCTTTTTTTTTCAATTGTAATATATGGCCCATTCAAATCGGTCAGTATGGGAAAGTCTGAAACTATAAGACATACGAAGATTTGTTCTTAGGAACCATGTCACCGATTTTGATAAAAAGAAAAACTGCATTCATACATTTGAAAAAAAAACACTGTACCCAGCTAGGGAATCGAACCCGGTTGTTTTGAAAAAATAAACTTACACTATTTCTATTCAGATATCGTTTGTGTAGGTCTTAAGCAGTAAATGTCTCTAAGAAACATAATGTCTAAAATGAATAAAATACATTTTTTTCACATACTTTAATTTATCATAGTAGGTGTTCAAAGTGACCACCGTTACAATATTCAACAAGTTCAGGCATGTAAAATTGTCTCTATGGTTGTTTGTACCTCTCTACTTGTAAAATCGGTGACATGGTTCCTAAGAACAAATCTTCGTATGTCTTATAGTTTTAGACTTTCCCATACTGACCGATTTGAATGGGCCACCCTGTATACAAGTAAATAACTTTTCTTTAAAATGGCCGTGTATGTTGCTGGCTACATATTGAAAGGCGAAGTGTGTACCATAAACATGGTCAGTCGTGGAATAAAAAAATCAAGCAACGCCTCGCGCGACTACAATGTTACATATAAATTGGTTTAAAGTAAAAGTAAAGTAAAAAGTAGTTTATTCTTCAAATTAGGCATATTACATGCACATTACATTACATTTGTCGAGTTCCAAACTTTTTAAAAAGAACTAACAGTCATACAAAACATGGGACAGAACAGATCGTATACGGCCAATTCAAGTCGTATTTTTCTGTTGGAAACGCGACGTTTTTGTACGTGTCTGAAATAATTTGCGGTTATCGGTGGAAAAATACACTTCCGATTCTGTTTAAAAAAAGGCCGGGGAGCATTAACATTTTGACGTTTTAAGGTTATGTTTATCAAAACATAATTTCAATTTAGTCTTTTTCCTTTTTTTGAGAAAAGCACTATATTAGCCTAGACTGGAATGTCAATTGCAGGTTTCGTAATAATTAAAGTGACTCCCAAGGTCGTCCGTTTAAAACTAAGGGAGGTATTCCACTCATCCAATATCTTTGTCCAATATACATTGGATCAAAGAAATTGGATGATTTCATCCAACTTGGATTGGACCCCGACATTTGATCAACACACGACATTTGATGACATTCAAAATCTATATGGCTACGCATGAAAAAAAAACTTGGACAAAAAAAAATGCGTCAACAATATTTTTTTCAATTTTTCCCTTTAATTTTAAATGTGATGGGAATAATCATAACTTGCTCTCACGCCTGCCAAATGCTGACCACATGTGTTTACAGGTGACGTCATCGGCTGCGCTCTCGATCTCACGGTGCCGATTATCAACTTTATGTTCAACGGCGTAAGGGTCACCGGGTCGTTCACGAACTTCAACTTGGAGGGCATGTTCTTTCCGGTCATCAGTTGCTCCAGTAAACTAAGGTAATTTATACGAATAGTAATAGCCGCCAACCATACAAAAAAACCTACCATAACCTACCATATAAAAAAAATACCAGCTATTTTACTTCTTTCCTTCTAATAACTGTGTATTTGTATTGTACGAGTAGGTACAGTGTTTTAACGTGGAAGTTAGTGCTATTAAATTTTTAATTATTTTACACTTCGAACATACATTATATGAACCATGGTCGTATGAAGTCTAAGGGTGGTATTCCACTCGTCCAATATCTTTGTCAAATCTTTGATCAAAGTTCTTTGATGTAGGCCCATTCCACTCATCCAATATCTTTGTCCAAGTTTTTTTTTCATACGTAGCCATATTGATTTAAATGTCATCGGAATCTTTGATCAAATGTCGGGGTCCCATCCAAGTTTGATGAAATCATCCAATTTCTTTAATCAAAGATATTGGACAAAGTTATTGGATGAGTTTACTACGGGGTGGTATGCTACTCATCCAATATTTTTGTCCAATTTCTTTGTCAAATCTTTGATCAAAGTTCTTTGACGAAGGCCCATTCCACTCATCCAATATCTTTGTCCAAGTTTTATTCTTTTTCATGCGTAGCCATATTGATTTAACTGTCATCAGAATCTTTGATCAAATGTCGGGGTCCCATCCAAGTTGGATGAAATTATCCAATTTCTTTGATCAAATGTATATTGGACAAAGATATTCGATGAGTGGAATACCTCCCTAAGTCAGGAATCAAACCTGCCCCTCTTTAGAATATTTAGAAATTTGCGTATTCGTCCAGTTTCCCATTTATTTTCCCTTCCATCATGTTTCTGACGAAGTGCCGTATCGCAGATGCGTGCAGATGGCTGATCATTTTTCCTCTTCTGATTGTAATTGTGCTCATTAAGCTTCTCTGTTTATCCTCTGCCTGTCGTAGAAGGCGATTAAAAGGGGGTCCTTGGGATCGAAGACGGTCACAGTTGGGGGGCTGTGATCGCCTACGAAAGCAGATGACCCACAGACTCTAGGGCGGCACTGGTGCGTTCCGAAGGAGATCCCAGAGCCGCCCGAAATGAGTTGAGGAGGACGATCGGGGGGTTTTTAGTCGGTGCAAGTCCGACATAACCACCGCACTGTTCCCACGGTGCGGTGGTATCCATAATGGACTTTCCCCCCGAAAAAAAAAGGACGGCTTCGTTAGTTATTCGTTCAGTCCATTTAGTCCCTTCCGTCCTTCGCCAACACCACATCTTGAATGCCTCCAAGTCCTGGACATCGTATACTTTATTTTTATTAAAAATGAGATTTCTCTTGGCCAGCATCTAGCCAGGGGGCAAAGATGAGGCCGACGATGAAGCGAGCTCACCCAGAAGATGCCTATTCACTCGTGCCTTAAAAAGGTCCAGGTTATATGAGCTTGGAAATACAGATGCCGGCAGAGAATTCCAAACCTTGGAAGTGCGCATTATGAAAGATGAAGCAAAGCGC
The DNA here is from genome assembly GCA_905163555.1 of Notocelia uddmanniana. NCBI lineage: Eukaryota > Metazoa > Arthropoda > Insecta > Lepidoptera > Tortricidae > Notocelia > Notocelia uddmanniana. The sequence continues at coordinate 2,268,870 of LR991074.1, read as the reverse complement.
TTGGTTCGAAATAGAGGAATTTCGACCAGGTAAGGATGGTAGCCAGCCGTACGTCTGAATGTCCGATGGAAGAAGGGGGAAGGCGGTATGAGCTCATGGAGCTCCTCAGCACACTCCCCGAAGCACAGACATGCTACTACTGCTCTACTTAATAAGTCATTAATTTCATTTCATTGTCCCCAGTTGTCGGTTCCTCCTCGGAGGCGAGCACGGCCGTCTCCGCTACGCGGCCCCAGAGGGCTACTCCCCACTAGTGGAGTCCCTCAACCCTCAGCAGGTCCTCAGTCTGGAGCCGTGCTTCTACTTCGGTAACCTCGCCAAGAGGGCCCTGGCCGGCCCCCCGTTATTGCAGGATGATACAGCGTTCGTGCCTACTCCTGTTGATACTACGTTGGTAAGTTGATTTTACATTCATTTCCAGTTAATGATGAGGAACAAGTGAATCAAGTTGTGATATGCATGCTCCAGTTCTTCGCAAGCAAGTTTCTCGGTTATGTAAACTAAAACTGATCTAAAAATCAGTTGCAAACAGACGGAAGTTAAATAAAAACTTGTAAAAATATACGGTCGTGTATGCCGCTCCCGCATCTGCTTGCATAGCCATAAGAGACGTTGTCTTTCTTTAACACTGTTCGCCTGTAACAGAGCGAAAGAACTTTGATTCTGTTGCGAGCAGGGCTCGGAACCGGTTAATCTCAAAATCCTGAAATAGACAAATATTTTTAATTAGTTTATGCTCTTTATGTAGGACTCAATAATGTATTTGGGTTATTACTTCATATTGTTAGATTGCCTGATTAAACATGAAATATTAGACGAAAGAACGATAAGAACTAAACAAATACCGGTATTTTTTTATGGACAGAATACCGGTTCCTGAGCCCTGGTTGCGAGCGAAAGTAGTTCAGTTCCAGATGGAAAGTAATTCAGTTCTAGATGAAAAGTAGTAGTAGCAGTAATATATCTACCCTATATCGATTTGTATTAGGTATTTTTATTTACTGTTTTTATTGTAAATGTATTTATATTTTGGCTTTTATTTATATAATTATTTCCGTAATTTTGTCGCTTTAATCTATATAATATTGTGATGTTATTAAGGTAAAATTGTATCCGTGTTGTACATGTTTAATTATCGGTTTGCCTAGAAATCGTATCTCCTCTCAATTGCTCAAAGGTTAGCTGGAAGAAATCCCTTATAGGGATATGCTCGCCTTTGTACATATGTCAACTGTTCTTGTAATTACTGTTTCATTGTTATGTTTCATTTATGTACAATAAAGAATTTTACATAGAAAGTAGTTAAGTTCCAGATGGAAAGTAGTTAAGTTCCAGATGGAAAATAGTTCAGTTCTAGATGGAAAGTAGTTCAGTTCCAAAGAAAAATAGTTAGTTCCAGATGGAAAGTAGTTCAGTTCTAGAAGGAAAGTAGTTCAGTTCCAGATGGAAAGTAGTTCAGTTTCAGATGGCTGGATGGAATAGTAGATGCTAGAAGTAGGTACGTTGTTTGAACCCATACCGTACTTGATTGTAATGTTTAATACTTTATTTTTTACAGATCACTTTGCCATCTTACGTGGAGCAAATCAGGGACAAGTTAGCAGAAAACATTCACGAAATGTGGGCCATGAACAAGGTAATTATTTTCTTCACTATCTGGAAAGAAACCTATTAAAAAATGAGTCCTTTTATTAACAAAGTAAAGAGGCACATTTACGTAATGTGACGAAGTAAATAAAACAAATGAGTAAAGAAACGTAAAGTTTTGATAACAATAAAAAAACTGAATTGGGTAACAAACATCTGTCGTAAGTATTTATTAGATATTTGAGCCGTTAATTTTTTTTTAGAACACGATATTTCCAAATGGTATTCAAAAGTAAACCCTAAAGACAAAAATATAGGTAATCATCTCCCTTGTAACATTTGTCTTGTTTTAGAACTGATCTTCTGCTATTTTATTTATCTTGAACGGTGTTCATTGTAATAAGGTGCAATCCGTCCAGTCTAATGCATCATATTTGTCTATGATCTGTCATAGCAATATTTCAGTGTTATGCTTATTCAGAGAACTTTCCGAGATTAAAATAAATGAATATTGGGGGACAATCTTACACAAATCGACGTCCGTAGTTATATATATAAATAAATACTTAAATACATAGAGAACATCCAAGACCCATGAACAAAATCCGTGCTAAATGCACAAGTAATGCCCTGGCCGGGATTCAAACCCGGGACCTCTAGCTTCGGCTCTAACATGCCGTCAGATTAGTGATATTGATGCCATTCAAAAGTGAGCTTTGTAATTAGAGCCTCACATTTGATTTTAGATCGAAGCCGGCTGGATGTACGGCGACCAACGCGAAGACCTCCACAAGATCCACCCCTGCTTGGTTCCTTTCGAGAGGTTACCAGCCGCAGAGAAGAGATACGACATACAGCTCGCTGTGCAGACGCTCAAGTGAGTTTCAACCTTAACGACCATGTAATAAGGTTTATTATTATGTGAATTATGTCCCTGACAGAGACTCTCAGTCGCTCAAGTAAGTTAAAACCTTATTTATGGCGATGTAAAGTCTAATATTGCGCGTAGATCGGCTTCTATGTATAACGGCCTGTACCAGCCACAGAATAATCTGTGGCTGTAATATCTCATTGTAAATGAAGACTGCATTATGATTGATTTAAAGATGTTTTTTGTTTAATGTTCACTGTATTAGTTCTCACTAAGGGTGGTATCCCACTCATCCAATATCTTTGTCCAATCTTTAATCAAATTTCTTTGACGCAGCAGGCCCATACCACTCATCCAATATATTTGTCCAAGTTTTTTTTTTCATGCGTAGCATATTGATTTAAATGTCAACAGAATCTTTAATCAAATGTCGGGGTACCTTCCAAGTTTGATGAAATCATCCAATATCTTTGATCAAATGTATATTGGACAAAGATGTTTGATGAGTGGAATACCACCCTAAGCCTAATGTCCTTTGTGTAGGACAATCCTTGCGCTCGGCTACTACATCAGCCTCGACAAGCCCCCGGCGCGCATCCGCAACGTCCGGCTCCCCAACGAGCCCTTCATGCAGGTACATGACATCTAGATTCTAGATATATTGATTGTTCACCCCAGTAAATCCGAGAATTGAAAATGTTATCGAAGAATTTTACAAGAATTGCTTTTTATAAAAATATTTGATATACGGGTGTTTTTATTGAATTTCGTTAATTGCGAGGGTACAATCTTGAGATGAAATAAAGTAATCTTCTCTAAGACATTAATACCCCAATTCGTACCATTTCGAAGATATTCAAGAATTCATTTTTGTTAATTAACACCCCTAGTATAGTATAAAAGATCCTTAACAATTAAACAATGTTGACGTGCGTGTCATTCGAATTCCGAATTGTCATACTTGACATTAAGTTTAGCTTAACTCCACGTTACCTCTTAAGCCCGTTTTTCATTTACCCTTGGTGATATATTAATTATATTGTTTGTAAATTATAAATTATAAAAATATATGATTGTTTAATTTTCAAAAACTAAATATGCTACATCATTTCTATGGCTATACATGGCTATATGCTTGAAGGAACGGAAATCAATAAAAACAACCTGTATATTACAGATAAAATAGATAAGTTCACAAAAACCTTTCTTACACTTATGTGTAAAATATATCGTTTTGTCCACAGTCGAACGGCTACAAACCAGCACCTCTAGATCTGAGCGCTGTCACCCTGACACCGAAGATGGACGAACTAGTCGACCAACTCGCGGAGAACACGCACAATCTGTGGGCCAGGGAGCGCATACAGCAGGGCTGGACTTATGGACTTAATGAGGTATTTTTTTGCCAGCCTATGTGGGTGTCCCACTGCCGGGCAAAGGCCTCTCCCCTTGATTTCCATGACTCCCGTGTCTGAGCCTCTTGCGGCCAATTGTCAAGGAAGGCATCTATATCATCCCATAATGATGTATAATAATAATAAATATTCTTTATTGCACGACTTAGAAATAAGCTTTACAGTAGCTTATTAAATCATATCGTTTTAAAGCGACCTCTATGAGGTATATAACTAGTCACTTCATTACTGAGGATCATTATGATTTTGGAATACTTAGCTACTTACATATATAGAACGCTTATCAAATCACTGGTTTTATGGCATTACATTGACTATCTGTAATAGATTACTACGGAAACTTCATTTCTAATTTGAACCCGATGTCCTTTATAAATCACAATTCGCAAGATATTAATTTTAAATTTAAGTCGAATATTTAATAAATAAAATAGCTGTAAATAATTAGCTAATGTTTTAACGAAAAATTTGAAAGTGCTTGTTGCAAGACTTATTTAAATAAATAATATTTTTACTTGACTTGATTAAAGAGACAAGTGTCTTTAGTAAGTATGTCTTTTTTATTTCTCATACATACATTATATACACGTGTCATGTTGTATGTATTTATTCTATTGAATTAGAGATTATCATTTGTACTCCTTCTAGAAGAGTGAAGAAGCAAGACGATCTAAAATTCGGTGGCTGGGACAGTCACACTTAGTATCGACTGTGTATTACTAGGTGTGAGGGTCACAGCACACTGAGTTTAAAGATTTCTACAGAAGAAGAAAGAAGATCCATCAAAGATTTTCATTTTTATAACCTGACTTCCGCAGTTTCTCATTCCGCAGGAGCTAACGCAACTGATGCTGGGATGCGACACGACACGAGAATAATCTACCATCTTCTTTCAAATATATATATATATAGTGCGAGGGAGACAGCAGTCGTTTGGTAGTTTATTGACATTCATAGGTGCATATAATATGCCTAAATTGGAGATAAACAGACTTTTATTTTTTAATTTTCCTTTTTTTTTCGCAAAGACGCGCGACGTGTTATTGCCTGCTTCTCCGTATACATACGTACAGTGACGTAACATGAAATATTTTTCCTCCAATGTGTATTATGTGTAACCAGCAAATAAAGTGGTTGTGACCAACCAATTATATGGAAATCTTGTGTGAAATATTGTATTAGGTTGCAATAATTTTAAAATGTATTTTACTTGTACCAGTTACGTACGCTACCAATAAAGATTATCATTATCAAAGGGTTCAAGCATGCGACTTTAAATCAAGTTGTTGGTTTGAATCCTGGCTTAGACAAATTTGCGACGATGGATAATATGCTTCACATCAGCAAAATAATTTGTCCCTTCTATCAGGACCCTGACATGCACCGATCTCCTCACCTCGTGCCGTACCCGAAAGTGGACGATGCGATCAAGAAGGCCAACCGCGACACCGCCTCTGAGACCGTGAGGACGCTACTCGTGTATGGATACATGTTGGATCCGCCTACTGGAGAGCAGCATGAAGGTAAAATAAAGTATGAATGAATGAATGAATAAAGATTTATTGGAAACACACAACACAACATTACAATTTGCTTTAAACTAGAGAGAAATAAAGGTAGTACAATGTTGAAAGTGGTCTTAAAAACGAGTCCACTCAGCATGTGTCGCAGCATGAAGTGCCACGACGCTGATTTTCAGTGAATCCATTTAAATACCACAACACAAAACACAAATAACAAAAAAAACACCAAGCGAAGCAGAAATACATCAGCATTTACAGCGAAGACACGGGTTACTAGTAGATAGTATTAACGAGAGAAATTAAAAGAACTTTTAAAAAACCCGATTGCGTTTTTAGTTCCATGCCAATAAACTAACATCATTTACACACACACACAATTTATACGAATCTAATGACACCTTTGAAGCTAAAATCCATGGAGCCGTTCAGGCTGCAGAGCGTACCAAACATTTTAATTTGGCGCCAAAAATACGCCGTTTTTTTTTTCTCTATGAATTTTGATATACCCAGTGTCACTCTCACAGTAAATAAGAATATAAAGACACATCTAAGCTAAAATCCATCGAGCCGTTCAGGCCGCAGAGAGTTCCAAACAATTATACATACATACATACTCCCGAAAAACATAACCCTCATACTGGCGCAGTCGGGTAATTAGGGTTAGTGGGATTAGGGATTTAGGAAGTTCCATTCAAGAAGTAAAAATCTATTGAACATTATCCTCGTGCCATTAATAGCAAAATAAAGATTTTAAATATATATTCACAATCTTTACTTATTGTAATAAATGAGGCTAACATACTCGGGCATCATAATGTAAGACTTACGCCAACTTTAATTAATTAGCGTAGGACATTGTTTGTTAACGTAATTTAAACTCCATTTTGTTTATCTTGGTATTGTGATAAACCCTGCAATTGCTAAAAGTGGCACTGAAAATTAATTTACATGTGCTCTGCCTACCCCTTTTGGGAATATAGGTGTGAGTTTAGTTATGTTGAATTGTGATCAAACAAAACATTCACTGCATACGTCTAGATTTTTATCGCTACGCAATATTTTTACATCACTTTTATGTCTTGAAAATGAATATGTCAATTATTGCCTTACAGCGCTATTGTTGGAGGCTTCAAAACAGAAGCAAGCCGACTTCCGCACGTACCGCGCTGAGAAAAACTACGCAGTAAGCTCTGGGAAATGGTACTTCGAGTTTGAGATACTCACCGCTGGGCCCATGCGGGTAAGTGTTGTCTCTAAAATTTTAAAAACATTAGGATTTTAAGACTATTGTTATTGTTAGATAGCATAGGACAATGATACCTATTGTGCCTATTATGATTATAACGGCATCATTATTCAAATTATCAAGTTTTAGTGATTCATGTATGTTTTCAAAGTACAATATTTTTTATTTACGGAAACTGGTCTAACACGTAATTATTTGCTCAGGTGGGTTGGGCGCATGCAGACATGGCTCCTGGTATGATGCTGGGTCAAGATGAGAACTCCTGGGCCTTTGACGGATACAATGTAAGTTTAAGAGCGTTCTGGCCCTTTTTGAAGATCGTTTTAATATTTTATGGTTATATTAGCCTTAACTTCGATTTAAGAAGATTTTTTTTAATGAATGAGATATCTTCAATGTCAATATTTTTCCTTATAATTTATTTCGTGACATAATTGTAATGGCAGGTATTGCGAAGGTGGTAATAAAGCAAAGATGTCAACAGTGGTTAGGCGTAAATAATAATAATAATCGTATGGCATTTATTTTGGAACCGTGAGATCTTCGAGAAGACCAGTACGAGTCACGTGTTGGGTAACGATGGGTACTATCCCTACGGACTTAATGACCCCACCCTTGTCAAGTGAGTGGGCAACTTGACTGTTAGAAGTTCTCAAGCCGCCCGAAGGCGTCTAACCTGGTTTAACGACTGCTGCTGTCGTGGACAGCAGCCGGGATCAACGGCTTAACTTGTCTTTCAAAGCACGGGAGCGCTCAGTTAGTAACCACTCAAAGCCTTTTTCTTGTCTTCAATTCAATTATTTCAATCGCACTTCGATATGTGTCCTTGCTCATTCTGATGCGTTATTCTTTCCGTCTGCACGTAGAAGCAAGTGCACCAACCATATTGAAATTCGATTGGAATCAGAAGCGAGGAGTAAAAATAGGATAGGAATAGGATTATAATGTTGATTGTTGAACGCAGTGCGTTAAAGTGCACGGCGGTTCGAACGACAGTTTCGGGGCGCAGTTCAAAATCGGCGACATCGTCGGCTGCTTCTTAGATGTTGTCGACCAAACTATTAGTGAGTGGCAAATATGCCGGCGATGTTTCTCTGATATCATCGCGTATAAAAACCGGCTATTTTATAAGGCAACAATAGCTAAAAAACAGTTTTCAGTGAGGTTTCTAAATGAGTATTAGCACTTAATATAAAGTGCGCCTATTGGTCCAATGTCCTTTGTAAAGGACTTGAGACAAAATTAAAAGTCTGCCATCAGAGAAACATCAATATTAAATGTGTAACTTGTGATAACAATACTTGTATTTTAATAAAACGAAAATGCTCAACACATCCCTGTTATATGTATTTGTGTTGTTTTCTATCCTATATGAATAGTATATAATTATTTATCCTTATGTGTAGTTGCTGTATAAAATAACGAAATAATGACAGCGTTAGTAATTATTTTACAGACCCTTTTAGATTAGATGTCTGTCAGTGACGTGTGGAGTTAATATCCCTGGCATATTTATATTTTATCATCTATTCAAAATTTGGCAAAATTTAATCAGAGTCGTGTTTGTATTTTACAAGCGTTTGTCTGATATATGTAAATGATCAATCACTTTACCTAATGTGAAATACAAATTTCTTATACGCCTTGTTTCTAGCTTGAAATTGTTATGACCTGTTAAATTAATATAAAACCTCGTTATTTATTTGTTTATGCGACGTTACTTAGGAATTGTGAGAATATCTTATGTCATGTTATTTGTTATTTCAAGGAGGAAAAAGTGTACAGCGGTAGTTCGGAATCGTTTGGCAAGCAATGGGCGGTGGGTGACGTAGTCGGAGTGTTCCTAGATCTGATCGATAAGACGATAAGTACGTTTTAAGCCATCAACAAAATGGTGATTGTGCGGAGTTGCAGGGGAAATTTTTCTTGATGTCCTTCTTGTAGTACAGTTTTTGGATCTATTTATTAATAGAATATTATTACTATTTATTTTTACTCCAGATAATAATTGTATTTATTTTTAGAAGAAAAATACGAACCAATACTTTCGTGGATGGGATTCTTAAACACAATTCTTTAAGTATTTAATGTGTTTTAAGCCAACAATCCTTTTCTCGACGCTTTATTTCAAGTGGAAAGAATAAATTAATATGATTCATTTTATTTGTGTTAAAATCACATTGGAATACTATGCTCATTTTAAATAATTAGTTATAATTATCATGATGTAGAAAAATTTCTCACCAGCTTCGTACACACACCAGCTTGAAAAATCGCTTCCAAATTTAATTTCGGAATTCGCTTTTCTCTAATAAATACCACCGCATTGCTTTGCTTGCAATAACAGGAGTTTCCCTCAAATTTTTCTCACACTTACATTTAATACCAAATATGTATGTCCATTATTAGGGACAAAGTCCATATGTCCATTATGTTTGACGCTAACTGTATGATCATGTAGAAATCCAATGGCATACGTATCACAGCACGAGTAGAGGTATCATCGCTAAAGCACTTTTAAAACAGTGTTTGTAGAACTGGTGTAGATATGCAAATATGTAAATATTCTTTATGCCATTCGGTAGTGGTAGAAGCTAGAAACATGCCCCTTTTTTTAGGGAACTAACGGTTTTTTACAATGTTGCGTTCGTTATCTGGTCTTTTAAGTTGAAATAATTACGTTTACCATATCATATTTAATTATTCGTTTGGTTCTTAACATCGTGACTAATCATCTAACACTTATGTGTGCTAATTTCGTAACTATTAAACTTATTGCCCTGCTGGAGATTGTCTGTCACTAACTTTTTAATTAAAATATAGTATGTAGCAACGACTTGCTTACTTTTTTAAACTCGACGTTAATTTAGTTTTAATAAAAATAGTTTTGATGGAATTTAGTTATTTTTTTGTCTATGTACCAAATAAAAATCATTGAATAGTGGATTTGTGTTCACGTGCATTATTAAGATTTGATAAAATATAGTTAACTAATTATTTTCTCTATGTAATAAAAAAACAGACATGAATTATCATATCAAATTCCTTATAGCAATCAAATAATTTATGCACTTGTCAAGACAAGTAAAATATTACTAATAATTTGCATAAACAGGCTTCTCGCTAAACGGCGAACTCCTAATGGATGCTCTGGGAGGCGAAACCACGTTCGCAGACGTGCAGGGTGACAACTTTGTGCCGGCTTGCACGCTTGGAGTCGGGCAAAAAGCCAGGTATTGTATTTCTGAATAACAATAATAGCATCGTTAATTTTTTCCTTATTAATGTACTTTATGAAGGTCAGCATCAGGAAATCCGATACAGTACAGGGTTTTCAAAATACTTGTGATTTAGAAAAAAAATATATAAATTAAATGAAATATAAGTTATTCCAGAACAAGTCTATATTTGCCATTACTATATTGAAGTAATTTCATTAATTTCAGTCACTACGTAAAACACTTTTATGAACAAATATACTGTCTTTAAGCATAACTATTATTTTTATTTGTAATTTTAATTCGGTTATTTTATTATTTAATTATGCTTTGGGTTTATTGTCCTTATTAGACATTGTAGTCTTTGTATACCGAGACATTAATGAATACTATTTATTACTTAATGCTTTTAGATATTTTAATTTTCTTTATTGGGAAAAAATGTTTTTGTCCTTTCAGATTGACGTACGGCCAAGATGTTAACTCATTGAAGTTCTTCACAATGTGCGGTCTTCAAGAAGGCTATGAACCTTTCTGCGTGTAAGTATATTATAATCATAATCATTTAATTGTTGCCACCGTGTTTCCAAAATGTTCTTAAATCTAACCAGTACGAACATGGAACCTACTAGGGCGTAGCAACATGAGTAACTTAAATCTGAACATAAAATAGAAACGTGTAATAAACACAAAAATTGTTTAGCAACATGTTCGCTGGTAAAATTACAGCGGATCTGCACATGAAATCTTTTTACAAACCGACTTCAAAGAAAAGGTCCTCGATTAGTTGGATTTTTTAATGCATGTTCACCGATGACTCCTAGAAGGGTGTATGCTTCTTAGTTGGGCCCATTGTCATCAAGTCGGGATCTGATGGCGGGATCCAAAACAGAGAGAAATCAAGGAAATAGGGTGTTTTACAACACTATTTTTTTTATGTTACCAATAAGAAAATTATACGAAAATTTGACCATTAAAAATTGTGACGTCATTAGGCACATTTTCCTACAAACGTCATACTTGCCGAGCGTTTTGACGTTTCGTAAAAAGTTGCTGATTTGACTATCAGTGAAATATTGTATCTCTCAAACTTAATAGGCATACCTATGGGGAATTCGGTATTTTTATTGCACACACGTGCATTAGTTTATAGTAAGAGTTAAAGAAAAATCTTTATTTTAATCAGGAGTAAAATGTGTGTGTGTGTTTTTGCAGTAACATGAAGCGAGACGTCACTCATTGGTACACGAAGGACCAGCCCATCTTCGAGAACACGGACGAGATGATTGACACACGGATCGATGTCACTAGGATACCAGCCGGCTCAGGTAGGCTATGCCTATCCTCGTAAGTCCTTTGTTTTTTCAACTGTAGTAGTCCTAACTACCCAGTGTACTACACGAAGTACAAACTAAGAGTAGTACTTCAGACCCAGACGTGACATTTTCGATTTTGTAAAATTTATTGCCATTGGTAATGTTCAGTATGTCTACGGTTTTTAGCGCATTCTTAGTTTGTACTTAGTGAAGTACATTAGGCAGTTATTTATGCTATGCAGTTAAAATGTGGGACCCGGGTATGTCCTAAAACTACGGCCAAGACCACCGGGGAATGGGCAGCAGCATCCCTGGAGTGCGGTGGAGATACTGCGATCGCCAACCCGCATGCCAAGCGTGGCGATTATGGCGTATACCCCCCGTGAATTTGGGGGAGGCCTATGTCCAGCAGTGGATGTCCTTTGGCTGATATGGTGGTGGTGGTGGTGGTTAAAATGTCAGGTCTGGAGTACTATCGTCAATATGTACTTGTACAAGTACGCGGGTCTTATGGGGCTATATTCACACATTAGGAAAACTAAGAGAGGTTAGGGCACAGGTTCATCATCTATCTGGGCAGCGCTATCCCAGTACAGTTGCATCCTGAAGAATGCCCGGGATCCACTACTTAATCGCAATAATTGCCGTAGCGATTACTTTTTACGGAAGCGACTACCATCTGACCTCCCAACCCAACGGGGTAACAATATTTACCTTTACTTGTTTCAGACACCCCGCCATGTTTGAAAATATCGCACAACACATTTGAAACTATGGAGAAGGCCAACTGGGAGTTCCTGAGGCTCTCACTGCCAGTTATCTGCCATGCACAATTTATCGAGTAAGTTATAGTTTTACTTCATATTTAGTGACATCTAACAGTGCAGAAAGAACGTGAAAATATATTTGGATCAATCAGCCATTTCTTGTTTTTAATCATATATATCTAGGATCACCAACAGTGGCAACAACAATTATGAGCAGTAGAGTCAAAAATGCACATGGAATCTTATTTATTTTCTTTACTATATCTCTCAAACTTTTAATTTCTTTATAGATAATAAAATACATACAGTTGTGTCAATATACTTATATCGCATTTGCCTGTACGTTTACAAAAATATCGAAAAATTCCCAAAAGCTAGGCAAAATATCCACCGCAACTTAAGAAACACAAATAAATTAGCATTGTCAAGACCTCAATGTAGCTATTTTAATAGAGGAATAAATAATAACGCTATCAAAGTTTACAACCACCTAAGCGATGACCTTAAAGAATGTAACGATATAAATGTGTATGACCGTAAATTGAAATAATACTTTTTAAGCAGACCCTATTATGACATTAATGAATATTTTGCTAATGCACTAGATTAGAATAATTATTATTTACTGCCAATTTTGTTTTATTGTATTTTACTTTTTGTTTTTATTTTGTTTACTCATTTGTTTTTGATATTTTCATTCTTATTTACAATAATGTGCCTCTTATTAATTTATATTTGACTTAATTTAAAATAATGTATCCTTATAATTGTATTGTGTTATTTAATATATTTGCATGTATACTTATACTTAAAGCAAATAAATCATTTGAGTTTGAGTTATTGAAAAAAAAAACAGACATGGACCGGTATAATATAAATAAATAAAGGACAAAATAGTTTAAATTTAACTGTGCCACATGTGAACACAGCATACATTACTTTACTGTCGCCTCAGCTAGGCGGCAATATGAATATGACACCATGTTGTAAGAAAAATGGAAAACCATTCAGACATTTTTTTTCTTCGGCCGTAGTATTAGGATCATGTACATAAAGTTTTCACCCTTCTTGCAGTTCCTTGCTTTTGTTACTTTAAACGTTACTTATGTGATTATTGTTAGTTACGTGACCGGTTTTCAAATTTTCTGATTCATGATTTTAAGTGAGAATAGGTAATTTTCGCTTATACAGCATTTTCGCATATTCGCTATTAGGTAGAGCTTTGAAACAAGTATACCAGTATTCTGATTACGTTCACTCTCTTCTGTCGTACGGCACCATCATCTGGGGTAACTCCACTGACACATTTACTGTTCCAGTGAGCAAGAGAAGGCCCGTCGCTGGGTGGAGATCAAGGACCGCCAACAGATGCTGATGAAGGAGGCTGCTGATGCGCAGATGCCTGCACATATTGATCAGATCATGCGCAGTGGGTTCACAATGAATGATATTAAAGGTATAACTACCCTACATTTTTTTTGACGATGTATATGTTACTTAAAAATACGGAGAATCTTGTGTCCTTACCCAATTTTTTATTTTATTTAACTGGCAGTTAACTCATTACTGCTGCTTAGTGCCTATTTTCTTCCTTTTTATTTTATTGCTGAAAGGGAACAACACCCTGCCAACGAGTTAACCCAACCTTAATTCAAAAATTGCACGATGCGACTTTTTTTGTTTTACCCTATTGTTTTACCCCATTTTACACTGTTTTACCCCGCCAAGGTCTTCACTACGACGAAGCAGACGAGCCGAAGATGAAGCGACAGCCCTCCCGGCCCCCGCGCAAAGGATCTGTGGGGAGAACCGTCACTATACAGAATTATAATTTGCAGCCAGGTTGATAAATGATAATGATACTGAGATAGATCATTACGATGGCAAAACCACTATATGATCTTTGACCACGTAATACACTACTAATGCAGTTTCACTTAAATATACCTTTTACTTTTTTCCTCAAAATTTGTTTTTTTTGCCGACCTTTCGACAGAGACTCGCTGCTGCGCTGCTATTTCTAGCCAGTTTGCCCTTCGGGCATCTGAAGCTCTCTAACAAACCTAATCTGCCTGGTGAATTACAATGGGTAGAAAGAAAAAATAACTTCGTTCGAAACTAGTTTCGTATTAAACTGGAAACTTGTTTGATCGTAACTGGTTGCGAATCTGTTTTTTTATGTATGCAGCCGATCAGCTAGTACCAGGCAGGATTGCCTGAATTCAGTAATAGGCACCGCGAAGACTTTCTAACTAATAACAGTTCAAATAGTGGTTTTGAAAAGTACTTTAGCGCGCATTCATGGTCATAATCTGGTAACGAAGCGCAAACTTTCCACATTTCAGTACATGGATAACAATCATTTAAGGTTTTCTCTAATTCTCAGACATTTAATCTGTCGCCTACATATCTTTCTTGTAATATCTCAGTTCTTCTCATAAAGTAATAATTTCCGAATGAATTTCGTCATATTTCACCATCGAGATAGAATCCGCTTGTTATAATTTTTTTTCTTTTCTTAAAAGTAGTGGCAGCTGGCGATTTAAGTATCGAAATCATTCTATCCTAACTTTCCACATATTTTCACGTAATATGCTATTTTCTTTTCACCTTATACCCCCGTTTTAAAGCACATTTCTTGCAGGTCAAGTGAACGGCATGCATCGCACCACGAGCGAGGCTGAAATGTCGAAGTACGAGCTGGGAGTTCAAAATGTTGCGGATGATAAGAAAGATAAGAGAGGACGTTCTCCTTTCAAGTTAGTATAGCTTTATAACTACATATATTACTAACGATTATGGGGGGAGAGTGTGGACGAACGCGCTGCCACGAGCTTTGAATAGACTCCCATATGATGTTATAGGCAATAAAAATGCCAAACAAATAGTAGAGCTATATAAAAGAATGTTGATACACTGCTTGTCTAATCTCACAGCTAAATAATTCCCGACCGATAGACTTATATATTTATTGGTTATTTTTAAGTACAATATTATTTACACTCGATTAAATCATTCTAAGTTAAGATTTAGAGATCTAATGGTCGACCTTATGATACGTATAGAGAGATATAAACAGATATTTTTTTTACTAAAACGGTTAAAGTGCACTTGTTAATTATCTCTCCGGCGACATGTTTCGAAACTTTCGAAGTCTTCGACAGTTCTTTCTTATGATGAGTGCACTCGCCGCGAAGTTGCATCGCACACTCCCTGTACACCTTTGTTACTTAGGCTGGGTTGCACCAAACCGTCTGTAATCGAAAGCTGTGTTCGTAAATATTTCAATGTATGGAAAGTTTGACAAGTTTCTATGGGATGACAGCTGCCGGCGCCATATTTAACGTTGATCAGTCTGTGATCGTAAGTCGGTGCAACCCAGCCTTAGTACGCGAGAGTATATTTGTCGGCCTCTTTAGCTCAGTTGGTAGTGACACTGCGAAGATGGAGGTCCCAGATTCGTATCCCGGTAAGGGCATTTGTTGATGTGTTTGGCATAAGCATTTGTTCCTAGGACTTGAATGTTTTTTTTTTATGTAATTAAATATATCGTCATCTCATCTAGTACCCATAACAGAAGCCTTATTGAATTTAATGGGACTAGTACAATTTGTATAAAAAAAAATCGCTATAATATTTATTTGTTTATTTTATATTTGTCATCAAAAACAAACTTTAATGAGGGAAACTAGAAATACTGTAGGTTTGGTTTCCCTGCACACGCAGTTTGAACTCTATTCCGTCTACTTAAGGTCCCTAAAAATCAAGCGCAACTAGAACTATGACTGCAACAAAACGTATAAAGTTTTTTTAATTATATGTACTCTTACGAGTGCATGCCATTTTAAACTGTATTCCTTCCCCATTAAGGTACGTCTAAAGCAAATACAGTTAGGACGATGAACACATCAAAAACCTATATAGAGTCATATGTACTCTTACAAGTACATGCTATTCTAAAATCTATTCTTTCCTTGTTAAGGTTCTTCAAAAGCAAACGCGGCGAGAGCGGCGATCGCTCAAAGTCCCGCAAATCCAAAACTCCAGACCCGTTCAGTGACGGTGAACTTTCGCCAGAGAGGTCTGCTATGAGGAGACCGAATCCGCAGATACGGGTGTCGCAGGTAAGCACCTTGTGTTCATAGGAATAAGATTGAGTTTTGTTTGAGTGAGATTGACAGTTTGATTAATACGCGTTGGAGAGAATTGGACGGAAAAAGGTGAGTATCTTAAAACAAATCTTTATTCATTTTTTGTCACATCCTACATTTCACTCATGATGAAAAAAAATACTACGAATATTTTTTCCCCCAACCCATTCCAAAAAGACTTGTATTGCAAGCAGAATACTTTCCCTTGTATTACAAGTTACAAGCCAAGCCTAACATGGGCCCCAGGAGTCTGCTTTCCGGTATCGACTTTTTCAAAAGGTACTGTAGGTATTATTTGGCTTTTTCTCGAATAAAAAGAATTAAGTTACTATCAAAAAAAAATTTCTTGGTGCAATCTTTTATTGCCGACTGTGATTTGTTTCCACAGTCATCAACAATTTGTTGAAGCGGTTCCAATAAGATGAGACCAAACACGACGGGACCTACCTAGGGGGACCCGGGTATGTCCTAAAACTACGACCAAGACCACCGGGGAATGGGCAGCAGCATTCCTTGAGTGCGGTGGAGATACTGCGTTCGCCAACCCGCATGCCAAGCGTGGCGATTATGGCATTTACCCCCCATGAAATTGGGGGAGGCCTATGTCCAGCAGTGGACGTCCTAGGGCTGATATGGAAACACGACGGGTTTATCTTGTGTAGTTTAGGAGTTGCTTTGGTCTCCTTCTGTCTCCATCATCTCCTTCTGCACCATAATTGACCGAGCGAGCAAAGCGTCTCCGTTTCAGCTTTCGACAAAAATTCTTTCGTATGTCTCTCTGTCTGTCCGGATGTTCTCCTCTACAGGTCGCATTTCCCAACCGATTCTCATGAAATTTTGGAAGCAGGTTCGACAATTATATAGAATTTTTTTGTTGAGTTAATTTTTGGATATTTTGAAATTAAAAAAAAAGATTTTTTTGCGATGTCTACAGCTCACAGAGCCACTAGTATTACATTGTCACCAAACTTATGTACATAAGTATGCCAAATTTCTGTTCAATCTGGTACCGGCAAAAGTGGGTGAAAATGTATTGCATATTTTGATGACACCTTACATATTACCTTATTATTTTGATGATTCTATTTATTGTGTTATGTTTTTTTTTTTTAATTTTTTTTCACTGACTTTTACTTATTTCTTTATTATTATTATGTTTTAAATAATGTAATTTTTTTTAAATATTATAACTTAATAATTAATCAAATTGAATTTAATATTGACATGTAAATTGGCTTTACGAATAAATGAGTATGAGTATGAGTATTTACTCGTACATACGAACAATGCAAGTTATGTAAATATAAAAGATTATAGAAACTTAAGTAAACTAAGTTTTTCTGTTTAATTTTTCATTAAAGTTGACAGTTTTAAATTACAAATTAAAAGAAAAATTTAAAAACTTCCTCCTCCGAGCAGGATATATATGCCGAGCAAGGGACGTTAGTGCCGTGAAAAGAAGCCTAAGGTCATCAGGTTGTCTGGAAGAGATTGCTCTTTAACGATAAGACCACATGTTGTCCACCATAGTTCATGTCTAGGATAAGCTTCACGTATTGTTTTCTTGTTGAGCAATAAAGAGTATTCTTTTTGTATTGAAATCGTCAAAAACATCAAAACTTGACTTAGGCTGGGTTGCACCGACTTACGATCACAGACTGATCAACGTTAAATATGGCGCTGGCGGCTGTCATCCCATAGAAACTTGTCAAACTTTCCATACATTCAAATTTTAACGAACACGCAGCTTTCGATTACAGACGGTTTGCAGCAACCCAGCCTTAGTCTTCTAAGGTAGATGTCGCTGTACGCCTCCCTAAGGCGTTGTAAGAAGGAACTAGTGA
The DNA here is from genome assembly GCA_905163555.1 of Notocelia uddmanniana. Taxonomy (NCBI): domain Eukaryota; kingdom Metazoa; phylum Arthropoda; class Insecta; order Lepidoptera; family Tortricidae; genus Notocelia; species Notocelia uddmanniana. The sequence continues at coordinate 2,250,932 of LR991074.1, read as the reverse complement.
AGGGTTTCGTGCCTGAGTTTGTATAATTCCAATAGCTCAGTAGATAGAGCGATTGGCCGCTTATGCCAGGTGTCGCGGATTCAAATCCTGTTCGGAACACATTTTTTTTTCAATTTTTCATTTAATTTGAAATGTATAATTTTCGTTAGCAGCGTAGTAACGCTGCTAACGAAAATTATACATTAGCAAAAATCTTGTATAAAGCAGTAGCTTTATACAAGATTTTTGAGTTGAGTTTGTGTCTACTCGAAGATAATCTCCTAATTATTGCTTTTTTACCATTAATATTATTTTATCCCCATTTTGGCGTGTGTTTGTTTTTTTTTTAATTTTGTTTTATCCCCAAGGCGAATGCAAGGTATGACGCTACGTACGCCCGCTCAAGCAAACCGTATTTGTTTGACCAAATGAATGTAAGTTTATGTTAATATTGGTCTCCCTGTGTGTTTACTAATATATATATGTTCTCTGCTTTATAAACATAACATCTCTTCTACTCGTATCAGCTTTAAACACTTTTTATGTCCATTTCTTTCAGAAAATGTCACCCTCACTGAAAAATATTTATTTAAATATGTACCAAGAATGGACCCGGACAAGAGTGGACCCGGGTATGTCCTAAAACTGCGACCAAGACCACCGGGGGATGGGCAGCAGCATCCCTGGAGTGCGGTGGAGATACTGCGATCGCCAACCCGCATGCCAAGCGTGGCGATTATGGCATTTACCCCCCATAAAATTGGGGGAGGCCTGTGTCCAATAGTGGACGTCCATCGGCTGATATGGTGGTGGTACGAAGAATATAGAATACTTAGTTGACCAAAATAACTTATTGATATTGATATATTTATTGGTAAAAATCTTCACATTTACAAGTCATTTACATACCTATATATCATCTTGTCACTGAAAAGATAAATTTTACATTGAATGTCAATTTCATTACATTGTACTTAGTTCATGTAACTTAAATAATATTAAAACTAACTTAATTTTAAAACAGGCCCTTGAGGCATTTTACCGAGGACGCTGGCGGCATTTTCTCGCTGTATCGCAATGCTGATACGTTGAGTGAGGAAGCCGCCAGCTCTTCGGTCACCAGTTACGTCAACAAGACGTCCCTCGTCTATATTAAATAAAACTAGAATCATAATTATTCAATTCTAAACGTACATTATTGTGACCTTAAGTACAATTACAAATAGATGTTGTCACTGTTCCAAAATCCACCCATTTGAAGATCAATAGGTCTTGAAACCCTAATAAGATTATTACATACATAATGCACAATAACAAACAAAAGCATAGAATGCTTGATTTTGTTAATTACTTGCGTCATTCTGGTGGAAAAAGCTCCGATAGAATGCGCTTTATCGACATCGAAGGGCCTTCATCAGCTGTCATAAAATGTCACAGCGAATCCGGAGGGAGTAGGGTGGAGACCTAATTCTCTTATTGTAAAGTCTATGCCTCTCGGGCCGCAAGATCAATTGTCACAGTTTTAGTACTATGTTGCCTACTACGTGTTATAATAAAGCTTATTTTCCCCAGTCGAACATCAACATCAACAACCTGCAAGTACCGACACCGCAGCAAGACCGGAAACAAATGACGACCAGCACCTTGGCCGCGGCTCAGACGGAGATGGTCGGCAATGAGATCTTCGACTCGGAGTGTCTGAAGCTCATCAATGAGTACTTCTACGGTGTCAGGTTCGTTGGTGTTGTAGAGTACTGAACTCGTAAACAAAAAAAAAAACCTGATTTACTAGAATCCAATTCGCCAGATCCGACAGATGTCTTTTCACCAGATTCCCAATCCATATTAACCAGATTCCGATTTCAACAATTCTTCAATCATTCGATTCCTAATTCTCTAGATTCATTACAATTCCGATTCATTAGAATACTGGCTGACCAGATTCCTTAAACTCATGAGCATGACAGTCATGTAGGCAGCGACTGGTAGTCGCGTAGCTGCTGAACTAAATATCGGTACCGGCTAAATACTCCTGGTAATGTATGTTTAAATATCTACCACAATTACTCGTACCTCAACAAGACTGCAAACAAATGGCCACCCTTAAAATGATACCCTGATAGTGGCTCAGACGGAAATGGTCGGCAATGAGAACTTTGACTCGGAGTGTTATAAGCTCAGTTGGTTTCTTCACTGTAGAACCTGCAGGTGACACAAGAAAACGCTGTGAGCCAGATGTATAAAGATAACGATTTATAAATGTATACAGGGTGATTCAGGAGACGTGAGCAGGACCAACACTACATACATAGTAAATGGCAATGAATCGTTCACCATTGTATTTAAGTGAAACGCCAATAAGTTTTTCCTGTATTTTAATTTTTGTTGAACCTACAACAACTGGTTTATAAAATTAACCTCTAACTGTTTTGACAGCACTTTAATTATGAAGAAAGTAAATTGTCACATTGAGTGAGATACGATATTTCAAAAGTAATCGGACTCAGATAACATTCAATTTGAAACGTATCACTTGACTGAAGTATTCCGATTGTAGAGTGACCATGAATTTCGTAAATAATTTAAAACATTTTGTCAACACCAAAGGTAAATGAACGTTAATTTCACTAATAGTGGTACGAAGGAGTAGCTTATGATCTACTGAATCCGTAGTGTTGATCTTGCTCACGTCTCCCGAATCACCCTGTAGAGGTATATATTTAGAACAATATTTCTTTGCTATTCCGCTAAAGAACGTGTAGGTATATCAAGTTCGAAACGCACAGAGTGGGTGCGGCGCGGTGAGGGGCGGAGGCGGTTTTTAGGGTTCCGTAGTCAACTAGGATCCCTTATAGTTTCGCCATGTCTGTCCGTCCGTCTGTCCGTCCGTCTGTCCGTCCGTCCGCGGATAATCTCAGTGACCATTAGCACTAGAAAGCTGAAATTTGGTACTAATATGTATATCAATTACGCCGACAAAGTGGGAAAATAAAAAGTGGAAAAAAATATTTTATTAGGGTACCTCCCCTATACGTAAAGTGGGGAGTGTTTTTTTTTTCATTTTAACCCTAACGTGTGATATATTGTTAGATAGGTATTTAAAAATAAATAGGGGTTTACTAAAATCATTTTTTGATAATGTCAATATTTTCGGAAATAACGCTCCAGAAGTAAAAAAAATGTGTCCCCCCCCCCCTCTAACTTTTGAACCATAAGTTTTAAAAATATGAAAAAAATCTCTAAAGTAGAACTTTATAAAAACTTTGTAGGAAAATTATTTTGAACTTGATGGGTTGAATAGTTTTTGAAAAAATTACAAAAATAATTTCTGAACTAAGTTTGTAATTTAACCGTATAAACAGGTGTTTATTGTACCTGTCATTTCTACAAAATCACAATGAAATGACGTGCTTTCAAAGGTTTTGTGTTTCTGTACTTAATATGTCAACTTAATGTGACGGACGGAAAACTACGGAACCCTACACTGAGCGTGGCCCGACACGCTCTTGGCCGGTTTTTAATCTTCTCGAAACTGTCGATAGTGTCGATTACTGCTTCATATGTCACACACGCCGACTACACTCCTTCACCCCGGTTTTTTGGTGCTACGTCCCCGGACCGCGTTCGCTTACCGCAAAACCGTTTCCGCCACGCAATGATCAAGCTTTAGTAATAATGAAATCTATCCCCTTGCGTAATTTGGCATGCCGATAATGTTAAACGCACACGATTTATTTCTTTAGAACAATATTTCTTCGCTATTCCGCTAATGAACGTGTAGGTCTATTAGTGTTACCTAATACAAAAAATCACCACACATAAAGACGAAAGCTCGACACGTGTTTCGCTTCTCTACAAGGCGATATCAGGAGATGCTTGCGGGAGAGGAGATGTTGCTTGCGCCGCGTCCACTAAATATGAGCCGTTTGTGCGAATATTAACTGCATGCAAAAATATGCAAGTGGATACATGACATTATCACTAATAGACCTACACGTTCTTGAGCGGAATAGAGAAGCAGTTACGCAGCATATCTGACTATTTTGTACACCTAGCTTAGGGAGGTATTCCACTCATCCAATATCTTTGTCCAATATACATTTGATCAAAGAAATTGGATGATTTCATCCAACTTGGATGGGACCCCGACATTTGATCAAAGATTCTGATGACAGTTAAATCATTATGGCTACGCATGAAAAATAATAAAACTTGGACAAAGATATTGGATGAGTGGAATGGGCCTCCATCAAAGAACTTTGATCAAAGATTTGACAAAGATATTGGATGAGTAGAATACCACCCTTAGCTATGAGAAGATGTCCGTAGCTTCTGGTGAATTTGTTCGCTCGGCCCTTTTTCTGGTTCAAAGCATAGGAGAACGACTTGCTCCTTTCGACTTATAATGCCAAAATCGCAAAACGCCACTCTCATTCGAAACGAGAAAAATCTGCCATTGACCCTTAGAAGACAAGTATTTCGATGAAGTTCTCCTAACACTGTGGTATAGTTGTCAGGAAAAACCGAGGATAGTAATTGGGGTACATGATTTAATTATCATTTCAGGGTGTACCCCGGTCAAGATCCTACACACGTGTACGTCGGCTGGGTGACCACACAATACCACCTACATTCCAAGGACTTCAATCAGAACAAGGTCATGAAGTCCTCCGTCATCATAACGGATGACTACGACCGAGTTATTGAGAGGTAAGTACTTAAAACGCAAGAAGGGAAAATCCTTTTCAAAAGACTAGTAGACCTAAAGACCTACGGGTAGAAAATGGTCTAATATTTAATCAACGATACGCTTGAACGTGATTTTTGATATTTACCATTAGCTTTTCGGTAAATGAAAACATCGTAAGAAACCGTGCATACGTCTACGAAGAAATTCGATGATGTTTGTGAAGGTAACTTGCACTGAGCCATTGTTAGGACTACTGTCCTTATCCTCTCATCTACGAAACAAGTCCTGTGTCTAGCAGAGGGACGTATGTAGGCTGATAAGATAATAACGATAATGAATTTTACATCAAAATATTTATTCAAACTTGAGAAAACATACTCTTGGTGTCTTTGAAGTCCTTCAGAGCTTTAAAACTCGACTTAGTACCTACACTTTGTCATCAGGTTGTCTGGAAGAGATTTCTCTTTAACGATAAGACCACATGTTGTCCACCATAGTTCATGTCTAGGTTAATCTTCACGTATTGTTTTCTTGTTGAGCAATAAAGAGTATTCCTTTTGTATTGAAATTGTTAAAAACATCAAAACTTGACTTAGGCTGGGTTGCACTGACTTACGATCACAGACTGATCAACGTTAAATATGGCCCCACTGCTGTCATCCCACAGAAACTTGTCAAACTTTCCATACTTGTTTTTATTAAAAATGGGATTGCTCTTGGCTAGCATCTAGCCCGGGGGCAAAGAATAGGCCGATGATGAAGCGAGATCACCCAAAATATGCCTAATCACTCGTGCCTTAAAAAGGTCCAGGTTATATGAACTCGGAAATACAGACGCCGGCAGAGAATTCAAAACCTTAGAAGTGCGCATTATGAATATTAATACATTCCAATTTTAATGAACACAAGTTACGATTACAGACGGTTTGGTACAACCCAGCCTTAGTGTCATTAAAGTCGTCCAGGGCTTCAAATTCAATATACTCCTTGCTTCAATGCTCGACTTAGTACTTAAATTTTGTCGTCAGTGTGGAACGGCAATCCTGCTACATGGTGAGAGCCGACGAGCTCTACAATGAAGTGATGGCCGAGGCGGCCGGGGCCAAGGGTGCCTCGCAAGGCATGTTCATCGGCTGCTCCGTCGACACTTCCACTGGCATCGTGTCGTGGACTTGTGAGGGGAAGGACACCAGCTTTAAGTACAAGGTAGGTACCAAATAAACACTGAGTTTCCTCCATTATCTGATATCAGTGATACCTGGTATCAGATAATTTAGGAAACTATTAGTCATGAGCACCTATCACCCTGCAGAGATGTCTTAGTTGTGGAGATTTATTCATAGAATACTTTTTGGGAGAACGGAGAAGACTGAGACAGGCATTTATGGCTTGCTCCACCAAACCAAAGAAAAGGTGAAATTCGTATCAGGAGCTTAAGGCAGTTCCAGAGACAATAATGGAGTGGCGATTACGCCACCGGAAAGAGTTCGATTATAATTTATGGTGATTTAGAGTATTGGGTGCTTGGTATTTTAGGATTCCTGTATCTAGTAAATAAATAAATAATTAATAATCGTATGGCATTTATTTTCGAACCGTGAGATCTTCGAGAAGACAAGTACGGTTGCCAGTTTGTTGCACTTTTAGCACCACCCAGGGGTCACGTGTAGGGTAACGGTGGGTACTCCCTACGGACGTGGTGCAACTTCGACCCCCCTTGTCAAGTGAGTGGGCAACATGGCTGTTAGAAGTTCTTAAGTCGCCCGAAGGCCTCTAACCTGGCTTAACGACTGCTGTCGTAGATTGCAGCCGGGATCAACGGCTTAACGTGCCTTCCAAAGCACGTGTATCTAGTAAAATTTAAACGCAATGTCTTAAGATATGTTAAAACCAAAGTTTACATTGTTTCCCACAGATGGAGCCAGAGATCAAGCTCTTCCCAGCCATCTTTGTAGAAGCCACATCCAGGGAGATCCTCCAGATTGAACTGGGACGTTCATCCACCAGTCTCCCTCTCAGCGCCGCTGTGTTGCCTACTAGTGACAAGCACGTGATACCACAGTTCCCTCCGAGACTGAAGATACAGTGCTTGAAGCCGCATCAGTGGGCTAGGGTGAGTGATATTTAGAGACAAAGCAGAGAGGCATGGCACCGCGGATTTGAAATTTCGTACTAGTATTTGGTGTAGTCCAATTGTAGCTGTGTCTTCAGGAGATTCCTCAGGTTATACAGTGTTTGAATACACATCAGTGGGCACTGAAATTTGGCATAGAGATAGTTTGAGTTCCGGGAAAGGATATAGGAAAGTTTTTATTCCATAAATCATTCTATAGGTAGTGAGAGGGGGTGTAGAAGTTTGTATTGGCGAGCGATATTTAATTATTTCTATTACACAGGGTGTTTTTATTGAATTACGTTAATTGCGAGGGCATAGTCCTGACATGAAATAAAGTAAACTTCTCCAAAAGACTAGTATCCGAATTCGTAGCATTTCGAAGATATTCAAGAATTCATTATTGTTAATTAACACCCCTAGTATAGTATAAAAGATCCTTAACAATTAAACAATGTTGACGTGCGCGTCATTCGAATTTCGAATTGTCATTGTTGAAATATAGACAAAACCTCATCTTAGTGTGTCTACGCCACTTGGACATCTGTCGTACATATAATGTAAAAAATAGACTATCGACCCGTTTGTTGTTGTCGTACGTTTTTCCTTCTATATAAACTAGAATATTTATTGATATAAATTAATGTTTCCATTAGTCATACTTGACATTAACTTTTGCTTGAAAAACTAAATAGGCTACGTCGTTTGTATGGCTTTAAGTACATGGCTATATGCTAGAAGGAACGGAAGTCAATAAAAACATTCTGTATAACGTATGAATGCTATAAAAGATTCGTAAATATTTCTTCTTTCTTCTCTTTATGGTTTTGATTAAGTAAATTTTATTGTGTTTTTTATGGTTTAAGGATTTGCCACACTGGATGCGTTCTGCGGGCAGCGGTCAGGTCACTTCATACATTCATGTTATTGTCATGTATGTCAAATCCTTGTCGTTAACCAATTTTTCTCGTTAACTAATAAAACATGGCTAAAAAATCGGACAGTAAAGGATTTGCCACACTGGATGCGTTCTGCGGACAGCGGTCAGGTCACTTCATATATAAATTGACATAAATGTATTGAGTGACCTTAAATTACAGAATCGTTGGAAAGATATGTTATAGCATCTACATTTCATTTTCACAGGTACCGAACCAGTCGCTTCAAGTACACGCGCTCAAGCTGTCAGACATTCGAGGCTGGTCCATGTTGTGCGAAGACGCTATATCTATGCTGGCGCTACACATTCCTGGTATGTACACTCATAATCATTGCGACTAATAGATGCATCTGAAGCCTCTGAACTCACGCCCTAATTAACTATCGAGTGGCGACCATGTCCCGCGCGGCCCCCCACGCGGTGGACTGATGAGCTGGTCTGGTGTCGGTCGCGGGACTCCACGGGGCAGACGGCGTGTGTGACATATGAAGCAGTAAGTCGACAGTCGACAGTTTCGGAAAGATGAATAATTTATACCAAAAAAAAACCGACTCCAATTTTGTACTTGCTATGCCAGAATTTGTGGTTTCCGTGAGCCAATGCTTGGTTGCCTCCAGAAAATACCGAAATCGGCATATGCGTGCCTATCAAATTTGAGGATTTCCCTCGATTCCTCCTAGATCCCATCATCAGACCTTCACCAAATTTATATGGGACCAATGTCGGGGTACCTGCTTTGAAACAAAAAAAGCATTATGAAAATCGGCCAACGTGGTCAAGAGTTATCGGGGACCATACATACATAAAAAAAGAACAAGCAAACATGCAGACGAACTGAGAACCTCCTTCCTTGTATTGAAGTCGGTAAAAATGCAAAACCGCCCCGCGCCGCGCCCGCTCTGTGCGTTTCGAGCCCTTATAATAGTACATTACTACAGAGGCCGGGACGAAAGGGGTTGCCGGCCGAAGACATATAAACGGCCGAGCGCAACGAGGCCGGATAGGTCTAAGGCGGGCAACCCCTTACTTCCCGCCGAGGTATGTATAGTGCTTTTCTCAAACATGCAATGAAATAAACCAAAAAAAAAAACAAAATTTTATTTTTAATACGCATAGTGGCAGAATGTCATGATGCCTGTGCCTCAAATTTATGTGAAATGGAAATTAAAAAAGAGGACTTTGCCGACCAAGGCCTGCATTATTTGTATGAAATCCCATTAACGACCTGTTGTCCTAGCCGCACCTGAAACGTCATACTTCGCAGCCTTTTATAAGTAACATAACATCAATATTTCATTGCATGTTTGAGAAAAGATTAATTTCTTGACTACTGAATTCCTCTCTGCCGCTGTATGTATTAAGGGACACTGAAAAAAAACCTGAATAGAAAAAAAAAGGATTCAGGTGATCTTGTTATATAATCAGCATTTTTTTGCAGAGGAGGACCGGTGCATCGACATTCTTGAATTAATCGAAATGGACAAACTACTGAGCTTCCACGCACACACTCTTACATTATATGCGGCTTTGTGTTACCAGAGCAATTACAGGTAATTTTATTTATTTATTTATTTAATCTTTATTGCACAACACAAATTTCCCTCAGTACCAGGGTTAAAACTATTAAAGACCCGGGCATGTCCTAAAATAACGACCAAGACCACCGGGCACCACCATTGGCAGCAGCATCCCTGGAGTGCGATGGAGATACTGCGATCGCCAACCCGCCTGCCAAGCGTGGCGATTATGGCATTTACTCCTATGAAATTGGGGGAGGCCTAAGTCCAGCAGTGGACGTCTTTCGGCGGTCACCATTTCGGCGGGCACAAAACAAACATGTACAAATGGCGGGCTTAATGCCAAATGGCATTCTCTACCAGTCAACGATTAGGCTAAGCAGAGATTTAGAAACATACATTTTATACCTCAGAAAGTAAGTGTTAAAAATTTCGTTTCCGGGAGTATGATAATTGGAAAATATAATAGTTTGGGGTGATGGTAAATAGTTAATCCGGGTTAATCTTATCAACTGCTTATTTGCAAATCGAATGAAATGTAAAAGCAGCGTGCGTATAACTCGCTTAAAAGGGTTAAGGCGGTTTGATGAAGTAAACGGGTTTCCAAAAATCGGTGGCCCATGAGGGGGTGAATCGAGGAGTGAACTTACTTTGCTAAAGACGATTATCATGTTTATTTATACTCCTCTCTTAACAAAAAAAGATTAAATCCTAAAAATCATTCAGACACACACGGCCTTGATTGTCATAGTGTACAGTCAGCTGCAGAGAAACGTGACCCCCTCTGCATGTAAGTTTGTATGCAGAGGGGGTCAAGTTTCTCTGCAGCTGACTGTACAACTGGCCGTCACCGCAGGCCGCTGAAATCTTTTATTCGTTCATCACAGGTGAAAAAAGATGAAAATTTAGTAAATGTAGTTACAAAGCCATGATGTGCCTTTTGGCGTACCTACGAATTTGTGGTTTTACATGTCGAATTTAAAAATCTATACTATAATCTATACTAATATTATAAAGCTGAAGAGTTTGTTTGTTTGTTTGAACGCGCTAATCTCAGTAACTACTGGTTTGAATTGAAAAATTCTTTTTGTGTTGGATAGTCCATTTATCGAAGAAAGCTTTAGGCTGTATAACATCACGCTGCGACCAATAGGAGCGAAGACGCGGACGAAGTCGCGGATAACAGATTGTATTAAATATGTATACAGGCAAATGTCATGTCAATAATGTCCAAATACAGATTAAAAAGCAATAAAATTATTCAATAGATTTAAAATAGGATATTAGTGTCTTTAAGATAATTCTCTATATTATGAGAGATGAGGCCGACGATAAAGCGAGCTCACCCAGAAGATGCCTATTCGCTCGTGCCTTAAAAAGGTCCAGGTTATATGAACTCGGAAATACAAACACCGGCAGAGAATTCCAAACCTTAGAAGTGCGCATTATAAAAGAAGATGCAAAGCGCTTGGTTCGAATTAGAGGAATTTCGACCAGGTAAGGATGGTAGCCAGCCGTACGTCTGGATGTCCGATGGAAGAAGAGGGAAGGCGGTATGAGCTCATGGAGCTCCTGAGCACACTCACCGAAGTACAATTTGTAGAAGACGCACAGGTATGCTACTTTGCGTGTATGTGCTAGGTTCTGCAGCTTATTTCCCACTACCGTACTGCCGCCAATGAGCCTCCTGGCTCTGCGGTCCACCGAGCTAGATGCTCGCCAAGAGCAATCCCATTTTTAATAAATAATAATAATAGTCAACGTAGGGCAGCTTGTGGTGAGCTGTTAGGGAGCAGCGACCCTATGTACCTGAGTGCTCCTGGGGATGTCCTGTGGGTTGGTTGTATGAACAGGCCCCCCGCCTCTGGCTTGCCTTAACCGGCTGTCCAGAGTGGAGTCGCTAGAGCTGTTGCTCGGGGGTGGATGTGGTCACCTAAGTAGCGAGTTGGCTATATGTTCAAAGTCCAGTGCCACCTCTCTACCCCCAGCCCTCTGCACCGGTGTTGCCCTTAGGCCATTTTTAAGGTCGTTATTTATAGGGGCCCATCTAGCAGAGGGCGAGTCACCGTCTGCCTGAGATAAAAATGTGAGAAAGTTTTATTAGGCAGACGTCAGTTGTCTCACTCAATAGCCCAGCCATTAGTCCATCATATTCACCCAATAGTCCGGTTCATTTAGATTCCATCAACCAGCAATAGTTCCTGTACACCCTGGCGGGTGCTGTCTCTGTGTGCGTCCCATGACACGGGCAGGGACAGCATCCGCTCAGTGTACCCCTTGCATTTCATTAACAGACGGTGACGGTTCCGCCAAGTATCAGTTAGCGGCCTTGGATTCGATAGAGCGCCGTGCTCGTAGGCTTTTCGAGGATGATCCAGCGGTTGAATCTAAGTTACAGAGCTTGGAACACCGTCGTCGAATCGCTTGTTTGTCTGTGTTCTATCGGATACATTTTGTGGAGTGTGCACAGGAATTACATGACTTAGTTCCGCCCTCCCCATTCCATCACCGGACGTCCAGACGCGGTGAGCGGTTGCATCCATACGTTGTCAGCCTACCATTTATTCGCTCGAAGCGATTTGCTTCTTCTTTTTTAATGCGAACAGCTAAGGACTGTAATTTACTGCCGCCGTCTGTATTTCCTGATAAATACAATCTGGGTCTCTTCTAGACAAGAGTGAATAGGCTATTACTGAATAAGTGAGCAACATCTTAGGCCTTGTCATCGCTTTCATCATAAAAAAAATTGTCAAAAGGGCCTCTACGTGTTGGCTATGTGGTACTTGGTTGGTACTTCGGTACCTCGGTACTTCGGCTCCGCGCACGCCTTCCAAAGGTCCGGGACACCATTGTCCCTTGAGCGGAAAAGACATACGTTACAATAATAATAACAGCTGCAGTGTGTGGTACGCTTTACACTTTCATTGCCAACAATTTCGTAGCGCTACGCTCATACCCGATAACATGCGAAAAACTGTATGTAGAAGTAAGCATCTACGAGACCTTGCAGGGCGGCACAAATATGTACCATGTATATTTACCCGACTGCGCCAGAAGGAGGGTTATGTTTTTCGCGAGAATGTATAATTGTTTGGCACGCTCTGCTCGATGGATTTTAGCTTGAGAGGTGTCGTTATATTCGTGTTTACTGTGGGAGTGACACTGGGTATATCAAAATAAATAAAAAACAAAATGGCGGATTTTTGGCGCCGAATTCCTAATTACACAGAAACGCAGTCGGGTTTTTTTAGTTTTTTAATTAATTGTCTTGTTCCATCTGTCATTTGTTTGTGATATTATTATGCATTACACCTACAATAGCTAAAAGTGGCACTGAAAATAAATTTTCGTGTGCTCTGCCTACCCCTTTTGGGAATATAGGCGTGAGTTTATGTATGTATGTGTTAAATGTTTTTGAGTATTGAACCTCTTCGTTTCAGGGCGGCCCACGCACTATGCCAGCACGTAGACCAGAAGCAACTTCTGTACGCGATCCAGTCGCAGTATATGTCGGGGCCGCTGCGGCAAGGGTTCTACGATCTGCTCATAGCGTTGCATTTGGAGTCGCATGCAACCACCATGTGAGTTTAACATTATTAGCTTAGACGAGAAAACCTGTCATCATTTTGTATGGCGATTGGCCACATTTAGGCTGGGTCAGTGGCGTGCCTAGGATTGCAGAGAAGGGCAAGCCGGGGGATACATTTTTGTATTTTTTTTTCACACACAATATCATTAAATCTATCTCCTACCTTGATACCTTGCCATATTACCATACTAGTAAATCTTCACTCTTCATTATCACTTTATCACTAACTGGTGTGGCGTAGACAGGACAGACCAACAAACACACTGAAGGCATGCTATTACTAGATAAAATTGTACAGACATATCAGCATTCGCACCGATCTTTGAAATTGTCGTTTATGTGACTTGCTTATCTGAGAAATACTCAAGTCAGGCGTAGGTTTCGGTAAAAATATGTTGCTTTTTTAGTGCAAAGTTTAGCGTGCCTACCTTTTCTGCGCCGATAACTTGTGCACATTTTAAATCGTCACACGGAACAACTTCATCCATCGTCACTTTCCACTTTAATAAACGTTTTAATACAAAACACTATCCGCTCAAACAAATTGTTCCGTTTGAAGTAATGTACATAATTGTAATCAATGAAGTTAGCATCACAATCCATCCAGTCATGAACGCGCACGCGCGAAATTCGCATTTGACTAACATCTGTTGATAACTTCACGTCGAAAGCCGGGCTTCTAGTCACAAACTATTTGCTAGATCTAGCTATAGATACGTATCTCTCGTTTTGTAGCAGTTTTCATAGATAAGAAAGAGAAAAAAAGATATCAGCATTAAAGCCCGCTTGCAAGCCCGCGCGTGCGAGCGAGATGACTAGCCCGTGTCTCAACTCTATCGTGTTAAGACCGCTCGTTTCGCGCGGCAGTAGCGCCACTTGCTACGGTCGAATTTTGTACTACTACCCCGACCAAGATGAATAGAATATACAGATCAGGCGCCGTCGCGCGGATTTTAAGTTAGTTTGAAATGGAAAAAAGAGTTAGTCGTACATATATTTGGTTTTTGCTAATTTAGTAACGCAAGCCAGGCTTTTGGGCTTTTAAGGCCGTACCGCCACTGGGCTGGGTTGCACCAAGCCGTCTGTAATCGTAAGCTGTGTTCGTTAAAATTTGAATGTATGGAAAGTTTGACAAGTTTCTATGGGATGACAGCTGCCGGCGCCATATTTAACGTTGATCAGTCTGTGATCGTAAGTCGGTGCAACCCAGCCTTAGTGTTTAGATGAGCAGTAACAATAGTTTACTGCGACATTAACGCATATTGCTTGTATAAGCGATAGCCATATGTGTATCAATTAGGTAGACCATTATGAATAAAGGTTCTTTCATACGGCTCTTTACTAAAGCAATTTCTCTTTAAGTATTTAAAGAGAGATTGCTTTTGTAAAGAGCCGTAAGAACCTCCTCCGGCCATTTGTATTACATGGCGACCCTGCCAGGATCATGAATAAATCAAATAATCATATTTTTTTATGAATAAAGGTATTTTTATACGGCTTCGTACTACAGCAATCTCTCTTAAAAAAATACAACCTCCTCCGACCATCTGTATTACAATGCCTTGTTCTCGTGCAGTATGTCTTTTTCATCCATCATCATCCAACTGCTGGTCATAGGTCTCCCCCAAAGAATAACAATGACCGGTCCCGCGACACCCGCATCCAGCGGACACCCGCGACCTCTTACCAGGTCATCAGCCCACCGGGGGGCCTGCCCACGCTACGCCTTCCGCTTTTCATCCATACTCCTATGTTAAGTGTTTCGACACTCACAATCCTTCCTAATTCATCTCTTTTCGTTGGCCTACCTCGTTACTTGCATACATCCACATTCCACATTCAATGGTTCTACTTTATTGCTTCTCATCTTTACTGCTGCAAGTTTGAGTAACTGAATAACATGCGATAATGCTCTTCTATTGAATTTTATTTTAATCAATAAATATAAATATCACAGAAAAAACAAAGCTATACTTAATATTATATAGCTGAAGAGTTTGTTTGTTTGTTTGAACGCGCTAATCTCAGGAACTACTGGTTAGAATTAAAAAAATATTTTTTGTTGGATAGTTCATTTATCGGGGAAGGCTTTAGGCTATATAGCATCACGCTGCGACCAATAGGAGCGAAGACGCGGGCAAAGTCGCGGGCAACAGCTAATAGAAAATAAAAGGAACATAAAATCAATAAAGTTACATCCAGTACAACAAATAAAATTAAAAAGACAATAAGATGCGATAAGTCTGTACGCGGCACGGGGCGGCGTGGGTTTCTTTTTATTCTTCTCTTCGTCCCTTAATTTGTTACTAAATGAGTATATCCCTAATTCAAGCCTCGGTACCACTAGACAATCCGAATGATTTCAGTCAGAATAAACGTTGAAAAAGATTGTTTAATGTTTCACTACACCTTATGCACTCTTCTTTAACCTTTTGAACGTCACGGTCGGCCATAGACGTCAACGTAAAATCGTCACCCCGACGCCAACGACGGCACTGGCCGACAATTTTTTTTAATGAAAAACTTCTGAGAAGCTGCCCAATTTTATATTGGCATTATTTCTTTACATATCATTTTTTTACCGTTGTGGCGTCAGGGGCACGGCGAATTACTTTGACGTCTGGCGGCGAAAAGGTTAAAACAGTGAACTTTCAGGTTTCCTTTGAATTTCATCAAATATAAGTCTAGAGGTTAGGTTAAAACAAAAACATATACCTATAATAAAACTACTATTAAATTAAAATAACTAAAACTAAACCTTAAACTTAGAAAATATAAATAAAATAATTAATTAAAGATGAGACCTGGGCCTCTTGGCAGTGTGCCCATCACGCAGGCAGCATTCCCGCGCTGAACTGCTATCGTGATTCTTTGCGCGAGAAAGCCGCCGGCGCGAGGGTCGCCTGTCGTCTCCCTCAACCTTCTGCTGATTTCCCTGTGGAGCTCCAGCGAACCCTTACCCCAAGGACTTAGTGTCTCGATGCCGAAAGCAAAGAAATGATATTGTGCGCCGAGACAGCTGTATTTTGAGACCTTCAGGCGTTCCCGGGCTCTGGTTAGGTTTGTTTTGCTATAATCGTATAAAGTTTAATATTTTAGAAAAAAATGCATTAGGTTTACTGAAATAGGTCAAATGAGGCATCAGGGCTAACGTAGTTAGATCAGGCGCGGCTCACTCCGTGACTTCATCGCGCCGCTGCAAGCACATGTCGGGCGCCGCGCCGCGGGCTTGGCGCCGCCTAGCGCTAAGGCCCCGCCCCCGCAAGAGCGCGTCGCGTGCGATAGAAAGAGATGGCCACGCTAGGCACGTTTGGGATACCTGAACGGGGAATTTGTTAACAGTGGGCCTTCTGTACGTAGTATTACTTATTTTCGCCGAGTTTCTTACGCCGGTACTTTTCGTGGCAGAGGTTTATTTTTCCGAACCGGTGGTAGTTTACTGACGTTCATAGGTGCAAGTAATGGGGAATGCCTGAAAATTTTAAAAGTCCTTGATTATTTTTCTAATGGTAGGAATAACCGTCGCCATTAAAAGAAAAATGTTTCAGATTTTTCGGTTGCGCCATATATTAAAAAAAAATACAAACGGATATGTGTATCGGACTACTAAGACATTTCTAAGTCCGTATAATAGGTTGGTCGTATGACTTGAACTGTCAATGTCATTGCGTACCACAGATTCAAGCAGGTGTTTTTTTTTATTATTTGACGGACTTAGAAATGTCTTAGTAGTCCGATACGGGGCAGACGCGAGGTGATATAAAATGTTTGTATTTTTATAAAATATAAGGCGCAACCGAAAAATCTGAAACATTTTTCTTTTAATGGCGACGGTTATTCCTACCATTAGAAAAATAATCAAGGACTTTTAAAAATTTCAGACATTCCCTATTATGCCTAATTTGAAGAATACATTACTTTTACTTGTTTATTATTCTGTGATTAGGTGTAACAAGGGAGGAGCCACAGAATATTCTCATGTTGTTTATATCCATCAGGGAAACATGTAAGAACGAGTTTGTGATCCCACTGGGGCCGGAACTGAAGTCCCTGTACGAAGACCCACATATGAAGCACAGCCTCCGTTCGCTGCAGTGCGAGAGCGTGCGGCCTCAGATGAAGATGACCGATATCGCGTGAGTATTGTTTACAAATAAGTTGAAGAATTACCTTATTTCAAAGAACATAATATAATGAAACGGGTCGTACAGTTTAGCAACGGAACCGCGGCCGCTATAAGCACTCATGATTAAGGACCGCGAACCGGTCTGAAACATGCCGAGCGATATTCGACCTTTAAGGTCGTGAGTGACCTATTATCTATACTATTATAATATTATAAAGCTGAAGATTTTGTTTGTTTGTTTGAACGCACTAATCTCAGGAACTACTGGTTTGAATTGAAAAATTCTTTTGTGTTGGATAGTCCATTTATCGCAGAAGGCTTTAGTCTATATAACATCACGCTGTAACCAATAGGAGCGAAGACGCGGACGAAGTCGCGGGCAACAGCTAGTATTTAATACAATAAAAAATATATAATAGACCGAGCGAGCGAAGCGTCTCCGTTTAAGCTTTCGACAAAAAATCTTTCGTAGGTCTGTCTGTCTGTCCGGATGTTTTCCTCCACAGGTCGCATTTCTCAACCGATTCTCGTGAAATTTTGTGAGCAGGTTCGATAATTATATAGAAAATTTTTTGTCGAGTCAGATTTTGGAATTTTTTTAACCCTTTATTTGACAAACAAATGCTAATGCCCCATATTCAAGCCTCGGTGGCACTTAATAGTCCAAACAATTTCAGTCAGAAAAAAAAAGATAGTCAAATAGTTTGTATATCCTGATAAACATTGTCAAATAAAGGGTTAATTTAAAAAATACATTTTTTTGCGAGGTCTACAGTTCACAGAGCCACTAGTTAGTTTATTTGGGCGGCCTTTGCCCAGCAGTGGGCAGGGAAAAAAAAGTTTATTTTGGTACTTGAGATTTCACCAAATTACATTACTGTATCTGCGAAGACTGTATTCATTATCATCCTAGCGTTATCTTATCCCAGTACAGTTGCATCCTGAAGGATGCCCGGGGTCCGCTACCTAATCACAAGAATTGGCGTAGGCAATAGTGTTTACGGAAGCGACTGCCATCTGACCTTCCAACCGAAGGAGGAAACTAGACCATATTTCGAGTAGTCTTGTCAATTGAGTGGGCAACTTGATTGTTAGAAGTTCTCTAGCCGCCCGAAGGCCTCTAACTTGGATTAACGACATTAGCCAGAATCAACGGCTTAACGTCCCTTCCAAAGCACGGGAGCGCTTAGTTAGTAAACCACTCAAAGCGGTCACCCATCCAAGGACTGACCTCGCCGACGTTGCTTAACCTCGCATACCGCATGGGATACGCGGGCGCTCTGCGGACTGTTTTAATGTGCCTTAATTTTTTTCCAGTGAAAACATCTCGGACATCAGTAACCTGTATTCGCCGAACTTCCCATTAGAAGTGGTCCGGGAGTTTGTGATGCAGGCTCTGGCTGAGGCGGTGGAGACCAACCAGGTCCACAACCGGGATCCAGTTGGTGGGAGCAACGAGAATCTCTTCTTGTAAGTTCTTACATAAAAAAAAACCGTGAAGTGAGAGCGTCTCTCCTCGCGCAACGAGGGTTCCGTACAATGATCGCGTACATACCCTTTTTCTTCAATAAATCGTGGTCGGCGGTAGCATCTAAAGCTTCCTGTGAGAAGAAACAGAAGGAGAGGCATGAAAATTAATTTCTTAAAATGTGAACTTGGATAATCATCTGTGAATCATTTTTTGTAAGTTTATTTTTTAATGCCTAAAGAAATAATAACAGAAGAAATCACTCATTTTCCAAAGGTACCGTTGATGCCGCCTTTGGGAAATGAGTCGGTACGAAATGCAGAATTCGGAAAAGAGGCCACCATTTTGAAGTTTTTAGTCACTGGACCAATGAAATTCCCTTGTGAACTTGTGTTTTGCATTTGCAAAACTGCCCGCAAATTGAAACCGTCTTACGTATCTTTTATTGTGGTTTTAATAAGGCACCCCGGAGGTGCGAAAGGCTTTGTAAATTCGCGCTACGCCGCCCTATCTTCGTCAACTTCTCCTTCTTCTTTATAATAACTAGGATTATTTAGTGTCTTCTTTACAGTTGTCTTCTTTTTCAGAAATGCTTAGTAGCTTATCACTTGTAAAAGAACTATGGCAGTCTACTTGCGGAATACAGTTGATTTACATTATTTATTATATAAATGAACTATATATGTGGAAGGATGTAAGAGGAGGGGTAGGCCAAGGAAAAGGTGCAGGGATTGCGTGAGAGACGATATGAAGAGGAAGGATGTGAGTGATGAGATGACGGGCGATAGAAAGATATGGAAGGAAAATACATGCTGCTCCGACCTCAAGTAAATGTGAAAAAGGCACGTGAACTCTGATGATTCATTATGTATTAACTTATATTGGATTATTTAATTTCAGGCCTCTCATCAAGCTGGTGGATCGTCTCCTGCTGGTGGGGATGATGCGTGATGAAGATGTGGAAAAACTACTCATCATGATCAACCCTGAGACTTGGGACCCCACCTTTGATAAAGGTACGTTTTCTAAGAGGTTGATCATAATTATAACATTATGATCAACCCTGAGACTTAGGACCCTTCCTTTGATAAAGGTACACACATACACACATACATAAATAAAATAATATTACCGATATGTTTACAGAGGGCAAAGACGAGCACCGTAAAGGTCTCCTCCACATGAAAATGGCGGAGGGCGCGAAGCTACAAATGTGTTACTTACTCCAGCATCTCAACGATATACAGCTCCGGCATCGTGTGGAAGCCATAATTGCGTTTGCGCATGATTTTGTCGGCGATTTGCAGAGTGATCAGCTCAGGTATGTGCTCACATTAGAATGATCACTTATCCGAAAAAGTTTCATCGAATTTGTGCAATGCAAATATTTGAATTACCACAGATTCAGTTTACCAATATATTTATTATTTATTTATTTGCTTCAGGCAACAAAAAGCCCATAATTGAACATTACATTTCAATTGAACATTAATATTAAATTGTCAAAATTAGATAATAAAATAAAATAACATATGAAGTGGAGCTTCCTGGCTTAAACAAAAGTCATACGTTTCAATTATAAACTTTTGTGGGTTGGATCCTTTTTGCTAAACTACGTCCAATATTATGACATGCAACCAGCAGTAGAAGGTCAAATTAATCTACACGCATCTTTATTATGTAGGGACCGGACAGTTTGTAGTATTTTGAATATAGAGTTGAGTGGAGTCGCTGTTTACTTTGTTTGATTGAATGAAAATTATTAAATGATTTATTTGTTGTTATTTTTTAAACTCCTTTTGCGTATAATATAAGTTACGTACCTAAACCTAACTTACTTAAGCTTCTAGTCCAATAACCCAGAGTTTTACAGACTTCTTCAATAGAATATTTATAGCTTTTTATGTAGTACATTACTTGATATTATTGTTCTAGAAACATAATTGCATACAGAAAATCAAGAAAAACAAGCAAAATAAATGTCACATTGTTACAATTAAAATGTATTTCAATAAATTTAAAATAAATAAGTGACTGTAAGAACATAAATTATTTATTCATTTAATTATAAGAGGTAACTTTGTAACAACGACTCCACTCCACTCTATGTTTATAATGCCACGGACTCTCCGGTCACTGTATAAGCCAATGAGAGATAGTGTTGACAATTTTGATCACTCGTGTAGCTACTTCCCCCGCTCACTACGTATACGTTAAAATTTTAATGGACTCTTAAGGCTGCCTTGCACCAAACCGACTGTAATCGTAAGCTGTGTTCGTTAAAATTTCAAAGTATAGAAAGTTTGACAAGTTTCTATGGGATGACAGCTGCCGGCGCCATATTTAACATTGATCAGTCTGTGATCGTAAGTCGGTGCAACCCTACCCTAAATCACGTCGATTTTTCGTAACATCGGGATTTGTAAATCGATCTGTTGAGTTTCTGGCAAAACATCGCACACAATTCAGCCGTGTGACGTCATATAAATAGACGATGTTGACTTTATTCACATTTTCATGAATATCTTGAAAATATATTTTTGGGTTTCTTGTTAATAAATTAACGAAATGAGTTAAGATTTTACATATGTCATCGGCGTACATTCAAAATTCACTATTGGTGAATCAAAGGGAAGATCGTTCATTCATTGATATAAGGAACAAATTTTTGCCTACATTGGACCCTTGAGGCACTGATCTGTCGCATATTTTGTCAAGGCCTGACTTTTGATTATTCACGTCAGTGGACTGAGCCCTGTCACACAAAAATGAATTAATAAGATTAGCATTTATTAAGCACTGTCGCTTACGCCATAATGCTTGAGTTTGCTCGCGATGAGACCGTAGTCAACCAGATCAAAAGCGCGCAATAAATCGAAGAGCGCGAATACTATACTATACAACTTGGAAATTTTGACAATTGTTGTTGATCCAATCCAATGGGGCGCCATAATCGCTAAGCGATAAAGCTTTTATTGATACGAACATTGTGATTGCAGACGTTATATTGAGATCAAGCAATCCGACCTGCCGAGCGCTGTAGCCGCGAAGAAGACGAGGGAGTTCCGCTGTCCGCCGCGGGAACAGATGAACGCTATTCTCAGTGAGTACATACATACATACATATACTCACGCCCGTATCCCATTGGGGTAGCCAGAGACCACCAGATAATGCCAAAAACTACGGTTCTTACATACTTCTCCTCAGTGTTTATTGAGCTAAGTGAAGTAAAGCTCATTCTTAGGTGACAGATGTATTTCGTTTGAGTTCGCACTCCTCCTAGACGCTTCAACCGATCACGCTCACATTTTGCATTTCGATAGGTGACATCATGGCGATGGTTTGATAAAAAAAAATTGCAACCAGCTCAACATTTGCAACCAGCAAACTGAATTGCATACCTAGATTGTTTAGGAGCCGTGGTGTTTTGGTGAAAGAATATCGCAAGGAAATCTGTTTTAATCCAACAATGTCTAGTTTTTCCTCTGAGTTGAAAGGTCAGATGGTATCCTCTTTCATAAAACTAGTACCTAACTAATCTTGGGATTTAGGTGCCAAAGCAGACGTCGAGCTCGTTTAGCTGACAACCGGTAAGACGATGGCTGGAAGGATCATCATTCCATGCAATATACTAATAAATAAGAATCAAATAATTTATTTCTGCTATACAAGTCATAATGTTGGATGACTGACTTGTAAAATGCTTATTTTACGAATACAATACAATACAATAACTCTTTATTGCACACTTCATTGGAAGAACACAGTACAGTACGTAACAACAATAAGTAGAGGCAAACAAAGGGCGGTCTTATCGCTAATGAGCGATTTCTTCCAGACAACCTTTGGGTAGCGGAAATCAAATCTAATAATTACAATTCTCAGTAGGTAATGCAGAAATAACTAACTAACTACCCTCGTAGCCAGTAACATGTAAAAAACCGTATGTAGCGGAAAGCGCCTACGAGACAAGCGGGTTTCTGGCACTGAAAATGTTGGAGTACTTTTTTTACACAAATCTAAGTGGTACCATAGTAAGCTTAATAAGGCTTGTGTTATGGGTACTAGACGAAGATATTTTTAATATATATATATATACTTAAATACATAGAAAACACCCAAGTCTAAGGAACAAATGTTTTTGTTTTATTTTGTTCAAAGTAAAATAGTTTTGCAAAGAATGAGTATAGTGTGACTTGAATCCTTACACTTTTTCTGGATAACTAGCTCTAATATTCCTATTTTAGGGATACCAGCTGAAGTAAAGATTCTGAAAGTCTCTCATGGTACAGTCACTTGCAAAAGTAGGTAACAGGACATGCTTCTCGAAATATCTGTTATGCTCTAACGAAATTGAAACTGTATGAAACTCGTGTTAGATATTTTTGAATAGCCTGCCCTCTCAGCTACTTTTGCTGCGGACTGTATGTAAAGGTTAAATGGAGCATATTTGTGCAGGCTTCAAGCACATGGATCTTGAAGAAGAGTCGGAGAAAGACAACTGTCCGTGTGGAGAAGAGCTGATTACTCGTATGAGCGAGTTCCACGAGGGTCTGATGGCGCATGTGTCTCTTTCTGCGCTGCAGGAGCCTGAAGTGCCGGTGAGTTTCCTATCACGGTGGTGGCAAACAACCATACCGCCCGCGTGATAGTCTATGAATACTGTAATTAGACAGGCAGACAGGCAGGGCACGGAGGGACTGAGGAAGTGCCTAGCTTAAAGACCACAACCATAGTAACACCACTCCCTTGCTCTGTAGATATGTGACTGTCTACTTTCTATGACAGCAGTCGTTAAGCCATGTTAGGGGCCTTCGGGTTGCTTGAGAACTAACAGTCAAGTTGCCCTCTCACTTTCAATTTCAATCATTTATTGGTAAAAACAAAATTTGATACGTCAAGAATTCAATTACACATTATACACATATGAACATGTCATTTCAACTTACATATTAGGTATGTTAGGTATGATTACAAATGTTTATTTACACTTATACGTACTTTGAGAGGCAAGGCTGAGTCAGCGAAACCAGTTATTATTTTGATTCTGCAATCGAATATATAAAATATAAAAAATAGTGTCTACGGCGATTTCAAATTAAAGTGAAAACTTGAATGCTCCGAGCAGGATTCGAACCTGCGACATCTGGCATACGGGGCTAATCGCTCTAGCCTCAATTTTTCTCTTTATTTTACTTTGCGCTGAGCCTACTCTGTAAAGTTCGTGAGTGTTGATGTATAGACAAGTGCCGGTCGGCTCGGCTCGATAATACCTAAATTCCATTTTTTTTTTTATTCGCGCGGCACCTTCTTAATGCAGAATTAATGTAGTCTACGACGATTCTTAGGATTAGGTAGTGGACCTTGTGCATCTTTCAGAATATAAATGTATTGGGATAACGCTAGGATGATGATGATTGTGGTGGTGGCAAAATAGCATACCGCCAGGGGCTTATTTTATACTACCTACCAGCATATCAGCCGAGGGACGTCCACTGCTGGATATAGGCCTCTCCAAATTTCATGGGGAATAAAGGCCATAATCGCCACGCTTGGCATGCGGATTGGCGATCGCAGGATCTCCACTGCACTCCAGGGATGCTGCCGCCCTTCCCCCGGCTTCCTATTAGTTATTTTATGCATCTAAAGACGATGCTGTTCCTTATGTATGAAGCAGCTTGACTGGGGAACTTCCTCCAACTTACAGAACACCGCGACCATAATGACACTTCTTGCTACTGTAGCTTTGTGTTGCATTCCTGGTGGTGAGTATGGTCGTCGGAGCTCCCAAAATCACTGAACCAAAACTGTTACTTTTAATTTTTGAAAAAAGAAGGTCTGCTAACAAAATCTGCTATGTCCAAGCAGGATTTGAAGCTGCCACTTCCTAGCAGTCGCAGCCAATCTCTGCTATCAACTGATCTTTTAGAACCAGTTGTCCGCTGAAAAAATCTTTAATTATACCGATTTGTTGACCGAGTAATCCCGCTCGGAGCAACTATTTTTTTATTTTTTATTTAGTAAGCCCTGGAACTTTAATTGTTTCGATGCAATTTATTACCGTGTTAAACGAAAATTGTTTGTCATAGGAATCAACTGAACCGGAGGCAAAGCCCGGAGCGATTGGCAAGATTTACAACATTATAAACACCGTCAAAGAACTAGAAGAAGAGCCAAAGGTAACCCCTAAATACTTCTCGAGAAAGCATTACAGCATTACCGAAAGTTCCATCTAGTTACTAATTTTATGTCCCAAATGTATTTTGAGAATTAGGTATTCAAATGAAACTTATGATTGTGTGTATTTGTAAGGTACATTTGCACTTCTATTTGCCGTGACTTTCGCATCGTTTCCGATATTAAAAACGATGGGAATACTTAATGATTTCCCGCTTGCCGCTTCTGGTATTATCTCACATTTTTCTTCCGAGAAAAGAGTGGTGAGATGTTTAGACATCTACATCTGTTTTTGTAGCCTGTGGAAGAGCCTCCCCGAAAGTCCCCCGAAGAGAAGTTCCGCAAGGTGCTCATCCAGACCATCGTGTCTTGGGCTGAAGAGGCGCAGATTGAAACTCCCAAGTTGGTCCGCGAAATGTTCAGGTAAGAATATAGTTCTGAATGACCGACCGACTCCTAACTGTTCAGTGTATTTCAAGCTATTTTTTTGGTGTGACTCTTTCCGCTAATGACATTTTAGCCGGAGTTGTTAAAGCGTAGATAATTACAAAAGTAGTGTTGTTATATTATTTTGAAGTTATTAGATCTACTCATTATATCAATAAATAAGTATTAGCTTGGTTTAAGTCGTCATAACGACATTTAAAATCCATCAAAAAAACGCTTCTACACTGAACGAGAAATGGGGAAAAGCCTACTATTCTGGCTGAGAGTGAAAATGCAAATATCTGTAATAAGAGCTGTCTCCATAAGGCTAAGAGGCACAAGGAGGCAACTCAGATCACTTGGCTATGAAGACGGAGCCGGAATCCACTCAAAAAAGGAGGTGTCCTTGAACAACTAAACGAATATCTACTGCAACTCATTATTGACTACAACGCCTTGTGAATTATTATTAATTTAGTTGACCAGCTATTTATACATTCCTATGTTTCGTGTAATGTTTATATTAATGAATCACCCATTCCTATTTTAAAATCCATCTATTTCATAGTGATTTAAGGACCAGAGTTTTTTTTGTTTTCATATATATCAGTTTTCCTCACAGAAATATTAGCATAATACTGCGCATAAATCCTGTATAACATCTAAATTTTGTCTATTTTATTATATTAAGCGATTGTCATCAATTTTAAAATAAACCAATCTTCTAGCCTGCTAGTTCGTCAATACGACTCAGTCGGAGAACTGATACGCGCTCTGGAGAAGACCTACGTGATCAACGCCAAGACGAAATTGGATGTGGCTGAGATGTGGGTGGGACTCAGCCAGATACGAGCGCTGTTGCCTGTTCAGATGAGCCAGGAAGAGGAGGAGTTAATGAGAAAACGATTGTGGTAAGCACAGCTACCATTAGACCAGGGTTTATAAATGGGGGGTCCGTGTGATGAGCGTAAGGGGTCCATGGCCTTGCGTTTTCATAAACGGCTCATCAAGTATAAGTAGAAGCCAGACCTCGTTTTTTTCCGAAAGGGTCCGTGAACTCTTTGAAATTTGAAAAGGGGTCCATGACTAGAAAAAGTTTAAGAAACCCTGCATTAGACTATTAACATGAACCATTGTTTTTTTTTCTAGAGTCTAATCATGTTCAATTTATTTTAAGTACAGAATCTTAGTGATACATAAACAATAAGGCAGCGTTTCCACTAGAAATGTGCGAGCATGCGTATCGAGGGATGTGTTTGTTAAGAACCAATAGGAACACTTCGTTGACCTTTCCTCGCTTAGCGCAGCGCGCATGAAGTGATTCTATTGGTTCTTAAAAACACGCATCACCGCACATGTCTGGTGGAAATGCAGCCAGCCTTATGAGAATTTATTACACTTATCATAACAACTAATCACTCATCCATTCACACATATCAGGCACACAAATACAAACGCATACTCGTGCATACTCCAGTTGCTTGCATGCCTTTTCTATTTAATTTATGCTACTCATATACTTACTCGTAACATGTAAAATCCATTTTCTTTTCGTGTCTTTTATGTCTTTGAAAATGTCTATGTCAATAAATATTGGGGACTTTTATTATTAAGAGATTCACGGAGGAATCACTGATTCCCGTGTCACAGGCTCAGTCCTAGTTCGGGAAGCAGGGGCTTACTCTGAACCTGTCTCAAAACGCCTTTTGACCGCCACAGTCGGCTATAGACGTCAACGGAAAATCGTGACTACGACGCTAATGACGGCACTGCCCAACAAACATTTTTTGATAAACACCTGTTGAAAAACAGCCCATTTTCATGTTGGCATTATTTTTTTACCCATCTTTATTTGATCCCCGTGGTGTCAGTGGCGCGGCGTATTCCTGCGCCTTTGGGCGTTCAAAAGGTTTGGCCACCGTATGTCTCTCTAGTGATATACAATGAAATGTATTCATTAGGTTTAAAGTTAATATAGATATTATTATTATATTTGTGGTCTAGTGTTTTGTCTAACATAGGCTAAACACTCAGGTAATCAAAATGTAGGTATATCAGGAGCCTGGAGCAATGTATGTTGTCTGGAAGAGATCGCTCTTAACACGTTCGCCGGCGGTACTTGCGGTGATGGCCGTACTGCCAAACAGCAAAGTTCAAACTTGAATGGCAACTACGCCTATAGCCGTTACCGTGCGGCGAACATGTTAACTGACAAGCGCGCCTGTGCTGTGTTTCTGAACTGTTTTCTATATTTCTTGCGATAAGTATGCAATAAGGAGTACTTGAATTGTATGTTACCAAGTTTTAACATGTTTAATTGTTTTATTTATTTCAGGAAACTGGTGAACAATCACACGTTCTTCCAGCATCCAGATTTGATTCGGTAAGTGTTTACTCAAAATAATTATTGTACCATCGCCAACGCTGAGATACGCGTCATACTCGTGATCGGGTGTTGTTTGTGGAGTCCGGTCTGTTCATGCTTGCAAGGGCATAGTAAATACCTTAATACTAGTGTTATTTTATTGTATGTAGATTGACGAGAGACATAATCCTGTTCTGGATTAGTTTTATTATTATTGACGCTTAGAGACCTTATACACCTCTAACAATATTAAGTTTACTTATTTTAATTTTAGCGCTTAGAGATCATTTACATCTCTATGGACTTTGAAAAATTTTTTATTAATCGTATTTGGACGCTCAGAGACCATATACATCTCTGAGATATTAAATTAATTTTATATACTTTTTATTTATTCGGACACAGATCGTATTCAATACGTCCTTAATATTTGTAAATTTATTTTCATTGAATTGTTAATCAGTATTTTTTTAATCAGTATTATTAAGTAAGATTGTCAGTTTCTTTTAATTTTATTATTTCACGCTTTGACATGTAAAAGTGCCCTTGTGGCCTATTTGTAGAATGAATATTTGATTTTGATTTTGGTCAGTTACTTGTGTTGGCGTTTATACTCATACTCATTTATTTGCAATGATTTTATACATTACACGTCCAAATATTTAAAAAAAATTGTATTCGAAAAATTTTAAAATAAAGCCGGCGTTTTTTAACTTATTACAATCTTCTCAATAATAACTGTGCAAAAAAAGTACAATCAGTGATCAACCAAACTTAGCTTAGAAAGTTAGAATGTCGTTGAAACGTATTTACACTGATAAGCTTTAGATATAAAAGAAATACTGAAAGATTCATAATACTGTTGAGAGGATGTGTGAAAGCATTCTGACTAAGAGGATTTACGTTCAGAAGATGGATGGAAGGGTTGGAAGGGGGCGAGCAAGGCGAGGGTATCTTGATCATATTTCTAGGATACTAAAAAAGGCCAAGTCAGAAGGACCCGCAACCGACGAGCATGTATGAAGACATGTATGGATATGTTTGAAGCGAAAGAAGTATGCAAGGACCGGTAGGTTTTGGTATTCTCTGGTCTCTGCCTACCCCACTCTGGGATACGGGCGTGAGTATATGTATGTATGTATTGTGCCTGCCTGTTGTTTACCTCGGCTTGTATTTTATTATGCTGTTTCTGAGCTACATGTATTTTTTTTGAGATGTGCTGTAAAGTGTTATGTATGTGTCGTGAGAAGCGTCGGTCGGCCGATACTGCGGTATAAAGACTGCGCCAAGCGAGATATGCATGCATTCAACATCCCGTGGCATAAATGGGAGGAACTTGCCGGGGATAGGGACAAATGGCGCAAACTGGTCTTCGATGGTCGTAAAGTCCACGATGAGGCATGGTTCGGGACACTCGCAGATAAAAGAGCCAAGAGACATCGACGTAACATTACTTCGTCACGGGTAAAACTTTACCTGCAAGGCTTGCGGTCGGGTATGCCGCTCCCGCATCGGTTTATACAGCCACGAAAGACGTTGTCTGCCTACTTGACACTGCTTATATAGTCTGTAATAGACTCAAAGGCCATTGATTGATTGACTGATTATGTATGTGTAGCGTGCTGCGCGTGCACGAGAACGTGATGGCGGTGATGATGAACACGCTCGGGCGCCGCGCGCAGGCGCAGTCCGACGCCGCGCCCGCCTCGCCGCCCGCCGCCGAGGACAAGGAGAAGGTAGCCCGCTATCTACACTCAAACAGCAAACACACCGGGGCACACCGCCAGGTGTATAGGAGGCCGACGAGGCGTGTATAAGATTTTCATACAACATTACAGCACTAAGCCAGTAAGTAGCGCTCGGCGCTGTGCGGTAGTGGGGCGCAGATGTAGACGTGTAGAATATCGTTTAGATATATATTTTTTAATTCTTTCAAAATTCCACGCAATATTTGAGTAAAGCACTACTTTGACCGTAAGTGCCATCCCGGCCTGTGCAGTAATGTACTATGAATGTATTCGAAACCCATCCGTAAATACCCGCTTAAAATATACCCCCCCCCCCCCGCCTGCCCTCCGCGCGCACGCCAGAACTGCACGATATATCGTATCGTTATGAGATCGCGAACAATTTTACAGTACAGGTCCGGGCCACGCGCCTGGCTGTCTTGGTAAACATGCTTCCGCCGGCTCAATGGTTGCATAAACACATGAAAGAGGATTTAATATATGGATGTAGATAAACTAGTGTATGCAACTGTACATAATCAGGCATTAAAACACTTGTGTGATCTTATTAGTGCCTGTCGTTGCCTGGGATCGCCTATTCGCGGCCAAAATGGCGCCCCCTGTGTCATTCTCCGAATATAATATCAACGGCCAAATAGTGGCTTTGTGAACTGTAGACCATATTTATTTTCAATTTTTTTAATTTCTAAACACTGCCTCAACTAAAAATTCTATAAAATTATCATAAAATTTCACGAGAATCGGTTGAGAAAGAGGAGAACAGACGAAAATCCGGAAAACCGCCGATCATACGAAAGCATTTTCAAAAAGCTGAAACGGAGACCTTCGTTTCACTCGGTCAATTAAAATAGCTAGATTCAGATCTGACTACTGACTACATGTATTTTTAAAGGCACACAAAGCTGATGTCTATTGGTGGAATTATTGACGAATTACCACGTTACTTCTTATTGTACCTCTCAATTAATTAATATTAATATCATTAATATGTCCCCCAGGATACATCCCACGAGATGGTGGTAGCCTGCTGCCGCTTCCTCTGCTACTTCTGCCGCACGGGCCGGCAGAACCAGAAGGCCATGTTCGACCACTTCGACTTCTTGTTGGAGAACTCCAATATCTTACTGTCCAGGCCTTCGTTACGAGGGTCAACTCCGTTGGATGTGGCGTACTCCAGTCTTATGGAGAACACTGAGCTCGCGCTGGCTTTGAGGTAAGGTTATATGGATTTAAACAGACCTTGAGGTAACTTTGACTTTGAGTTAACAATGCCCTTGAGGTAAATACAACAGCTAAATTATCTCAAGTCAGAGTAACTGTAATGCTGGTGAGACTAGTTCTGTGTTCGAATTCCAAAAGAAAAATAATCATGCTTCTTCCTCTGCAACTTTTGCCGCACGAGCCGGCAAAACCAGAAGGGCATGTTTAACCACTTCGACTTCTTGTTGGAGAACACCAATATCCTACTGTCCCGGCCTTCATTACGAGGGTCGACTCCGTTGGATGTGGCGTACTCCAGTCTTATGGAGAACACTGAGATATCGAATATCTAGATATTTCCTATTCCAGTTTAATGTAAAATACTGAGTTCGCGCTGGCTTTTTGGTAAGGTTAATGGTTATTTTGAAATTGATTTTAATGTAACTTTAATCGCGAGGTAACTACGAGCTTTGACCGTGAGGTAACTTTCACTTTGAGGTAACCTTGACTTTGAAGTAACTTTTTCTGTAAGAAGACTGCCAGAGCTAGCTTTGTATGGTATCTCTGTGACAAAATGAGGTTTTGGCATTCGTGTTTATTTAACAGTTTCTACAATATTTAATGCGAGGGTTGAAAACTATTCATTTCGACAAACGGTGCTTGATATCAACATCTTATACGATATAATTGACTGATAATCAGTTCGCGTCGCGCGCGTAAGTACTATGGGGCGTCTGCGGGTGAATGCCTAGTTCGGATGCAATCTTTTTTTTATTTGAGAGGTTGGCTCTTGTCGGTGGAGTAATTTCCAGCTTAAGGATGATTCACAGTAGACCGTTCCGTGTCCGGGCCGGCCCGTTTTCTACGTACGCACGTCATCGGCCGTCGCGCGGCCGGGCCTCGTCCGGGCCCGGCCGTCGCTCGGAAGCGGAACGGTGACGGGCCGCCTCGGTCGCACATCTGTCGACGCGAACGATTGACGGCCGGTCTAGTTACGGCCGGGGCTCGGAAGCAGCTCGGTCCCGGCCCGGCCCGGACTCGGCACGTTGACCTACAACAACGATCCGATGCCCACCGGCCGGACTTTCGACGGACGGCTCGGGCATATACCTTAAAAACATGTAGGTGGTCAACTGTCATATATCAATATGTGAAATACGGGAGTTTATTTAAACTTGCATTTAGTCGGTTTATAGAGTAGCTGTTTGCACGGTGTTTACCGCATAAAAAAAACAGCACTCAGGTTTATAAGGCCGATGATATACTGTACTGACAATGTTTTTAAGGTCTGTTCTGTACGATTGATTGTAAATACATTAATTTTTAACAACATTTTTAAAAGAAGCAGTTTGTGAACCAAAACCTGGACGTTGTTGATTTCGGATACTCATAATAAATATATTTACGAATACTTTTAGCGTAATACCTATCACTTGGGTTTGGAGTCATCTATAAAAGTATTACTTAAACCTACTTACCTTAGATTCATAATAACAACAGATCCGTAGTGTTAATCATGATGATTTTTCAAGTAGTTTTCTCTTTGAATCCTTATGGTTTACCAAGATGAGTTAGAACGGGACAGATAGTACCATCATTGTCAGCTGTTAATGAATTGTTTTCATTTAATTCACACCAAAATGTCAAATCCCATATGGTCCAAAACGTCAGTTTAGTACAATTTGCAGTTATGAAAGCGGAGACACTGACAGGTGAAGACCTGTCAGATATCACTTATCTGTCTCTCTCAAACTTCCTATGTGATTAATATAGATCAGATGTACGAAAATCGTTCAACTTAAATGAGCGGATCTGCTTTAAGCCTCTCACAGACTGGCGAGGCCTAGTCGCGGCGGTCAATAGTAAACTTGTCATTAGCTGTCAAATTTACTATTGACCGTCACCGCAGGCCGCGCCAGTGTGATTCAGGCCTTATTCTGATATCTGTGCTAGTTATTACTGATAAGTTCGAAGGAGTTGCATTGGGTTAACTAATGGAATACAATAATCAAACAGTGTGAGTAGGTATTATTATTATTTTATTCAATGATAAAAATCGCCATATTGCGTAAGGACTACGCAGAAATCAAGTATGTCGAAAAATTCGTTTGGTCGTAAAACTGGCATTAACTTGGTACATGATAGGTACCTATACTTATTCTTTACATGATATAATTTTCACAGTGGCCTTTCAGCTCGAAGTACGATTTTTTCTATAGAAATGTTAGTTTAACTTATTTGTACTAGATGTCATTGGGTGCTATCTCTATCGCACTTGCATATTGAAGTGACAGAGATGCAGCGTTCGTGCGGTTAGTTCTTACGTGCGTTACAATCTATGTGGAGTATTTCACTGGTATCTCTATCTCAGTATGTTATATATTGTACTTTGTGCATTTTCACTTGACAAGAGCGGATATAAACATTACTTGAAAGCATGAAAGCTATTATTATGTATCACGTGTTGGATTAGTCTGTAAGTGATACTCGTATTTATATTAAAATAAAAATAAAAAATGCCACTACGCTAACCTCAGAGTACCCTAGAGACGACGTCAAATAATAATATCGCTACCGAGTAAGATAGTCATATACTAAATTGTATAAGAGCGACAGAGAGGGATATATCATTTGTTGTTCTTGTCATAGTTCCCACTTCTTTATTTGCCTCTATGTCATCTCCACGTAATATTAAATAGTTTGAGGCAAATAAACTATTAACCACCCGAATAAAAGTGATTGTTTATGGTAAGCTGCCAGACGTTTAACTCTTTGAACGCCAAGAGCCTATAAAGTGGCCGTGTGTCGTCGTACCCACCACGCCAACGACCACTAAAAAGGTCAAAGTGAAAGTTTACTATGATCATGAAAAAAAGTCAATTATTAATTGTTTTTATTGGTTTAAACGTTACATCAATTTTTGAGACCTTGGCGTCTGAGTGATCACTTCATTCAAATATGATGGCGTTCAAAGGTTTAAGACAGTTTTCAGCTGCGTAAGAGCTTTTCTGTCCCTCTTGCTGGAACTTGTATAGGATCTCTATACAAATCCTTACTCTGAGACACTACTTAACACGTAGAAACATACGACAACATTGTGAAACTCTAGGTATTCTTGGCGATTCTAAAGGGATTCTAAAGGCTTTAGGTAAGATATGGTAGTCACATACACATAAACGCCTCATCACGCGCGTATCCTATAGGAGTAGGTAGAGGCGACGCAATGTCAGAAAATTCCAATACATAGACTTGAGTGGGATATGGAAGTCAAAGGGAATGAACAACCAAGATATCTGGATCCCAAACAGCAGCGGTATGGAAATCCAGAGGAAAAATATTATCTCTGGATCCCATTGGGCAGTGGCTTGGGAGCGAAGAGAAATAATATTATCTCTGGATACCAGACAGCAGCAGTCTGGGAGCCAAGAGAAATAGTATTAGCTCTAGATTACATTGGGCAGTGGCTTGGGAGCAAAGAAGAAAAATACTTTTTGTCCGTGGATATTCTGGGAGTCAAAAGGCATAAGTATAAATATATCCTCTTGATAGCGTGGGGACATAGCAACAAAAATATTACGCTGAAATCCTGTGATAATAGGCATGGGAGCCAAGTGGCAGGAGGAGTAAAAATTAGTTAAAAGCGAGCGTGCCGCGGCAGCGGCCGGCGAAGCGCCAGAACCGAACATTTTTAAACACATCGCAGTTCGTCTGATACTCCTCCTTGCTCCGCTTGTCGTCGTACCTAATTTCAGTGAAAAATTCAGTGAAAACAAACATTTCGGTAAAAATTACTAACATGGACAAACCATGGTGGGACCATGGGGAAAAAAATACCTGTAGACCCATTGGCAAACACTGTTTATAACGGTTTTAATATTTTCACTTCTCAAGCTCTAAAGTTTCGTCTCCCTGCACAGAAGACATAAAGTAGCTTTTTGTGCTCTAGAACATAAAGTAAAACTCACCCTCGGCGCGCTGCCCTCGGCCGACAAGCACATAAGTATAAATTTTATAACATAACTTTAATAATATTATTTATTTGTTTAATTTTCTCGCAATTGAAGTGAAAAGCAGAGTGTATAACTCGTGTATAAAACCCATTTTATCCTTTACTTTATATCGACCCTCGCCTGTGGCTTGGATTGATAAATTGTCTCGGATGAAATGGCTTGTTTTATACAGTTGTTGTTCAATTTACTATTTCACCCTTTTAGCTAGCTCCAAAATTACATAAAGTTACTATTTTATGGCGTGGTGCAATGATTGAACTTTCATAGATTTAAGTACATTTTTCTTTAAATGTGAATGTTTTTCTAATAATTAAACAACAAATGTATATAGACTTGGATAACGTTTAGTTCTGAATCGGCCGTCATGATTTCAACGTTGCGAAGAAGACCGTAGTCAGCCGTAATATGTAGTAGAAAAACCTTCATTTATGTAGCTTTCAGGCATTTCTGAAAAAAAAACTTGACCTGTAGAAGTGGTTTTATGAATCTGAAAATTTTTACAATCCGATAGATTAAACTCCGCTAAGTTACGAAGCGTAAGTCAATAGATAAAATTTCTAATTAGTATGCATTTGAATATGTCGTTTGGGTTCAATTCGTCCATATTCCCATTTCGACAACATCCCAGATCGCCAAAAATACATTTCTTGAGAGGTAAGGCACTGCAGATTGTCATCTCGCTCATATTTGAAGCAGTCCCACTGGGAACGTACGTACCTTACCGCAGTCAATAATAACCACCACTTGCTCTGTAGGTATGTGGGTCTCATTCCTGGTGGCGACAAAGGCCGACATGGCTACCGAGAATGCGCTGTGTGGAGCATGATAGTGAAGGACTTAAGTTTGTCTCTATATAGAGTGTCCTTAACCTACGCTGTCTGCTTACCGCCAGGCAGGCTGTAAGCTTGTTTATAAATAATTTATACCCGAAACAACCGACTCCAATTTTGTACTTCGCAATGCCACACACATGACATTTTTACATATCCCTCCCACTTCATCAGCTGTACAGCTTTCCGATGCAAAACTGGTGGTTACTATAGATCCTAACCAAAAGTCACTTTATATGGGCCGATGATATCTGAGAAGTTCCGTCGATTCCTCGGGGAACCCATATAGAGCTTCAGTTCCTAATCATAAGTTCTACTTCAAAATATGTATTTTTACGAGCATTAGTTACTGCGTCAACAAAATTTCATCGGAATCTCTGAAGTGCCTACATCATTGAGGAGTTCCATATGACAACTGTGGTGATCATCACCAGTTCCACTTTACCAAATTTATGGTTTCCGAGAGCCAATGCTTGGTTACCTACAGAAAATAACGAAATCGGCATATTAGTGCCTATCAAATTCGAGGAGTTCCCTCGATTCCTCCTAGATCTCATCATCGGACCTTCACCAAATTGCTATGGGACCAGATTGGGGGTACATGCTTTGGAAAAAAAAGAATTATCAAAATCGGACAACGTGGTCAAGAGTTATCAGGGAACATACAAAAAAAAAAAGCAAACAGGCAGACGAACTGAGAAACTCCTTCCTTCTATTGAAGTCGGTTAAAAATGTGGTGACCGCGTACTACTTTCTAAGCTGATGGTACAATTTACTGCCATTCTGCGTGGAACTTCGTAATAAGAGATGTAGATGAGATACCCATTTAAGTTCAATCTTTAGGTAACGTTGTTCCTCTTGAAAACTTCTATGGTAGTTCAGAGTCCTTCTATCTTCATACCCATTCGTCTATATGGAATAAAAATATTATGTTAGTAATGCCCTGTTAACCTTAAACATGTGGAGATTCATTTTCTGGTAAGTATAATTTTTGATCCATTAAATCTTTTGGATATGAGCCATATATATGTACGAAACACAAATCACTTGATACCAAATACACCCCGAGCTGAAAAATTACCGCGGATCCATAAATTCCATAAGTATATACTAAAATATGCGGATGATGAATGTTTTCAGCAGCATGCTGAAGAAGTAGAACCTCCTTACTGAAGACTGCAGCCCAACACTACTACTTAATAAGGTTCGAGGAGCAATCGTGGCCCAGCGGCGCTCACGTACCGAATTGTTGCTTACCCTCGCTACCGCACACGTCAGTTGCGGGGTCAACCCTTGGACGCGAGGGGTGCCCGCTTTGAGTGGTTACTGAGCGCTCTCGTGCTTTGGAAGGCATATTAAACTGTTGATCCCGGCTGCCATGACAGCAGCCCTAAAGCCAAGTCAGAGGCCTACGGGCGGCTTGAGAACTTCTAATTCCAACAGTAATTGCTAAAGTTTAGTGAGTAGTCACTAAAATTTATTGAAAAGGATTGAAGCTCAGATGGCAGTCGGTTTTGTAAAAACCAGTGCCTACGCCAGTTCATCCTTCAGGATACGACTCAGTCCAACGCGGTAACGCAGCAAGCGTTTTGGGCACCTTTGCACCGGGAATGACGTGGGGTGGGTCATTCGATTAGTTGGTCTATATTTTGTTTGTGTTAAATAAAGATTTTTGTATTCACACTTTGATTGAATATAGAAAAATGAAAGTATATATTACCTAAATATCTTTATATGGTGTATTTCGATCTTATTTATTCATATCCTTATACAGGCTCGATTGTGGCGGGTACTCTGCTCTTTTTAATACCTCAGAAATTTAACCAAGATACCTTCGCCTTGGTTGCCACCTTGCGACGCATCCATACAGCTTCTTTCATATACCCAAACCACCTTGAGGGAGACGACCGTAGAAGGTAGGTACATTATTAACCACTTGTTGAATCTTACATAATGCTTCCATTATCTCCAACTCAGAGGGAGAATAATAAAAAAAAAAGACTTCAATGGCGGAGGCCGGTGAAAGGTTATTAATATTATTATACTTAGATGGTGCACTCTTGGATTCCATACAATGAAATCAAAATGGCTATAAGTATGTTTATAATGGTAGAAGACTAAATACCCTCAATACCTCATGGAATCCTCCATCAGAACTCAAGCTTGACAAAAATATGTCTTAAAAACCTTACTTGCTTGACAAAGATAACGAAAGAACAAATCGTCTCCAACTATGCGTCGTTGAAGAGTTCTGTCCTAGTCATCGTCAGCAGTTCCATTTCATCAAATGTCACTTATTTAAATGTAAATGCTTGATTTGTTTATGAAAATACTAAAATCACTATATGTACGCCTTTTACATATGAGGAGTTCCCTGGATTCCTCATGGATCTTATCATCAGAACTCGAGCTTGACAAATGATTGTCTTGGAAATCTAACTTGCTTAACGAACACGGCAAAGAGGACAATTCGCCAAACTTGAACTATGCGTCGTTGAAGAGTTCCGTTCTGATCATCATTAGCAGTTCTACTTCATCAAATGTCACTTTTTTGTATGAAAATGCTTCATTAGTTCATGAAAATACTAAAATCACTATATGTTTGCCTTTAAGATTTCAGGAGTTCCGTCGATTCCTCATGGATCCCATCATCAAAACTGCGTTTTGATGGGATGGGAACAAAAACGGGACCAACTTGGATATATATAGTTACAATAAAAAAAGAATTTTCAAAATCGGTTCAGTAATTACGGAGTTCTGGAGTAACAAACATTGAAAAAAAAAACAACCAACATACAGCCGAATTGATAACCTCCTCTTCTGAAATCTTGAAGTCGGTTAAAAAGAGATTTGACGATCAGTTCCACGTATTGAGATCCGTGAATTACTTACGTACTCATAGTCACGCGTGACTCAATAGAGTATCTAAATCTGTAGCAACATGTGTGTGCTCATAATTGACCGAGTGAAACGAAGGTCTCCGTTTCAGCTTCGGCAAAAATGCTTACTTATGTTAGGATTTCCGTATTTTTGGCTGTTCTCCTCTACATGTCACATTTCTCAACCGGTTCTCATGAAAATTTGTGAGCAGATTTGATACTTATAAAGAAATATTTTGCGAAGTAATTTTAGGAAATTTTGAAATTTGAAAAAAAAATCGCGCAGTGTACATACAGCTCACAGAGCCACTAGTATGTAATATGGGAATACGTACCCTGAATTCTTTAAAAGATACTTGATGGATGGCTCCAGTCTCCCTCTATTTTGATTTAGGTACCAGAAGACAGTCGATTTGCCACCGTGCCGAATATTTTGTAACTGCTGATCATTGAAGGCTGGAAAATTAATATGGTTTACTTTGGAAGGATAGTATATTTAGTCGGTGTCTTGATCAATTACCTACCAATTAGGGAAGAACATTTGTTCAACTCTCTAACGAGTATTTATATACGAGTACATACGAGTATATGCCAAACCCCAAAAGATACTCGCAATCCAACAAAAAAAGAAACATTAAAATTGGGAAATGTACACATCGGGTTTTGTATTAATCTAACATACATACATATATTTTGCTATAGGTGATGTACGAATACGTATTCTTTTCTCATTAACAGCTGTTTCACAGAAAATTACTTTTTTTTTCGGTAGACAAAGTAAAGCTTCTCTGTCTAATGGTAATGATGATGTAAGCAAAATAAGGGAATTGGAGGTACTCCTCAAATGTGATAGGCACGCATACGGCGATTTTAGCATTTTCTATAGTGAGGGATGACATATAGAACTACTGAATGGTTTAAGTACTTCACAGATTCCAATGACATTTCGTTGACGTAGCAGCAACTAATTTTATATAAATACACATTTTTAAACGAATTCATGTCGTCTAAGGTTGTAGGATCACAAGTTCATTGCGCGGAACCACCAGAAATAATAGTAGGTACACGTCATTTCTTCATCAGGCAGCGTCGTCTAGGGAATTTCACATATAGGGAAACCTGTGAACGAAGAAAGACACAAAAATTCATGAATTGGAAAAAAAACGCGAATGACAATTATTAAGCTATAGTAAAAAAAACAATTCTGGGTATATGTCCTTATTGATCCTAATTAAAATTGCTTGTGAGTACAAACACCAATTGACCGCTTAAGTGTTCCGTTGGCCTAATTTTGGTACACCCGCGATCCTCGCTGGATGCGGGTGGCGCAGGACCGGTCATTGTGGAAGTCTTTGGGGGAGGCCTATGTCCAGCAGTGGACGTCCTTCGGCTGACATGATGATGATGATGTACAGGCGCCTTCCGATATATCGGATATTTCGAAGCAAATAATGTGCTCATAAATCGACGACCTGTTTAGCCTAGTTGGTAGTGACTCTGCCTCCGAAGCTAGAGGTCCCGGGTTCGAATCCCGGCCAGGGCATTTATTTGTGCATTTATCACGGATATTTGTTCTTGGGTCTTGGATGTATTCTATGTATTTAAGTATGTATTTATCTATATAAGTATGTATATCGTCGTCTAGTACCCATAGTACAAGCTTTGCTTAGTTTGGGACTAGGTCGATTTGTGTAAGATTGTCCCCCAATATTTATTTAAATGTCTGAACACGACTCCGTTGTCAAGGCGCCAGAGTGAATGCTCAGATATTTTTCACCACTGTGAAGAGTATATTGTGCTATTCTCATCGCCCGCGAACGGAAACATGCATATCAATCAACATAAAACAAGTTTCTTGTAAAACGGATCATTATTTGAAACAAGTTCAATAAAAGCTTGTAAAAAGTAACCACGCCAAATTTTTTTCAAGATTTTATCTTACGACTTTGTCAGTTTTATTGATTTATGTATCCATACCAAATTGTAGCTTTCTAGCACTAACAATTACGGAGCAAAGCCTCGGACAGACAGACGGACAGACAGAAAGACGGACATGGCGAATCTATAAGGGTTTCTAGTCGACTACGGAACCTTAAAAAGGGTCAAGGTAAGTTCGGATTTTTCTTAAATGAGTTATCTAACAATACCACACCACACACGATGTACCCTAGAAAACTTGGGTCCATATTTTTTTGTAAAGTTGGCCTGATTGATATGTATGTATAGTTATACCAAATTACATCTTTCTAGTAGTGACGGTAGCTGAGCTAAGCCGCAGACGGTCGGACGGACGGACGAACGATACCTTGTTTACTATGGAATCCTTAAAACCGAAAAAAATGCGATTATTTGCTGATTATAAATTTCAATCAATTTTAACGTATTATACATAAACATAACATTGTAAACTATAACTCGTATCACAATAGATGTCCTAGCTTGTATAGTTTTCCTGTAAATTGAAAAAATTGTGCCGAGGCGAGGCGATGCTGTCCCGATGCCGATAGGTGTGCGTTACAGTATGGAATTTCTAAATAATTTATACCAAAAAAACCGACTCCAATTTTGTACTTGCTATGCCCCAATTTGTGGTTTCCGTAAAATAAATAAAATAAATGCTTAGTTACCTACAGAAAATACCGAAATCGGCATATGCGTGCCTATCAAATTCGAGAAGTTCCCTCGATTCCTCCTAGATCCCATCATCAAACCTTCACCAAATGTATATGGGACCGATGTCGGATACCCCGATATCTTGCTTTAAAACTAAAAAAAGAATTATCAAAATCGGCTAACGTGGTCAAGAGTTATCGGTGAACATATATACATAAAAAATAAAATAAAAAAACGAGCAACCATGCAGACGAACTAAGTACCTCCATCCTTCTATTGAAGTCGGTAAGCAAGTAAATTATTTACAAAAAAACACCGACTCCATACTTTGCCGGACCCCATCCTCTTGGTATATAATTTGAGGAGTTCCTTCGATTTTTCCAAGATCCCGTCATCAGATTCAGATTTGGTGACAATGGGACCAACTAGAAAACACACCCTTTCAAACAAAAAAAGATTTTTAATTCGAGTAATCGGTGAACATACATAAAAAAAATCCGGCGAATTGAGTTGAGAACCTCCTCCTTTTTTGAAGTCGGTTAAAAAGAATACTGGACGGCTCGAGTTGAGGCATGCCCAGTGGCTATGACGTGCGTGTGCGGACGGGGGATATGATGGGTGTTTGGGGGTAGAGAGGGAGAATGGTGAATTTCAATGTACTCTATTATCTTACGTACGTATTTATAATGTATTACTCTTTACTGCATCCTAGCTGGGTTTTAAAAACTTAACAAAATATTATTGGATTAGATATATTATATTATGTAACAGTAGCTTTTCGGTGTAGGAAAACATCGTGAGGAATCTGGACTAATCCCAACGTCTAGATTTCCCTCTGGGATGGAAGGTCAGATGGCAGTGGCTTTCGTAAAATTAGTGCCTACGCCAAATTTTGGTTGACAAATACACTCACTCAATAGTTAAATAAACGGATACCCGGGCTCCTTACGGCACAACCGGGAAAAACGCTAGGAGGATGATGATGTCTTCCTCAGGCAATGACTAGGGTAATTGCCATATCATCACCTTAATTTCACTCATGCATCACTTCAATTTAACCAAACCGTGCCTATATCTTATTATCTTGCTTTCTAGTATCCTATCTTTCATTCTATAACAGTTCCTAATTACATTTTTTCCTGATGATGATGATGATTCCTAAGTCCATTTCATTGTTTCACCCCGCTTAAAATATATATACTCGTAAAAACTTTGTGGATCGTGTTGTAATTCCAGCCTGTTTGATATTTTAGAGTCTAACTATACGAGTATATTGGCTTTGGCTAATAGTATTAAGAGTCCGCAGAAAGATCGGCCAGTCATGTTTAGACCGTGTAGTTCCGTGGTTTTCTGGAGCATTTGGACCAACAGGTGAAAGCGAAAGAAAGTACCAAAGTGTCCATAGCTACATAAACTTTATGAGTTTCACTATACTCATACTGAGTGAATAAATGACTTATGATATGAATTACGGATACTGAAACCGTATTATCTTACATTTCATATTATAATAAGTAAATAATTCAAATACTATTAGGCTCCTATCATTCAATCTTCTAGCAATCTACAAACGTATTTGCTGTTACCTCAGATTTACACAATGACAGTCATAGATACAGGAATCAACATTGTTACGAGAATTCCATACTTTCAGTACCTTATTTCCGTACCTATCCTGAAAATACGAATTACCATTTAAAAAGTTACGTTACTAAACGAGTTGAATATTGAAGAAACATGATCTACGACATGCTATGTTTAGATGTCGTTCCCGTACTGCATAGACGCGATGTTGTTGGTAGGGGTAGTTGCCGCGCTTGTATGCTGGTCAAGATACGTACATAATTATACCTTTTATTGGAATAGCTGTCAGAATCCAAGAATATAGTCCAGTTTCCAGCTAGGAAGCTTAGATTAATTTAAAAAAGCGCGTATTTACACAACAACAAATAGTGAAGTAGCCTGACGATCTGGTCAAAATCGCGGGAAGCCATTGGATGAGGGCGGCGCAAGACCGGTCAATGTGTAAAATAGCATATTATGATTATTTGATTATTAATGAATGACTTTTGCTTACCTTAATCACATCAGGGCTAGCTGATATTTTTTACACTATGAATTATATAGTAATAGTTATTATATAGCTATGGCAGCACCGTAATGAACCGTATTAATGATAAAACTTATTATTTGTTGCAATGCGGATAAAATATCGATGTAATAGATAAAATAAAACCAAGGACGAGCCCAGATCAAAATAAATTTGACTTTTTATAAATTGACATAACTGTCATATTCTTGCAAATAGACAAGTGGGGCCCGATGACGGCGATGATATCCGAAGATTAGCGAAACGGTAGCCTCGGCACGGGCCGCCTCGGAAACGGGCCGTCACGGTGAGGCTCGGTGGGCACGACAACGATGAATGGTAAACTCGTACGCGGCCCGGTGGCCGAGCCTCGGACGCGGCACGTCCCGTTGCGGACTCGGGCCGGCCCGGAAGCGAAATTTATAGCACACCGACATGCAAATAAGCTCGGAGACGGAACGTTACGTTGACGGGCCGGCCCGGACTCGGAACGGTCTACTGTGAATCATCCTTTATTCTGCATTCAGCATTGTCCTTTACTTATCTGTATGATGAAGCATTTATTTTTTTCTTTTATTTGCAGAATATGCATTATTCTAGGTATTTCCCCTTTTTCTTTTTCCCTCTATTATTCTTCTAATATAGTCGTCATGGCGTAATGCTCCTAAAATATTACTTTACTTATGACTTAATGTTGACTGTGTACTTTATGTTGTCTTTGTATGCTGTTACTTTATGTTGGATATGACATACGACTATATGAGACTACATAAAATATAATTTTTAATTCCAGAGAGCACTACCTAGAAAAGATCGCCATTTACCTTTCCCGCTGCGGTCTGCAAAGCAACTCTGAACTGGTAGAAAAGGGCTACCCGGACCTCGGCTGGGACCCGGTAGAGGGCGAGCGATACCTGGACTTCCTGCGATTCTGTGTGTGGGTGAGTACTTGTAGATACTACCTGGAGAAGGCCATCTATTTCTCCTTTGGTCTGCAGAGCAACTCGGAGTATAAAAAGGGTACCCGTGCATCGGCTGGGACTCGGTAGAAGGCGAGCGATACCTGGACTTCCTGCGGCTCTGTGTGTGGGTGAGTACCTGTAGAGAATAGGTAGTCTCTAGGTTCTCCACCTGGAGAAGACCATCTATTTCTCCCACCGTCTGCAGAGTAACTTGCAGTATACGTAATAATTTATACCCAAATAAAACCGACTCCAATTAACCACAGGAAATACCAAACACGCTATACGCATGCCTATCAAATTTGAGGAGTTCCCTCGATTCCTCTTGGACCCGATTATCAGACCTTCACCGTATTTATATGGGACAAACATGAGGGTACTTGCTTTGAAAAAAAAAACAAAATCGACCGACGTGGTCAATAACTCTTGACAAAACATACAACATACACAGGGAAACATACATACATAAAAAAACAAACA
Organism: Notocelia uddmanniana; assembly: GCA_905163555.1. Classification (NCBI taxonomy): domain Eukaryota; kingdom Metazoa; phylum Arthropoda; class Insecta; order Lepidoptera; family Tortricidae; genus Notocelia; species Notocelia uddmanniana. Next base: position 2,206,730 of record LR991074.1, on the reverse strand, counting down.
TGCAGATGAGATAAGAACCTCCTTCCTTCTATTGAAGTCGGTTAAAAAGGCTACCCGGACCTCGGCTGGGACCAGGTAGAGAGCGACCGATGCCTGGATTCCTACGGTTCTGTGTGTGTGTACCTGTAGACACTACCTGGAGAAGGCCATCTATTTCTCCCACGGTTTGCAGAGCAACTCGGATCTTAAAAAAGGCTACCCGGACCTTGGCTGGGACTCGGTAGAGGGCAAGTGATACCTGGACACTGCGGTTCTGTGTATGGGTGAGTACTAGCAGAGACTATCTGGAGGAAGTTGTCTACCATGATCTGCAGAGCAACTCTGAGTAGAGAAGGGCTACCCGTACCTCGGCTGGGCTTCGGTAGAGGACGAGCGATACCTGGATTCCTGCGGTTCTATGTGTGTGTACCTGTAGATACTACCTGGAGAAGTGGCGTTTATTCGTTTCGCTAAAACAAACTTAAAAAGTAAAATTTATGTATTTACCAAGAAAGATCTTAACGCTATAATTAACATTTTATCGACAACCCCCACTTTAAGCTATGTCCGTATCGTGGGAGTTAGAAACATGCGCAATTACCTTAGAACATAAAGCTGGTTGCATGATATACGACGATTAACCGGAGGAACGACATGTCATCAAAAATTTATTGTAATTTCAACTATTCCTATAAAAAAATCTAGGTTCCAAATTCAAACTTCGTAAGGTGCATACCGTGTGTACCTAAGTCGCTCAAGGGGTTAATGATACGACTTCTCTTTCCAGGTGAACGGTGAAAGCGTAGAAGAGAACGCTAACCTTGTAATTCGCCTTCTCATCCGACGGCCGGAGTGCCTCGGGCCGGCGCTGCGAGGGGAGGGCGAGGGCTTGCTCAAGGCCATCGTCGACGCCAACAAGATGAGCGAGAGGATCGCAGACAGGCGGAAACTGAGGGAGATGGAGCAGGAGGGAGATACTACGGTGAGTCTACTTTTAGCAATAGGTTCTCTGTTTTTAGGGTTCCATAGTCAACTAGGAACCCTTATAGTTTCGTCATGTCCGTCTTTCTGTCTGTCCGTCTGTCTGTCTGGGGCTTTGCTCTGTGATTGTTAGTGCTAGAAAGCTGCAATTTGGTATGAATATATAAATCAATAAATCAAACAAAGTAGTAAAATAAAATCTAAAAAAACTTAATCGTACCTCCTCACGTAAAGTGGGGATACAATATTTTTTTATTTCAACCCTATGGTCTGGGGTGTTGTTGGATATAGTCTTTCAAAATTAATAGAGGTCTTTATCAAACACTTTTTGATATAGTAAATATTTTCGGAAATATATATATATATATATATATTAGTTTAGCTGTGCGAGGCAGGGAATATGATATTCAAGACAAATATACTGGTCTATTACAATATGTGTAAGAAAGGGTACTTATTGTATGTTTTGTCTACAGTTCAGCCACCCGCTCCCCGAATCAGATGAAGACGAGGATTATATAGACACGGGCGCCGCCATTTTGAACTTCTACTGCACGCTCGTAGATCTGCTGGGTCGTTGCGCGCCTGATGCCGGTGTTATCGCTTTGGTAAGTCTGGTTGGCAGGGTCGCCGTGTAATATAATGCATGAACGGTATACACACCTAGGTCTAGGTAATAGAATTCTCTACCTACATTTTAGGTTGCGCTTATACAAGGAATACGAGTAGGTATACATTCTTATAGAGTAATCTATTGTGTTACCAACTGTTAAAAGATAATTTATCAATTTTACCATGTTACAGATGTATAAACAGATAGCGTCAAGTTAGTGTTTAGTTACAACATGGGAACAGCTGTAGCAAGTTGCCTAAGGAACTCTATTCTCACGGGATTGCCCATTTTAAATAAATAATCATCCTGTACTCGCATGCGCCCCACTCGGGACGCAACCGGTTCTGTCTGGCAATGAAATTCCTACGCGATGATAAGGTCTTAGGCGACCGCGAATAGCCTGTCGCCTATGACCTTTTTATTCTGCGCAACATACAAGCAGGTTACTAGGTGGTGGTTCACAACGCCTATTGTCATCTCACCTGAGATAACCGGTGTAAAGTGAACTCTGACTAAGTACAGTTGTTATGAGACTCGAGGGAATTTGCACTGGTGCCAGAAGAGAGTTGAGCCGTAATGGGTCACCAATTGCACACCTTGCGATGCATATACACGATCGGTTGCAGTACCCGGATGGGAGTTATTTATAACTACGTAACACTACCTCCCAACACAATTAAATCACTCACACTGTAACAACAATTTTATAATAGTTCTTTCTTTTCTTTCCAATGTGTCATACAATTAGCTCGTAAGTAAGCTTATTAACAATATTGTTCACGATTACGGTGTCGATACAAACCCGATAGGGTTTAACGACACTTTTCCGTTATACCAATGTATCAAATTTCTATTGTAAATAAATAAATAAAATAAAAAATATATATATATTCTTGGAGTAAAAATAAGCCAAGTGAACTCTAGTTTGTAAAAGGATATGTTATATTTAATTTTAAAGGTTTTTGAAACCTTTTCCCTGTTTTTCTCTATCTTCTACTTAAAGAAGTTCGGCTAGGTGCTGGCCAAGAGCAATCCCATTTTTAATTTAAAAAAAATGTAAATTCCTACCCGGAGTGCAATCGGCTCTCAATTCTTGTAAAAGCTCGCCTAAAACTCCAGTAAAGCTTGGCTAAAACTCCAGTAAAGCTCGTCGCTGATAAAACTGCGGAGACGATAACCAAAATTACTATAAATATTGCAGGGCAAGAACGAATCTCTCCGAGCTCGAGCCATTTTACGGTCACTGGTGCCGCTAGAAGATCTTCAAGGCGTGTTGAGCTTGCGTTTCACCTTACACAACCCGGCTGCAGGCGAAGAACGACCCAAGTCTGGTAAGGATAAATCAAGCTACTTTATCTAATCTTGTCAAAACGGTAGTGCAACAGATAATTAGTTATGTCGAAACTGTCAAAGACCAAAACCAGGAGATAACGATTTCGTTCAAAAGCGACAGAAGGAAAGATTTAGAAGTGTAAATAAATTAACATATCAAGGGGTAGACCTAGATTAACGTATATGGAGCAGTCGTTTATGGAGCAAATAAGAGAAAATAATAAATGCTTCATCGTAAAGAAAAGTGAAGGATGAAGCTGATTCGGGCCAGACTGCCTCGTGGTAAAGTTCTGTCAAGCTGGTTTAATTTGACAGACGTTCAGGTGTACTCTTTAAGTTATGATTGCAAGAATTGTCATGGGTGTCAAAGATTGCAGAATAAGCTGGAAATAACTCCACCGACAAGAGCCAACCTCTTTAATACTATGATGATGAACATATCAAGCTAAGTTTTAGTAGAAAAATCAGACTGATAAATATAACTGTAACATTATTTACACGTGACTTCTACAGAAACAAACAATCTTCCGTAAATTCTAACACTTTATTTATAATACCGCACTTACAACCCCTCCCAAGGTGTTGCGAGTGTCCATGGGCGGCGCTAATCGCTTACCATCAGGCGATTCGCCTGCTCGTTTGCCGCCTATGTCATAGAAAAATGTATGTCACCTTGAGGTTCGATCTTTACCATTATCTCTATTTGCAGACATGCCGTCCGGTCTTATCCCCGGTCACAAGCAGAGCGTGGTGCTCTTCCTCGAACGCGTGTACGGCATCGAGACCCAGGAGCTGTTCTATCGGCTTTTGGAGGAAGCCTTCTTACCTGATTTGCGTGCTGCCACTATGCTAGATAGGGTAAATAAACGAAAATTTAGTTATTATTAATAATATTGGGGGGACAATCTTACACAAATCGACCTAGCCCCAAACTAAGCAAAGCTTGTACTATGGGTACTAGACGACGATATACATACTTATATAGATAAATATATACTTAAATACATAGAAAACATCCAAGACCCAAGAACAAATATCCGTGAAAAATGCACAAATAAATGCCCTGGCCGGGATTCGAACCCGGGACCTCAGCTTCGGAGGCAGAGTCACTACCAACTAGGCTAAACAGGTCGTCCAAGTTTATTTTGCTATTGCGATAAATAAATATCGTGTGGGTCAGAAAGTGACAACAGGTATCATTGAATTTCATTATTAATTTAGGTATGAACATAGTTTCCAGACGTTTACAGACGTTTACAGACATAATGGGTTTAAAAACAGCTCGTGTTTCGCGATAGCTGTCATCAAAATTTAGAGAACATATTTAAAAAAAATAAGTAACTAATAACCCTCTTGTACAGTCAGCATCATAAATATGTGTACAATTTTGAACCTTGTTGCGTTCTAACGAACGTTGTGTTGCGAACTAATATCTTGGGAATAAGGTACAAAATTGTATACATATTTATGATACTGACTGTACGTAGTTGTGGCGTATACGAATAGACATTACATATTTAAATTTACGCAAACAAAACAAATGCCTATTGGAATAGTCCATAATTACATCCAGGAGTGGCTTTACTCAAGTTTGTCACCAAACTTCTTTCAGTTTTTTGCCAAAACCATTCAACTGAGACATCTGCAACTACCTATTTATTTTACTCAAGATTTCTTGTTTATCAGATGTTTTAGTTTACACAGAACTGATAGAATCTATAATTTTAAGATGTTTACAGAGTTATCAGTTTTTAATGATCAACTTGTTATTGAAAACTCTCTGAATTAATCTAGATACAGAGACATTTTATCAAATTAATATTAGTATTAGATGCCTATTATCAAATTCATAATAAGCATCTTCTGGGTGAGTTCGCTTCATCTTTGCCCCCTGGCTAGATGCTGGCCAAGAGCAATCCCATTTTTAATAAAAAAAAATTGTATATAAATACATTATTTTCCTCTGTTTCCCTAATATTTGTTATTTGCTGATACAGAACGATGGTTGCGAGTCGGACATGGCCCTGTCCATGAACCGCTACATCGGCAACTCGATCTTACCCCTCCTCATCAAGCACGCCAACTTCTACAACGAGGCCGAGAACTACGCCAGCCTGCTCGACGCCACGCTACACACTGTATACAGGTGAGTATTATAATAAAAATTTATTTCAGACACAAGTCCAAACATCTCGTTAGTTAGAATACTGTGCCTATAATCTAATGTCCGTACCTATGCTAACGAGTTGAATAAAAAATATTTATTACATTACATACATTACATACTTTATATTTTATTTTTAACCACATGCATTGCCGTCCACCGGGTTAGCATAGGGCTGTCCCATTATTTGTGAACTGCTATATTTACTCGTTCTTACCCCTATAAACTACTGACTCTGTGTCTGTAGATCTTGCGAATTTCTTTGTATCAAATTTTAAAATTACCGAAAACATAAATTTATACTAAAGTAAGACATAACACTCAAAGAAAAGAAATTGGTCGAAAAATCGGTTGAAACTTACTTGTATTACTGCGCGGTCGGCTATGTTTCTCTCGGTTAATGGGAAAACTTGTATATAAATATATAATTTAGTAGCATATTCTTTGAAATGTACTGTGGCGGAAAAAGGAGTTAGCCAATTTTGCATAACAGGATAATGTCGCTTGTTTTATTTCTTTCCTACTTTCTGTGGGATATTCGAAGCAATTTTTGTTTGGCTTAAAAACATACAGTCGAAGAATATCTTAAGGCATTAAAACACCTATTCTGTATGTAACTGTGTAATAAAGCTTAAATAATACTAACATTCATACAGACTTTCGAAGAACCGCATGCTGACCAAGGGCCAACGAGAAGCAGTCTCCGATTTCCTGGTGGCGTTGACATCGGCCATGCAGCCTTCTATGCTGTTGAAGCTGCTGAGAAAACTCACTGTGGACGTGTCGAGATTGTCCGAGTATACCACCGTCGCTTTAAGGGTACGTAGTCAGTTATAACTAGTCGTACGAAGGAAATACATAAAATTACTGTATCCTGGAGAGGTAGGCGGTGACCACCGATTTTCACTTGCTGAGGTCATGACATTCTTCATGCATTTACATTCTTGCTACTCACATTATAATAATAATAATAAGTATTCTTTATTGCACCACTTAGTGATAAGTTGTACAGTAGCTGACTTACTAAAAAAATGGTAACAACAGGCGGTCTTTTCGCTTTAAGCGATCTCTACCAGACAACCTTTCGGTAGCGGGAAAACAATTAACTAAAACTGGGAAAACAGGTAGTGCAGAAGAACTGCAAGAAGATTCAAAATAACACATACGCATACATCAGAATAAACGAATAAATAAATATACATACATAAATATATATTCTATAATATATATATATATACAGGGTGATTTCGGGGTCGTGGATTAAGAATAAGTTTTACGACTTGGTATCGGTTAGCCTTTTCAAAAAAGTTGTAGTGACACGAAACAAACGTATTTCTTTTTTAATTTATTTTGATGACATAAATACAAAATCTCAAAAAAAACATGGTTACCCTTCTCTCTTTGACGGATAGTATGGAGAGTTGACAGTGGGAAAGGGTGACCAAGTTGTATGAAAAAGTATTATTTCCCATTAGAATTTGAAGAAAAAGAGAATTATTTGTGTTATAAACCGTCATATCAACTGTGATGTTGTCTACTTTGAATTCTTGACCTTGTACAATCATTCCGGATCACGACCCCAAAATCACCCTGTATATATATAAAGACAATTCAAGGGAGTGACAAGTAATGTTCCTTCAAATAATTTTTAAAAACCGGAAGTTATTTCGCACATCTTACATGCCGCGGCAAAGCATTCCACAGTCGAACAGCCCGAAAGGTGAAAGAATTATTATAAAATTTTGAGGATAGCTTGAGATGTTATTGTGCAAGTGTAAGTTACAGTATTCGATCGTTAACGACATGCAAATACTTAAAAAAAAAATACATTTATCATTATCGACCAGCTACATTATACTATAAAAAACAAAGTTACATTTAACAAGACTACCTACTTTTGTTCATTTAAAATGCAGCGTACTCATTGACACTATATAGAAGCTATGCTCTAACAGGAAGATTGTTAGTTTCTTCTTGAATTCTTTGGTCTTTTCTTTAGATTAGCTCAGTGTCAAGGGATATCAGAATTTGACCAAGGGCTAGCGTACAGTCTTCAATATTTAAGTGACGTTGACATCGGCCATGCAGCCTTCCATGTTGCTCAAGCTGCATAGGAAACTCACTGTGGACGTGTCGAAATTGTCCGAGTATACTACCGTCACCCATGATATAAGAATTCAAGGTATGATACTCCGGGGAAATTCTTTGTGCGAGTGATACAAGCCTACGTCATCACTGCTATCGAGCCTATCGGTGGTTGGCGGTCGTCGTGTGTGTACAGGCTGTACAGTGACGTAGGTATATAGGCTTGTGTCACGATTCGGCGTCATCATCATCATCATGTCAGCCGAAAGACGTCCACTGCTGGACATAGGCCTCCCCCAAAGACTTCCACAATGACCGGTCCTGCGCCACCCGCATCCAGCGGACACCCGCGACCTTCACCAGGTCATCAGTCCACCGAGTGGGGGGCCTGCCCACGCTACGCCTTCCGGTACGTGGTCGCCACTCGAGAACCTTTCCGCCCCAACGGCCATCGGTTCTACGTGCTATGTGCCCGTGCTATGTGCTATGGATTCGGCGTAGCAGACCTTATTTCATTAGATGGTTATACCTAGTCGTAAGAAGGAAATACATAGAATATAGATAAAATCACTGTATCCTGAAGAGGTAAGCAGAGACCACCGATTTCCACTTGCTGTTATAATGACCAACTTTTCTTGCATCATTCACTTTCGCAATATTCTTTAAACTCTCACCATGCGTCAGAAAACACTGTAGTTAGATTAGGAATTTGAAAAATACTATATCTTTTCAATCTGGGGTCGAAGCTAGCTTTTGATGACTCGATTGTGCAATTATCTTACGCCCAAGTTAATCACAATATTTTTCATCACATCTGTGAGGTAAACAATCCAAATTCAAAATTACATATCAATGAATCGGTATATTTCGACAAGTCCCGTCATTTCATTTCTGCAACATGTCTATACATCTGTAGCTCCAGAATCAACTCAAATCCTAAATCTATAAAGACGATGTTATCCTCAGTTGCTGACGCTCCATTACGAACGCTGCGCCAAATACTACGGCAGCTCCGGTTCCGGAGGATCCTCTGATGAGGAGAAGCGTCTCACCATGATGCTGTTCAGCAACATCTTCGATTCCCTCAGCAAGATGGACTACGACCCTGAACTGTTCGGAAAGGCACTGCCTTGCCTTATCGCTATTGGTAAGTGATTTCTGAAGTCGCCTCTAGATGTCGCTGTTTGGGGAGTGGCGAATTCTGAATCGCGCTATCGGAGTTTTGACGTAGAAAGTATAAGGCTGAGTTGCACCAACTTACGATCACAGACCGATCAACGTTAAATATCGTGCCGCTGGCTGTCAGCCCATAAAAACTTGTCAAACTTTCCATATATTCAGATTTTAACGTACACAGCTTACGATTACAGACGGTTTGGCCCAACCCAACCTAAGTAGTCGCCGCCATTTTGTGATTCTCTTAGCAAGATAGAATACGACCCTGAACTGTTCGGGAAGGAGCTGCCTTGATAAATCCCTATTGGTGAGTGGTTTCTGAAGTCACCATTAGATGTCGCTGTTAGAGGACTGGCGAATTCTGAATTGCGCTAACAGTGTTGACGTAGAAACTATAAGTAGTAGCTGCTATTTACTTTTTTATTACCATCTTTCCATCAAAAGATGGAAAGTGCTCGTCGGGGAAAAGCATCACATTCGAAAGCGGTTGGGAGTATTTTAATATCGAAACGAAATATTGTATTCGACTCAGAAATTCAATTAGCTGCCCGGCTAGTATGATAGCTTATACCGTCACGTTTTATGTGACGTTTCAGTACATTTTGGCCATATAACGTGACGGTATAAGCTATCATTCTAGCCGGGCTGATTACAATAATATAACATGACGATAAAAGTTGACACCAATATAATTTAAGGATTTCTGTAAAAAGTAACCAGAAAAAATCGTGACATGTTATTTTGTACATTATTTTCAAGGTCAAGGTCACCTTACCCGAACGTTTTTATAAATCTCCAATATTCAATTCAATTTGCCGCATAAAACACAAAAAAAGGGTAAAACAATTATTTTTCAAAAATTGTCCTAAACGTGGACGTTACACGCTACATAGTGTGCAGTTTATGGTCAGTCACAAATAAAAAAAAAAACAAACATTGCAGGCTCGCCCCGCGCGACTACAATGTTACAATGCTCTGGGGTTGTTATGGGGTTCTTCAAGGAGTGTATAAATTCTTAAAGGGTCGGCAACGCGCATGTGACACCCCTAGGAGTTGCAGGCGTCCATAGGCTGCGGCGACCGCTTACCATCAGGCGGGCCGTACGCTTGTTTGCCACCGACGTAGTATAAAAAAAAATGTTCTTGGATTCGGTAGAGTGCCGTGCTCGTAGGCTTTTCGAGGACGATCCGGCGTTTGAATCTAAGTTACAGAGCTTGGAACACCGCCGTCGAGTCGCTTGTTTGTCTGTGTTCTATCGGATACATTTTGGAGAATGTGCACAGGAATTACATTACTTAATTCCGCCTTCCCCGTTCCATCACCGGACGTCCAGACGCGGTGAGCGGTTGCATCCTTACGTTGTCAGTCTACCATTTATTCGCAAGAAGCGATTTGCTTCTTCTTTCCTAACGCGAACAGCTAAGGACAGGAATTTGCTGCCGCCGTCTGTATTTCCTGATATATACAATCTGGGTCTCTTCAAGACAAGAGTGAATAGGCTATTATTGAACCAGCGAGCAACATCTTAGGCCTTGTCATCGCTTTCCATCAGATGAGACTAAGGCCAATCGCTGGTCAGTCTAAAAAATAAACGTCGGGAGAGCATGAACATTTTGACGTTTTATAATTAAGTTTATCAAAACTTGATTATATAAACAAATGGGAAAAACACTATATTAGCCTCGGCTGGAATGTGAATTGCAGGCTTCGTATTATTCGCTCCCAAGGTCGTCCGTTTAAAACTAAAATACACAGCCAGGGGGTCTACTCCGAAATTCGAAATCCGAACTAAGTATGGTGCCGTCCCTTTCACTCTCCTGTCATACACTACATGAGTGAAAGGAACGGCACCATACGAAGTTCGGATTTCGAATTTCGGAGTAGACCCTCTGCAATTGCCTCCTTCCATGCCCCAACAATAATGTACTATTAGGGTGGGTTGCACCAATTCGCGCTGGACCCGGGTATGTCCTAAAACTACGACCAAGACCACCGGGGGATGGGCAGCGGCATCCCTGGAGTGCGGTGGAGATGCTGCGATCGCAAACCCGCATGCCAAGCGTGGCGATTATGGCATTTACCCCCCATGAAATTGGGGGAGGCCTGTGTGGTGGCACCAAATCGCATGTAATCGTAAGCTGTGTTCGTTAAAATATAAATGTATGAAAGGTTAGACAAGTTTCTATGGGATGACAGCTGCCGGCGCCATATTTAACGTTGATCGGTCTGTGATCATAAGCTGATGCAACCCAGCCGTAGGTCACAATAATTATAATTACCTACAAGTGGATGGCATGAGATTGTTGGCTGATATTTATTTCATTTCAGGATGCGCTCTCCCGCCGGACTACTCTCTTGTCAAGAACTACGACGATGAGTTCTATGGCAAAGAACAACAGTCCACCGGTAAGAGATTTTTTTAAATATAATAATATTGGGGGACAATCTTACACAAATCGACCTAGTCCCAAACTAAGCAAAGCTTGTACTATTTTCATTCGTATTTCACGGCCATATGTCCACTTTACTTGCTATGCTTTTCTATTTATTTGTATGTAACACGGCTTGATCTTTTCTTATTGGGCCAAGTATTGTTATTGCGTCCTGTTAGCCAGGAAGTTTATTCATCCATTTCACTTGTTATTCAGGTGGCCCAGACAATCCGCAATACGATCCTCAGCCAATCAACACGTCTTCTGTCGCGCTCAACAATGATCTCAACACAATCGTTCAGAAGTTCTCCGAGCACTATCACGATGCATGGGCATCCAGGTAACAATAACATCTTTTTGATTGGTAGGTCAATTCATGTAAATGCGCCTCAGTCCTATACAGTCAAGAAAATTTCTGGCGTCGATTGATGTAACCCACGTATGGAACTATGAGTACAAAAATTGTTTTTCTGCTAAATTATAGAAAACTGTAATTTATAGTTTATATATTACACATGTTTTTGTAATAAATTGCCTTAGTTTTATTATAATGTGATATAATGGATATTGTTTGTCATGTGATTGATACCAGTTGTTTCGGTCATAAACTTATGCCTGTTTTCCCAAAAAGGGTAGGCAGAGTGCATGTGAATTAAATTTTCATTGCTGTTTTGGAGTGTCTTAAAATATGATTTAAAAACTGTATTTGCCAATAGGAAAATCGAGAACGGTTGGGTGTATGGAGAGTCATGGTCGGACAGCCAGAAGTCCCATCCACGCCTCAAGCCATACAACATGCTCAACGACTATGTAAGTGTCATTTTCTCATACATAATTGTGATCATGCTTAGTTTCTCAAAAATGTTTCTACAATAATTACTACAAATACAGGATGTGGCCTGTAATAGGAGCAAAAAATTAAACGGCACACTATTGAGCTCTCCAGCAATTATTTCCAAATAGTTTTAATTAATAAAAAAGTTTTTTTTTCGCAAAAGTATAGGTATAGCTTCTATGTACTTTTTTACTCTACTGGACCTATATTATTAACTATTAATTTATAAAACACAAAAAAATGGTAAAAAAATGAAAAATCCCAAAAATATCCTTTTAAACCAAAAATGCGACAACTATTATGAGTCATAACTTGAAGCACCCTCAAAATCAGCATTGACCGCCGCGCTATAATCTCTAGTTGCCAAGATCCATTACTTGGAGGTCATAACATTCGATCAAAATTTCTCCCAATTGAAAAAAGATGATTTTTTTTGGACACAATAGGTTACTGTAGATGCTCTAAGGAAGCGTCCTTTAAATTTATTGCTCCTATTACAGGCCACATCCTGTATATGCCGATATGTACACAAGACTTTGTAACATCTATTCTTAGTTGGGTTTCCGAAACTGTCCACAATTGCTTCGAATAAACTCTCAAAGTTTTCAGTTCCCGCAACACCCAACTGGTTTCCTTAATATTGGTTGTATGTTTGTGTGTAAACAATTTATACTCTATAATAAAACAACAAGTTAAGCACAAATATATCTTCCACTGCACCTTTGAGCAAATAAGTGAGAAATCCCATTCCCCATCCCATCTCCCCATCCATCCCATCTTAAAGGCCGGCAACGAACTAACAACCCCTCTGGTGTTGCGAGTGTCCATGGGCGGCGCCGATCGCTTACCATCAGGCGATTCGTCTGCTCGTTTGCCTCCTATGTCATAAAAAATGTAGTTTCTAGATATTTTAAAAATAAGCAAGACAAATGTCCATTCTATTATAAGTGACAGTGTCCTGCACGGCTAATCTAGGTTTTCTACTGTAGCATTGTTATTTTGTAGTAGCTGACACTGTAATTTTATATTTAACTATACAATGTATGTATATTGTTTTGAAAAAAATGACACCTCGCCGAGTTTCTTACGCCGGTTCTTCTCGTGGCAGAGGTATATTTTTCCGAACCGGTGGTAGTTTATTGACGTTCATAGGTGCATGTAATATGCCTAATTTGAAGAATAAACTACTTTTTTACTTTTATTTTTAAAAAGATTGTTCTCTGTACAGGAGAAGGAGCGGTACAAGGAGCCAGTGCGCGAATCCCTCAAGGCGCTGCTGGCCCTGGGCTGGTCGGTGGAGCACTCGGAAGTGGACATACCGAGCACCAACCGCAGCTCTATGAGACGGCAGTCCAAGTCTGGAGGCGTGAGTATATTGTACAAGACACTAGTCAACTGAATACTTAGATGGATAGGATGCTACTTGTGTAGACACTTTGGCACCTACCCATCTCCACGGAACCAGCAGCCAACCGGGTGCGGCGGCCGAAGCGGCCGAAAAGTTAAAAAAACGTAGATATAGGGGTCTCGGCACCGAATACAGTTTTGTTCCGTTCGGTGTGGAGACCCCTGGCCCGCGGGGTCCCAGTGCACGTCAGCTCCACAAGGAGCTTTCCAAAAGGCTCGCAGCCGCCGCAGGGCACCGAACAGCTGGCAGCGTCCTCGCTCAACGCATTAGCGTTGCGATTCAGGGAGGAAATGCTGCCAGCATTTTAGGTACCATGCCTAGGGGACCCAATTTTTAATAATAATTATTATTATTTATTAACCATAACAACATGTTACATCAATACATTATTTTAACTAAATTACTATGATCATGCAATATTGTAAATACAGATAAGGATATCCGTCAGCACCAAACTGGGCACACTAATTTTTAAACATATTTTAAGTTTAGATATAGTTTTATTTGTATATAATTCATGTTATCTAAATAAAATTAATAAATAATACTGAATACTAAATAAAAAATATAATTGGCTGTCGTTTACAGCCGACTTTAGCATTATGGTGTAAGTACATTTTAACAATGAAATCGTTTACTTATTCATGCTGTCAGGAAGGAGAAAGTGAGAAAGAAAGTGAAACGGTACTCTTTCATGTTTCCTAGACAGCACTTGTTTTTTTGCACTGCTATTTTTACCCACGTTGATTTATTATATTACTTTGTTGAAAAAACTTAAATTTTAGTTGGTCATAAAAGTGGTAATTTATGCCTCTATGTAGTATCTGCCTAGAACGAATCGCTCTCTTCTTGTGGATAGCTAAAATGTGACACTAACGGTCCAGTAATATAATAAGTTATAATTCAGAGGCTTTTATTCGAAATAAAATACTCGAAAAGCATAAAATGCCTTTATTAATTTTTTTGTTTTTTATTATTCTATGGAATAATATATGCTACAATCGGCCTGTTTAGCATAGTTGGTAGTGGCACTGCCTTCGAAGCTAGAGGTCCCGGGTTCGAATCCCGGTAAGGGCATTTCTTTCTGTGGTGAGCATAAACATTTTTTCCTGAGACTTGGATGTTTTCTATGTATTTAAGTATATATCTATTAAACATATCGTCGTCTAGTACCAACAATACGTGCCTTATTGAGCTTACTATGGGACTAGTTCGAATTGTGTAAAAAATTGTCCCCTAATATTTATTTATTTTCATTCGTGTATGTATAGGATTTGCCATTATATCTGTGGGGTTTGCAGTTCCCAGGCTGACTTTTATAAAGTCACGGAAATCCCGGTAGTTACGGGACTTTCCATTCAAGACGTAACCGGGACTGCAAACCCTAATCATGTAAATAACACTCTTGATCACATATAACAATTTAATGTCTTCAGTGTATGTTTTCCTATCCGTTAAATGATGTCGGAATGTATCTCATGTGTTATGATACTAGCTTTCCTTTACTCCCTTGTAATTAATGCATGATTGTTTTAGTATTAATAGGGTGTCTTGTTTTACACCCCATTAAAGGTGGATTTGGGATGATTTCCCAAACTAAGTCTGTATGATAATTGATAAATCAGAATATTGATAGTACTGCTAGAATACGGTTTAAAACAACCACCCCAATAAAGTCAGGCATATTCAAGACCAAGAGAAACCTGATTCTATAAACATGCTCCTGAAAACCCCTGCTCGATCACATAAACGTCTATTAATTTGATACCACAGTAAAGTTTTAATATATTCAATTAATTTTGTATTAACCAGTAACGCTACAACTAACGACAAAGATATTGGACGAGTGGAATACCACCCTAAGGCGTTGTAAGAGGGAACTAGTGAAGGATTTCGTGCCTTAATTGGTTCCGGTAGCTTAGTCGCTAGAGCGATTAGCCGCGTATGCCAAATGTCGCAGGTTCGAATCCTGCTGAGAGCAAATATTTTTTTCAATTTTTCCATTTAATTTGAAATTTGCGATGAATGGACGTTTATGCAACGCGGTTTTTTTTTCCATTGTACCCTTAACATGATCCCGTGTGCCCTGTGTTAACTGTATGTTGTTTTCATATCCCGCCGCAGCGCCCGGCCGATATCGTGGTGAGTACTCCACTAACTGTTTGCGAGGATGCATCTAAAACAACTCTAAGCTTTGTAGTACATTTTAATGATATTACCAACACGCTCGGTATTGATTTGATACATTCACCATAAATTATTTTTAACCCTTGAAACGGTAAGTAAGAGAGAAGAAGAAGAGATGTAAAAAAAATATATTCAGTATCTTCTTAGATTTAGTTACAATAACTGTGCTGGTGTCTCTTTTTAAGTATACTAGATACTTGTGTTAAGAGAACACCGCTCTTCCACATGGTGTTTCTTATAATTAGTTATAGGTATAAACTAAATATATAATTTATTTCCCTGTTTCGCTCTCAGAGACAAACTAATAATAGCGAAAGAGTAACAATCTAAACTTAAATTTATCTTACTACAGTTTTATTATTATTATTTTTTACAACAGGGACAAATTACTAAAAGGGAAAGGGTGTTATAAGTTTAATATGGTGTATATGTGTATCTGTGTATTTGTGTATTTTTCTCATTTCTGTGACATCGTAGCTCTTAAACAGGTGCACGAGATACTGAACTTTGAAATGAAAATGTCGGGGTTTTTTCAACGTTTCCAATTGTTCAATTATTGCGTTTTTATTTGAAGCTAGCTTTGTATATTTCTCGTACTTGAAGGTGACTTTGTTTTTGGTGTTTTGCGGAATCTACTGCCGTCTGACCACAATGGGAGGGAACTAGTATGATCAGCCAGATGATTATTTACGTGTTACATTATGGTGCAGACGGACTCGGCAACACCGTTCAATTACAACCCGCATCCAGTGGACATGACCAATCTGACGCTGTCGCGAGAGATGCAGAACATGGCGGAGAGGCTGGCTGATAACGCGCACGATATCTGGGCCAAGAAGAAGAAGGAGGAACTCACTACCAACGGAGGTACGTATTTATATGCTTATATAGAAATAGAAATTGAAATAGAAATACATTTATTCGTAGCACATAAAAACATAGACGATAAAATATATATATATATACATACATGTACCTATTGTTTGTAATGGTCTTATTGTTTATGGTCGAACATTTATAACGTACATTAATGATGTCAAGAGATTGCAAATTCGATTAACAAAGTTCCTAGTTAGCAAAAAAGTTAAGAAAAACTGCAACAAAGTATATGACAAGTTGTTTCCCTTATGTAACATCTTACCAGTAGATAAAAAAGTTGAATATTTAATAGGATTAGAGCATTATTATAGTGACGCTCACAAAACAATAATTTGCAATAAGTATAACACAAGAAGTGTAAGAGAAAGGAAATTAGTACATAAATAATTTTTAAGAAAAAAAACCGACTTCAATGGGGGAGTCCGGTGAAAGATTATTAATCTTAGATGGTGCACTCTTAGATTCCACACAATAAAATACAAAAATGGCTATAAGTATGTTTATAATGGTAGAACACTAAGTACCCTCAATTCCTCATGAAATCATGGAAAAACCTTGCTTGCTTGACAAACAAAACGAAGAGAACAAATCGCCAAACGTGAACTACGCGTCGTTGAAGAGTTCCGTTCTGATCATCATCAGCAGTTCCACTTCATCAAATGTCACTTTTATGAATGAAAATGCTTGATTAGTTCATGAAAATACTAAAATCACTATATGTTTGCCTTTAAGATTTGAGGAGTTCCCTCAATTCCTCATGGATCCCATCATCAGAACTCGAGCATGACAAAAATTAATCGTGAAAATAGAACTTGCTTAACAAACACAGCTAGGACGACAAATCGCCAAACGTGAACTTTTCGTCGTTGAAGAGTTCTGTTCTGATCATCATCAGCAGTTCCACTTCATCCAATGTCACATTTTTGGATGCAAATGCTTGACTTGTTGATAAAAACACAAAAATCACTATATGTTTGCCTTAAAGATTTGAGGAGTTCCTTCAATTCCTCATGGATCCCATCATCAGAACTGCCTTTTGACAAAAACAGGACCAACTTGGATATATATACATACAATCAAAAAAAGAATTTTTCAAATCGGTTAAGAAATGACGGAGTTATGGAGTAACAAATATTAAAAAAAAAAAAAAAAAAAAAAAACATACAACCGAATTGATAACCTCCTCTTTTGAAATCTTGAAGTCGGTTAAAAAACAACAAATTATTATGGCGAAAGAACGTCGAAATATGTAGTACCAAAAATATTCAACAAAATTAATATACTAAGGCAAAGTCCAAAAGTAGGTAAAACTGTATTAAAGTCAAAGTTAAAGGGCTTACTTCTTAATAACACGTCACCGTCAAAATAAAATCTTAATGATAAGAACTTATTAACCAGCATGCTCAGTTATACTTAATTTTAAGCTAAGCATAAAAAATGAGCGGTCCTCGCCATCAAACTTCACAGTTTGGCGAGTTTTATTGTGTGTAAAATTAAATGTATTTTTCTTGAATAAAATATATAAAAAAAAACTGACCAGGTTTAGGAAATTCGGATCTTATCTTATCTTATATATACACTTTGGCCTCAGTACCTACACCGCGTTGTTGTTGAGTAGCATGGTGGCGGACTCAATTTGCCGGGATTTCCCGGGATACCGAAAATTAGGATAACATAAACACATACATATTCCGTAATCAAAACACAATGCATATGACGCCCTTAAACGGACCAACACATCTTTTTGTCACAACCTGTATGTCGTTAAAACTGTTTACCAACGTGAATGTTCCTAAAATCCACTGAAAATAGTCATAACCTAAAAAAACCTTCTCGTTATGCTTTATACAATCCCGGAATCCTGGAAGCTAAATAATAGAAATATTTAATTTAAAAAGCTGACTTCATACTTGCTTAGCTTTTTCCGGGATTTTGCTGGTTGTGGGTAGGTATAAAAGTATCCGAATTTTCGATGCCTGGTACTCACGCCCGTATACCATTGGGGTAGGCAGAGACCAGAGAATGCCAAATACTACGGTCCTTCTTTCGGTTCAAACACATCCATACATCGTCTCATACATGCTCGTGGGTACTTCTGACGGCCTTTTTCAGTATCGTAGTAATATGAGTAACATACCCTCGCCCTTATTATTACTTTTTAAAAGGACTCACTCTTGATAGACCAAGTATAATTATCACTTTAGTGTTGGAGAAACTCTTCAGGGTCGGCACGCTCGGCTGAACTCAATTCTGCATACAAACGTAGTTTCGCTCTCATTTTAAAATGGCATACTGGAATAATATGAAACTTTGTGGTCACAATGGGATCCGGCATATCTAGGCCGGAAATTAGTTTCTGTTGCTTGAAATTATAATGGAGAAAGAAATACAGCGATTATAAAGGTTTCCATACAAGACCTAAAAAACTCAAAAACTCGCTGTATTTTTTTTGTACAATTTCTAGGAACAAAAACTAATTTTCGGCCATAATATTACGGATCCCATTGTGTATACAAAGTTATTATCATGTTATTATAGCCCGGCGTTTTAAAATGAGAACGAAACGTACGTTAAACGTAGGTTTGTATGAAGAATCGAGTTCAGTCGAGCATGCGAGGGTCCCAATAGTTTTTTTTTTCTTGATGTGAGTTATGTCTTTCTTAGTTTTCCAATGACAACTATAGTAACACATGTTTCTTCTCACAGGCGGCATACACCCACAACTCGTCCCATACGACCTTCTAACCGACAAAGAAAAGAAGAAGGACCGAGAACGTTCCCAGGAGTTCCTCAAATACCTCCAGTACCAGGGCTACAAGCTCCATCGCCCCAGCAAGGCGCAACAGAGTGACACAGAACAGACCACTACTGGCGTAGCAATAGAGCTTAGATTCGCTTACTCGCTGTTGGAGAAGCTAATTCAGTATATAGATAGGGCGACCATTAACATGAAGTTATTGAAGCCGTCGACTACATTCAGTAGGAGGACCAGTTTTAAAACTAGTACGAGGGATATTAAGTTCTTTTCTAAGGTGAGTGTAATGGAAGATTCCCACCAAACGGCCGGAGGCGGCGCGCACGCCACCAGAGTCAAAGGAATTCACCCTCCATACAGAAGCTAGCAGCAGCAGAACCAAAGTGACCGATATAGCCCTCCGAATCGCTAAACTTAAGTGGCAGTGGGCGGGGCACATAGCACGTAGAACCGATGGCCGTTGGGGCGGAAAGGTTCTCGAGTGGCGACCACGTACCGGAAGGAGTAGCGTGGGCAGGCCCCCCACACGGTGGACTGATGACCTGGTGAAGGTCGCGGGTGTCCGCTGGATGGGTGGCGCAGGACCGGTCATTGTGGAAGTCTGGGGGAGGCCTATGTCCAGCAGTGGACGTCTTTCGGCTGACATGATGATGATGATGATGATGACAGAAGCTAGACTTCGTATCCAAACGGCAGCGGCAGAGCCGGCGGCAGCCGACCGGCTGCCCGCAACCCATTCAAATATGAAATCAAACTTCTGTGTGGAGGGTTCGAATTCCTTTGACTCTATTAGGGTGCGCACCGAATCCAGCCGTTCGTCTTTACTCCTAAATTTCCATGACCGAATTAAGTAGTTTGAGTTTCAATTTTGAATGCTAATATTACTATTCTAGACACAATTTCAATTGAATATTTTAACAATACTTGAATTTAAACTTTCGTGAGTCATTTCAAAATTATATTACGCAAACGGTTAGAACTCACGTATAAATTGTCACTCCGGGCGACATATACATATACATATGTATATATTTTAACAATGTTTTCTGCTTTCGAGCTTACCTTTGTAAAATATAGTTTTCTCAAACATGCAATGAAATATTGATGTTATGTTCCTTATAATAGGCTGCGAAGTATGACGTTTCAGGTGCGGCTAGGACAAGAGGTCGTTAAAGGGATTTCATACAAATCATGCAGGCCTAGGCCGGCAAAGTCCTCTTTTTTAATTTCCATTCCACATAAATTTGTGGCACAGGCATCATGACATTCTGCCACTATGCGTATTAAAAATAAAACTTTGATTTTTTTGTTGTTTATTTCATTGCATGTTTGAGAAAAGCACTATACATACCTCGGCGGGAAATATGGGGTTGCCCGCCTGAGACCTATCCGACCTCGCTTCGCTCGGCCGTCTATATGTCTTCGGCCGGCAACCCCCTTCGTCCCGGCCTCTGTAGTAATGTACTATTTTAGGTTATGTTTTTAATGTTTAACCTGTGTATGTGTACTTTATTCCTTCGAATCTTCACAATTGGGATGTTGATGGTCAAATCAGTTTTTTTATGAGACTTGAAATGCTTCGTTAGTATGATGTTTGTAAGAAAATTTAATAAGTGAATTCACGCCTTTTCTATCGTCAAACAGTTTTCTTTTAACCGACTTCAATAGAAGGAAGGAGGTACTCAGTTCGTCTGCATGTTTGCTTGTTTTTTTTATGTATGTATGTACCCCGATAACTCTTGACCACGTTGGCCGATTTGTATAATTATTATTTTGTTTCAAAGCAGGTACCCCGACATTAGTCCCATATAAATTTGGTGAAGGTCTGATGATGGAATCTAGGAGGAATCGAAGGAAACTCCTCGAATTTTATAGGCACGCATATGCCGATTTCGGTATTTTCTGTAGGTCACCAAGCATTGGCTCACGGAAACCACAAATTGTGGCATAGCAAGTACAAAATTGGAGTCGGTTTTTTTGGTATAAATTATTTATCTTTCATCGTCCTAGCGTTATTCCCAGTACAGTTACATCCCGAAGGATGCCTGGGGTCCGCTACCTAATCCCAAGAATTGGCGTAGGCACTAGTTTTTACGGAAGCGACTGCCATCTGACCTAACCCAAGGGGGAAACTAGACCTTATTGGGATTAGGCTTGTCAAGTGAGCGGGCAACTTGACTGTTAGAAGTTCTCAAGTCGCCTGAAGGCCTCTAACTTGGCTTTTTTATCTCTATGTATTTAAAATCTTTAAAAAAAGAGAAAAAGTTGTTGAAGTGTGTTTATTTCCTAATATTTCTTGAGTTTTTTTTATTGTAAAAGTTATAATCATTAATTTTTATTGTCAACATCCCAATTGTAATTAAGATGTCTATCGATTCGTCAGAACCTGTAGAGTGTAGAGGCTAGGTTGGCATGTTAGGGTGGTATTCCACTCATCCAATATATTTGTCCAATATACATTTGATCAAAGAAATTGGATGATTTCATCCAACTTGGATGGGACGCCGACATTTGATCAAAGATTCTCGTGACATTTAAATCAATATGGCTACGCATGAAAAAAAATTAAACTTGGACAAAGATGGATAAGTGGAATGGGCCTCCGTCAAAGAACTTTGATCAAAGATTGGACAAAGACATTGGATGAGTAGCATACCACCCTTGGTATTCCACTCATCCAATATCTTTGTCCAATATACATTTGATCAAAGAAATTAGATGATTTTATCAAACTTGGATGGGACTCCGACATTTGATCAAAGATTCTGATGACAGTTAAATCAATATGGCTACGCATGAAAAAAAAAACTTGGACAAAGATATTGGATGAGTGGAATGGGACTCTGTCAAAGAAATTTGATCAAATATTCGACAAAGAAATTGGATGAGTGGAATACCACCCTTGAACATAATCTACTATATTAACTTGACTCAAAGTGAATTCTAGCTGTTTTTCGTGTTCTTAAAATCCGTATAGGATTTGTTTCTGATGTGACGTTTACATGTTTTCAATTCCTTTCAAGCCAAACAAAACGGAACATAAGTATTTCAAGAAGGTACAGTCGTGCCTTCCATTAGATGCATGTTAAAAATATATATCTAGCATATTTTTATTTCATTAAATTACACAACATTACAGAAACATAATACTGTTAAAATAAAATAAAAACAACAAATGACATACTAACACAAATAAAAGACAGTAACTGTACAAATCAGACACGCACATCCATCTTCTCGCAAAAACTCTAACATTCATCTCTCACTACCGCCCATCTGCTTGCAAACACGTCACACTCAGGGGCTGATGCAAGGAGCAGGTTCAGAACGTGGTCATAACGTCACAGTTCCAACATAACCACTCCATGAAATAAATACTCATTCACATTTTGCTTTCAAAAGAGCTAATTCACTGGCATCAGTGGGTGCGAATTGTACATATGATTATTATCGTATTCATATCATATTTTTTAATTACATATAAACGATAATCGCCAAAATATGTATGCTAACAACATTTACCATCATACTTTACACAGTTACATTATTTAAATATTATGAAATGGCTCACCGCGTCGAATATCGCTTGACAGGTGCTAAACATGTGCTCATGAGTAGCTGCCATATTTAACGCTGATCGGTGTAAATTCGGACCCGGGTATGTCCTAAAACTACGACCAAGGCCACCGGGGGTTGGGCAGCAGCATATCTGGAATGCGGTGGAGATACTGCAGCATTTTATGAGAGCATGTACAATCAGACACACGAGCTGTATTGTACAATTGTCATACAATATTGTTAATGTAATGATCTTTAAAAACCAGTATTGTTAAAACAGTTGTACAGTCGAAGAATTTGATTGGTGGGCCACTTCTTACCTTGTCTGGATAAGTTTTATTGTTATTGACGCTTAGAGACCTTATACATCTCTAACAATATTAAGTTTACTTATTTTAATTTTAGCGCTTAGAGATCATTTACATCTCTAAGGACTTTGAAATAATTGTTATTAATCGTATTTGGACGCTCAGAGACCGTATACATCTCTAAGATATTAAATTAATTTTATGTACTTTTTGTTTATTCGGACAGATCGTATTCAATACGTCCTTAATTTAATTTTATTTAATTGTTAATCAGTATATTTTTTAATCATTATTATTAAGTAAGATTTGACTTGTAAAAGTGCCCTTGTGGCCTATTTGCAGAATAAATATTTGATTTTGATTTTTGATTTTGTCACAGTGAAAAATCAATATGAAAGCTGCTAGAGTTCTCATATTCTTGTCACTGTGACATGGTACTACGAAGTATCCGAGAAATCAAATTCTTCGACTGCATATCTTAAGTAAAGACCTTTAGCGTCTGTCCAATTCAGAATTTCCCTCTGTCCAGGTGGTCCTCCCCCTCATGGAGAAGTATTTCTCCACTCACAGAAACTACTTCATCGCCGTGGCGACGGCGACCAACAACGTGGGGGCGGCCAGTTTGAAGGAGAAGGAAATGGTGGCAGCTCTGTTCTGCAAGCTCGCTAGCTTGCTACGGTCCAGGTACTCTCAAAGCTGAAGCAATATATATATATCGCTTCTCAATCTGGGTTGTGTTTGGACTGAACAACAATTAAAAAATCGGCCAAGAGCATGTCGGGCCATGTTCAGTGTAGGGTTCCGTAGTAGCCCAATGAATTTACTCTAAAAAAATCAATAACAAGCTAAAGGGAATACTTTCGCAGCGTTTCATACGTCTTTTACTAAGAAGGGAAGACTTTTTACGATAACTCAAAAATGGCTTAGCTGATTGTATCCGCTATAGTTTTCGTTGAAAGTCTTTATTAAGTTTTACTTTCACGATTTTTTTTCATATTTTTTGGACCCATAGTTCAAAAGTTGAGGGACACAATTTTTTTTCTTTTGGAGTTAATATTTCCGAAAATATTCACTTTATCAAAGAATGTTTGATGAAGACCTCTATTCATTTTGAAAGACCTATCCAACAACAACAAGCAAAAAAAAACATCCCCACTTTACGTGTAGGGGAGGTACCATTAAATTTTTTTTTAGGTTTTATTGTACTACTTTGTCAGTTTTATTGATTTATATATATATTGATTTATCCATACCAAATTGGAACTATGTGATTTTTTAGTGCTAGAGGGCACTAAAAATCACATACTTGGCTACGGAACCCTAAAGAGAACCTTTCTGTTAACCTATGAGAAACATACAGTTTTTGACTTTGAAGGATAAAATTAAAGGATAATCAGAATTATTGTTTTTGTATACCGTTAAAGCAACCATCTAGCTATCATTTTCGCTGACTGTGCTATCATTAAGCGTTGTTAACACATTCGATTCCGAGAAGGCAATTATACATACAAAAATGACACGGTTTCGTGTCACCGGCACTCTACTGTAAAGTTAAGTAAAGTAAAGTATTTATTCATTATCAACTGTGTAGGTACATAAAGATTTTAAAATGTTGTTATGGAATCAACAGTTGCTCATTTCGAGCCTACAATTTGTATCCTTAAAAACTATAGTCAACGACACCAATTGGATATACATATGTCTATTCCTCTTTTACATACTATTGTTACTGTGATACTCGAAGAATTCGTTTAAACAGTAGAACATAATTATTTATAATAAAGTTTTTACAATCATTTATAACCTGATTCAATACAAGTACATATTTTCATTTTACATGTCAAATATAATTAAAGGAGCGCTCGTGGCCCAGTGGCACCCGCGTACTGCGTGTGGTATGCGAGGTTAAGCAATGTCGGGCGAGGTCAGTCCTTGGATGGGTGACCGCTTTGAGTGGTTACTAACTGAGCACTCCCGTGCTTTGGAAGGCACGTTAAGCCGTTGATCCTGGTTGCTGTCTTTGATAGCAGTCGTTAAGCCAAGTTAGAGGCCTCCGGGCGGCTTGACAACTTCTAACAGTCAAGTTGCCCACTCACTTGACAAGCCTAATCCCAATAAGGTCGGTTTTCCCCTCGGGTTGGAAGGTCAGATGGCAGTCGCTTCCGTAAAAACTAGTGCCTACGCCAATTCTTGGGATTAGGTAGCGGACCCCAGGCATTCTTCAGGATGCAACTGGGAATAACGCTCGGATGATGATGATGATGTCAAATACAATTAAAAAATATTATCAATTAGATACTTTTTCAATTTCATCTCTAACATCTCAACATCATTAGGTAGTACATTAAAAGCACGTATCGCTGTAATGAAAGCACTTTTATAGTATTGTGTATTATTGCTCTTAGGTCGCAGTAGGTTGTACTTATATAGTATTGTGTATTATTGCTCTTAGGTCGCAGTAGGTTGTACTTATATAGTATTGTGTATTATTGCTCTTAGGTCGCAGTAGGTTGTACTTATATAGTATTGTGTATTATTGCTCTTAGGTCGCAGTAGGTTGTACTTATATAGTATTGTGTATTATTGCTCTTAGGTCGCAGTAGGTTGTACTTATATAGTATTGTGTATTATTGCTCTTAGGTCGCAGTAGGTTGTACTTATATAGTATTGTGTATTATTGCTCTTAGGTCGCAGTAGGTTGTACTTATATAGTATTGTGTATTATTGCTCTTAGGTCGCAGTAGGTTGTACTTATATAGTATTGTGTATTATTGCTCTTAGGTCGCAGTAGGTTGTACTTATATAGTATTGTGTATTATTGCTCTTAGGTCGCAGTAGGTTGTACTTATATAGTATTGTGTATTATTGCTCTTAGGTCGCAGTAGGTTGTACTTATATAGTATTGTGTATTATTGCTCTTAGGTCGCAGTAGGTTGTACTTATACTTCTCACGCAGATTATCCTTTAATGAAGACTTCCTATAAATATCCCATATTATTTTTAACAAAAGCACATAATTGTAGAACGTATATTCCTGTAAGAGTAAGCTGTCACAGAACATGTTCATAAACAGAATAATAAAATCGTGATACCGCATTCAAAAAATTCATGTAAATAAAGTCTTTTAGTCTCGTTGTGGACTTAGATTCTGATATCCATTATGATTAATTATACATATTGACGATTAATTATACGTGATGACATATGGTACTGAAACGTGGTCGCTTACTATGGGCCTCATAAGAAGGCTCAAAGTCACCCAAAGAGCAATGGAGAGAGCTATGTTAGGAGTTTCTCTGCGCGATCGCATCAGGAATGAGGCCATCCGCAGCAGAACCAAAGTGACCGATATAGCCCTCCGAATTGCTAAACTTAAGTGGCAGTGGGCGGGGTACATAGCACGTAGAACCGATGGCCGTTGGGGCGGAAAGGTTCTCGAGTGGCGGCCACGTACCGGAAGGCGTAGCGTGGGCAGGCCCCCCACACGGTGGACCGATGACCTGGTGAAGGTCGCGGGTGTCCGCTGGATGCGGGGGGCGCAGGACCGGTCATTGTGGAAGTCTTTGGGGGAGGCCTATGTCCAGCAGTGGACGTCTTTCGGCTGACATGATGATGATGATGATGATACATATTTCTAAAAAATTAATTCCAAATATAGTGCTTGTTAACACAAGATCGGATTGCAAGTGAAGCCATTGATTTTTGTGTTAATGTTGGATATGGATATTAATGTTGATCAACATTCCGCGGCTACGTATACAGGATGTGGCCTGTAATAGGAGCAAAAAATTAAACGGTACACTATTGAGCCCTCCAGCAATTACTTCCAAATGGTTTAAATTGAAAAAAAGTTTTTTTTTTTTTTTTTTTCGCTAAAGTAACTTATATGTACTGTTTTACTCTACTGGAGTGATATTAATAACTATTTATTTTAAAAAAAATCTCTTATTAAATCCTTTTAAACCAAAAACGCAACAACGATAATGAGTTATAACTTGAAGCAACCTCAAAATCAGCAGTGACTGCCGCGCTATAATCTCTGGGTGCCAAGATCCATTACTTAATTTCTCCCAATTGAAAAAAGATATTTTTTTTTGGACACAAGAGGTTACTGCAGATGCTCTAAGGAAGCGTTCTTTAAATTTATTGCTCCTTTTACAGGCCACATCCTGTATTTTCTGGGCCGGAACAGATTATATTCTTTAGATTTACCTTAGTATAGTGTAAACTTTTTAAAATCTCGAGTTCCACTTGAAATCTTCAAAAGTGTTTTTTCTCAAACATGCAATGAAATATTGATGTTATGTTCATTATAATAGGCTGCGAAGTATGACGTTTCAGGTGCGGCCAGGACAAGAGGTCGTTAATGGAATTTCACACAAATCTTGCAGGCCTAGGCCGGCAAAGTCCTCTTTTTTTATTTCCATTCTACATAAATTTGTGGCACAGGCATCATGACATTCTGCCACTATGCGTATTAAAAATAAAACTTTGATTTTTTTGCTGTTTATTTCATTGCATGTTTGAGAATAGCACTATACATACCTCGGCGGGAAATATGGGGTTGCCCGTCTCAGACCTATCCGTCGTCTATATGTCTTCGACCGGCAACCCCTTTCGTCACGGCCTTTTTTTTATTAAAAATGGGATTGCTCTTGAAAGCATCTAGCCAGGGGGCAAAGGGGCTGTAGTAATGCACAATTAAAAAGTTTTAACCATAGCTATCATGTAAAACTACTTACTATCTTTGATTTTTCTGCATTGACCGGAACTGTAATTTTTTTTTCCAGACTAGCAGCATTCGGTCCAGATGTAAGGATCACAGTCCGCTGTCTCCAAGTCCTCGTGAAGGGTATCGACGCCAAGTCGCTCGTGAAGAACTGCCCAGAGTTCATACGCACATCCATGTTGACGTTCTTCAATAATGTGGCTGATGACCTGGGACATACTATCTTCAATTTGCAAGACGTAAGTGGTTCCTTATATTCATCTTTTTTAACCGTCTTCAAAACAAGGAGGTACTCATTTCATTGGAATATTTTTTTATGTTCATCGACTACTCTATTAAACAGATTTCGAAATTATTTTTTTGTTTCAAAGGATAAACTGTCTGATTCGTTCCATTGTCATTAAGTTAGGATCTTATTACGGGATCCTGGAGAAATCGTGGGAACTCCTCAAATTTTATAGGCATACCTATAGCGATTTTAGTAATATTTGAAAGTAATAACTGAATTCACTCTCAAAAAGTACCATGAAGATCAGAATGGCTACCGGAACTCCTCAATGAAGAGTTATCGAAATCAGTCTAATAGTATTCGATTAATCAATGAACATACATAAGAAAAATAAAATGAAAATATTCCGATGAATTGAGAACCGCCTCCTTTGAAAGTCGGTTAAAAATCTCGTCCTTTAGGTGGCCGCAAACTGACGCTGTCGCGTAACCGATTTAGCGGCCCTATCTTGGACATCTTAAATTAGGCCAGCCATCCTTCCGGCTTCTATGATTGCTTCACCACCGATACACCTCATCTTTTGCAGGGAAAATACGCACACTTGCGAGGCACGCACCTGAAGACGTCTACGTCACTGGGCTACATCAATGGCGTAATTCTACCGGTGCTGACGGCCATGTTTGATCATCTCGCCAACTGCGAGTATGGCGCGGATTTACTGCGTGAGTTGTCAATTCTGTTCTCATACACACAAAATGAATGCTCCGACTGTGAAATGACCTCCCTGCCGAGGTTTTCCTGAGGGTCTACGGTATTGGTTTCTTCAAGAAAGGAGTGTATAATTTTTTTCTCAAACATGCAATGAAATATTGATGTTATGTTCCTTATAATAGGCTGCGAAGTATGACGTTTCAGGTGCAGCTAGGACAAGAGGTCGTTAATGCAATTTCATACAAATGTTGCAGGCCTAGGCCAGCAAAGTCCTCTTTTTTAATTTCCATTCCACATAAATTTGTGGCACAGGCATCATGACATTCTGCCACTATGCGTATTAAAAATAAAACTGTGATTTTTTTTGTTGTTTATTTCATTGAATGTTTGAGAAAAACACTATACATACCTCGGCGGGAAATATGGGGTTGCCCGCCTGAGACCTATCCGACCTCGCTTCGCTCGGCCGTCCATATGTCTTCGGCCGGCAACCCCTTTCGTCCCGGCCTCTGTAGTAATGTACTATTAAAGGGTCGGCAACGCGCATGGTACACCCCTGGAGTTGCAGGCGTCCATAGGCTTCGGTGACCGCTTACCAACAGGCGGGCCGTACGCTTGTTTGCCACCGACGTAGTATATAAAAAGGAAGACTAAAGGCGCTCCTCGATATGTTTTAGCTACTACTACTTATTTATTTTTCTTATTTATTGACCACTAGGAGCATAAATAACTAATTTTAGACTTTTACCTGCAGTGGACGAGATCCAGGTGGCATCGTACAAGATTCTGGGCTCTCTGTATACTCTCGGTACCGACGCTACTCTCACGCACGACAGGAAATACCTCAAGACTGAGATTGAGAGACACAAGCCAGCTTTGGTAAGTACCTAAGGAAGTACCTTTTTAAACGAATGATGAACTCTTAAACCTCAAAGATATCGTAATTCAATGAATTTTAATCTTGGCCACTGACCGAAGAGTGTGACTCTTCCCTTGATGCTGCATTGACTGCCAATCGCAGATAAAATCATGTATATTCGTTTCAACTAATTACATTAGATGACGATAATAATTACTGGTGTTTGTCATTCCCAGGGCTCCTGTCTCGGCGCTTTCAGTTCGACATTCCCGGTGGCTTTTCTGGAGCCTCACCTCAATAAGCACAACCAGTTCTCGCTCCTGAACCGCATAGCTGACCACTCACTTGAGGCCCAAGGTAATATTGCCCCCGTCCTCCCCCGTAAGTAACGCGTGATTTACGCTTAACGCCTAAAACTGAACCCTCTGTAGGTATATTTAAGTTCGTTCCTAAAGGTCTATAATTCTCAAATTCACAGTTTGATATGATATGATATCCTCTGATCATGCTTATGTCACTTGTGTTAAATCGAAACGTAGATTGTAGATGCATCATTGGGTCGACTCGGCCAAAATAGATTAGGACAAAGCTGTTATAGAATGTTGAACATGTATGATCTTAATCTAAAACCCTGATCTGTGTTGGTCGACTTGACACTATGTTGTACACATGGGCAAATATGCGCTAGTTTACTGATCAAGCTGTGTGCACTTAGTTTTGGATATCATGCTAGTTTATAAGCTACTGAACACGCGCGAGCTAACTGAACCATGTTTTGTATGATGTATGTATGTATGTATGTAAGCACTTTATTGTACACAATTACAGGTCTGTTAAGTGTACCTTCCTAATAAATAAAAAAAAAAAAAAATATTACTATTTAAAGTGACTGCTACTGACATCTAGTGGGAAGAAAAAGAAACGAAGTTCTTTGTCGTGGCGATAGGTGCTCTATACATATAATATATATTCTCATTTACGATTCCCAAAATCCTTATATAATTGGCAGCCAATAGAAAGTTAAAGGTAACTGAGTCATAAAATTATACTTTGCCTAAAACATAACATGATATTCGGGGTAATATTTTATGTGAACTATAACTTCTGGATTTTGGATCAAGTTACTTCATCATCCTCCTAGCGTTATTCCCAGTCCAGTTGCATCCTGAAGGATGTCTGGGGTCCGCTACCTAATCCTAAGAGTTGGCGTAGGCACTAATTTTTACGGAAGCGACTGCCATCTGACCTTCCAACCCGAGGGGGAAACTAGACCTTATTGGGATTAGGCTTGTCAAGTGAGTGGGCAACTTGACTGTTAGAGGTTCTCAAGCCGCCCGGAGGCCTCTAACTTTGCTTAACGACTGCTATCATAGACAGCAACCAGGATCAACGGCTTAACGTGCCTTCCAAAGCACGGGAGCGCTCAGTTAGTTACAGTTTGGATCAAGTTACTTCTTGCGCCTAATCGCCCACTGCTGAGCATAAGACTTTCTTTGAAATTGCCCCTTGTCCCTTGTGAATTCCCATGATTAGGTTAAATGAATCAGAACAGTGAACTACTTCACTTTTTTTTTCAAGAAAATGCGTTATTTCGTCCACATATTGTCAGACGTGCATGTATTTTAACTTACATGTACCTAAAACCGAGTTTAGATTGCAATTTCTCAACTGCTGACCTGACAGAGTGGAAGAACTTGACCCCCCTTCAAGTTATCTTGCTCTCTATCGTAATAATGTTTTTTTGCGTTCTTCTTTCGTCTAAATGAGGTCCCACAAGTTCCAACTAACTAGCTCCGTTGGCTCAGCGACTTGAAATGAATCTTGGCTTCCGACACGAGAATGCGCCACTTTTCTCGGCTCTGCCACTAACGCTTTCTAACTCTTGCCAATTGCTGATTTGGAGTTCGCGCCGCTGTCTGGATTATGTTGATCCAGCAATACCGTGGCCGTCCGAAGCTGTCGACCTTCCAGACGGCCGTGGCATGCTCTCTTTATTATGCAATCTTCACCCATGCTTTCAAGGTGAGCAAGCCAGCGGAGCCTGTAAGCCTTTGTCACCTCCACAAATAAAAGATAAGGACAAAGAAAATAATAAGGGGTAGATGTCGCTAAACGCCTCCCTAAGGCTTTATTAGAAGAAACTGATTGAAAGATTCGTCGCCTCGAGTAATACCCGGGGTAGCTCAGTTGGAAAGAGCGATGGACGGATTCCAGAGGTCATGGGATCAAATCCCGCCTGGGGTGATCAATTTTTCAAGTTTTCATTCCGGTTAGAAATTATAACCACCACCACCATATCAGCCCTAGGACGTCCACTGCTGGACATAGGCCTCCCCCAATTTCATGGGGGGTAAATGCCATAATCGCCACGCTTGGCATGCGGGTTGGCGATCGCAGTATCTCCACCGCACTCTAGGAATGCTGCTGCCCATTCCCCGGTGGTCTTGGTTTAAGGACATACCCGGGTCCAAATTATAACATTGTGTACAATCTCTACAGACATCATGGCGAAAATGGAGCAGTCCATGCCAACACTGGAGACCATTCTGGGTGAAGTGGATCAGTTCGTGGAGTCGGACAAGACATACGTGGAAGCCCCGCACATTATCGACGTAGTGCTGCCTTTGTTGTGCTCCTATCTTCCGTTCTGGTGGGCGCAGGGGCCTGACAACGTCACTCCAACACAAGGGTAAGAGACGAGCTGTCACGCTTTTTAGGGTTCCGTAGTCAACTAGGAACCCTTATAGTTTCGCCATGTCTGTCCGTCCGTCTGTCCGTCCGTCCGCGGATAATCTCAGTGACCGTTAGCACTAGAAAGCTGAAATTTGGTACTAATATGTATATCAATTACGCCGACAAAGTGGTAAAATAAAAAGTGGAAAAAAAAAAAATTTATTAGGGTACCTCCCCTATACGTAAAGTGGGGAGTGATTTTTTTTTCCTTTTAACCCTAACGTGTGATATATTGTTAGATAGGTATTCAAAAATAAATAGGGGTTTACTAAAATCATTTTTTGATAATGTTAATATTTTCGGAAATAATCGCTCCAGAAGTAAAAAAAAATGTGTCCCCCCCCTCTAACTTTTGAACCATAAGTTTTAAAAATATGAAAAAAATCTCAAAAGTAGAACTTTATAAAAACTTTGTAGGAAAATTATTTTGAACTTGATAGGTTGAATAGTTTTTGAAAAAAATATTTTTTTGTGTTTCTCTACTTAATATGTCAACTTAATGTGACGGACGGAAAACTACGGAACCCTACACTGAGCGTGGCCCGACACGCTCTTGGCCGGTTTTTTAGTTGTAACACTTGTAACCTTTATTTGGTGCCGCGTACCTGGTGGTGAGTAAGGTCACCGGAGCTCCCGAGGATGCGAGGTGTTGAGAGTGAAGGACCAATAGTCGGCCTGTTTAGCCTAGTTGGTAGTGCCATTGCCTCCGAAGCTAGAGGTCGCGGGTTCGATTCCCGGTAAGGGCATTTGTTTCTGTGGTGAGCAGAGACATTTGTTCCTGAGACTTGGATGTTTTCTATGTATTTAAGTATATATCTATTAAATATATCGTCGTCTAGTACCCATAACACAAGCCTTGTTGAGCTTACTGCGGGACTAGTTCGATTTGTGCAAAAATGTCCCCTAATATTTATTTATTATTTATTATTATTATTTAATATTTGTTCGCCTTCTAGGGGTGTGACAATATCCACTTCCGCCTAGAGGTAAGGAGCCCACGGCTGCAGTCATTAAGACATCTTAAAACGCCAGAATTTGTACTCCTACTTCATCTATGTACTGTAGACCCAGCAGCATCAGTCAAACCTGACTGTTACCATGCCGTCAAGGACCATGGAATAGGAGGGAATCAATCCTAAAATGTCATACGACGCATTGCTACCAAAATTTCAAAGTATGAGAAAAAATATGATAATAATGAAATGAAACTTTAATTCCTCTTTTGATAGCATCAACAAATCAACACACTAATCATAGATAGCGTTTTTGTCGGTTATATATAGAAATATGTAAAATGTACAGGATGGGCAAAAATTAAACGGCAAATTAGCAAGCCAGCGATTATTTCGAAGTGGTCCCAGTCGAAAAAAAAACTTTTTTTTATCTTTAAAGATAGCTTACGTGTATTTTTTTACTCTTCCGGAGACATATTAATAACAATTTAATTAAAACCACAAAAAAATTGAAAAATAAATAATACCAAACATACCTTTTAGAACAAAAAAAAAAACTAAAATGTTATGATGAGTCATAACTTGATACTGCCTCAAAAATTGCATTGACTGCCGCGCTATTATCTCATTGTGTCAAGATTGTACTTGGAGGTCATAACTTGATATAAAAAAAATATCCGCATTAAAAAGCAAACCGAGACGTGCCGTTCATTGTTTCAAGATAATAAAATACTTACTTTCCCAGCCCTATATATATACGAACTATGTCTATTTGTAAAACATAATTTGAACATGTTTGAGGGTAGAAATCCAAGACCACGACTGCAATCTAAATACGGCTATGATGTGGGATGTCCAAGATCAACGTCAGCATTTTTTTTTCTAATAGTGTTATGGGTATGGGTCCGAAAATATATAACCAGTTGATCTGAAGAAACTTATGCCTCTAGAGTTTAAAAGAAAATTATTTAACCGGCTTATCGATCAATGTTTTTATAACATCTCAGAATTTTTAAATAAGTACCTAATGTTGTGTATAATAATATGATTTATTGTTAGTGTATCTAGTATTAAGCAAATATTGTACGCCTCTCTGAGGCAGGACATGAAGGCCTGTAAATTTTTTGAACATCATTGTATAACTCATGACCATGCAATAAATATTTTGATTGATTGATTGAAAAAAGAAAGTTACTGCAGATGCTCTGAGTAAACGTCCTTTTAAATATTTGCTTGTGTTACTTGGCCCGCCCTGTATATAAAGAAGCCTAGTATCCGCTTTGGCACCTATTTACAAGAATCGGCGTAGACACTAGTTTTATGAAAGCGACTGCCACGTGACCGCCCAGCCTATGGGGAAAACAACATTTCCTGAAAAACTCGGCTACGAGCCGAGTTTGAACTCACGTCCTCCATATTGAAAGTAACTTTACTACTGTGGCCTATAATGAACCAGGCTGATGCCTTTTGTTCCAGGAACCACGTAACCATGGTTACGGCGGAGCATATGAACCAACTCCTCAAGAACGTGCTAAAACTCATCAAGAAGAACATCGGCAACGAGAATGCACCCTGGATGACTCGCATCGCGACATACACGCAGCAGATCATCATCAACAGGTTAGATTTTAAACAACTTTCATATGGGTATGGTTATGGAGTCCTTTTTGCTCACTTAGTCCGTGAAAGGCGGACGGAATGGAAGATAGGAAATCTAGCCAGCCTAACTCCGACCTTCGCATTCCAGGATGACGTGGGGAGCTGTTTCATCGGCCGACAGGCATCCCCTACATAGGCTATCGGTCGTACCTAGAACATATAAATGTTTGTTTAGTGAGCCATGTCCAGTGATGATGCCTACGATTACACGTAGTGACGCTCTGTTAAAAGAGTTAAACAACTTCCATATAAAGAGATGATTGTTAATCAGACAGTTTTTCTCCTCAGTCTTTCGTCATGTTTCATTCCAAAACGGGAGTTCTCGGAATTGAAGGCAACAAGGGCACGTGGATCAATCAGCTTGTCCGATCGAACGGCCCACGAAGTTTTTTTATTTCCTACTAGTTCGATTGATTTAGTACGGAATTTTCAAAGTCTTGTGGTTCTACTATCGGACTAACGGGATTTTAAAAGTCCATCTTGTCCGATCGATCGAACCACGAGACCTTTAAAAATCCTCGTATCGATCGATGCAAGAAAGCCCGACGAAATTCCTCACAGACTGAGCGTATTTCTTTCAGAATGTTTTTTAATAGTCATGTATGGATTTATACCTGTATTTTTACTTGTATATTTTTTCTTCAACAGCTCCGAAGAGCTACTGCGAGACGTGTTCCTTCCGCTGGCGGAGAGGGTCCGAAAACGTACTGACACCATGTTCCATAAGGAGGAGAGTTTACGAGGATTTATCAAAGTGAGTCATCATTATCAGTTATCCCAGGACAGTGGCATCCTGAAGGACGGGGTCTGCTACCATTCCTAATAATTGGCGTAGCCACTAGTTTTCACGGAAGCGACTGCCATCTGACCCTGGGGCCTTTAAGCTCGAAGTTCGAATGTTTCTATGGAGATGTTAGTTTAACTTGTTTGTACCAGATATCACTGGGTGCCATCTCTATCGCAATTTCATATTTGAGTGACAGAGTATTTCACTGATATCTCTATCTCAGTATATATTGTACTCTGACCTTCCGATGCAAAGAAATTTGACCTTTCTGGTATTAGGGTATGGGACCCGGGTATGTCCTAAAACTACGAACAAGACCACCGGGGAATGGGCAGCAGCATTCCTAGAGTGCGGTGGAGATACCGCGATCGCCAACCCGCATGCCAAGCGTGGCGATTATGGCATTTACCCCCCATGAAATTGGGGGAGGCCTATGTCCAGCAGTGGACGTCCTAGGGCTGATATGGTGGTGGTGG
Source organism: Notocelia uddmanniana (assembly GCA_905163555.1). Lineage (NCBI taxonomy): Eukaryota > Metazoa > Arthropoda > Insecta > Lepidoptera > Tortricidae > Notocelia > Notocelia uddmanniana. The sequence continues at coordinate 2,170,902 of LR991074.1, read as the reverse complement.
TATTAGGGTTGTCAACCAGACTGTTCTCAAGCTGCCCGAAGGCCTCTAATTTGGCTTAGCGTTAGTTAAATCATCATCATCAACATCATATCAGCCGAAGGACGTCCACTGCTGGACATGGGGCTCCCCCAAAGAGTGCCACAATGCCTGGTCCTGCGTCACCCGCATCCAACGGACTCCCGCGACATTTACCAGGCCATCAGTCCACCTTGTAGGGTGTCTGCCCACGCTGCGCCTGCTACGTGGTCGGCACTCGAGAACCGCACCGCCCTAACGGCCATCGGTTCTACGTGCAATGTGCCCCGCCCACTGCCACTTGCGTAAAAAAGTCGTAGTAGTTAAATAAATAAATAAACGTAAGTTTCACATTTTACGTATCTCTTCCAGTCTTCAACGGACGACACTTCGCAAGTGGAATCCCAGATACAAGAAGACTGGCAACTGCTGGTTCGCGACATCTACTCGTTCTATCCACTTCTCATCAAATATGTGGACCTGCAGAGAAACCACTGGCTTAGGAACAATGTGAATGGTTAGTAATCCCGTTACTTCATATCTAATTTAATAGTTGCCCATGAATTTAGAAAAATGGGTAACAATTTTTTTATATTCCCTATGTCCTTGGCGATCGTTTTTCCCATCTGATTGTGGGATCTGCCTTCCACGTCTTTCCTCTCAGCTTTGTCTGACGTGTCACGTCAGACAAACGTTGCAGCACTCTATCCTTTAATACTGAATCCATCCATTTCGCTTCTGCGAAACAGTTCTTTAGTTCTGCAAGTTCTAGTTCTTCATTTTAATCTACTGAAATAGGTATTACAGTAGACATTGTTTTGTTTTGAAATCAAACGAAACGCTGCGAAAGTATTCCCTTTTGATTGTTATTGTTTTTTTTATTAAGTTCATTGGGCATCTACGGGACCGGACACTGAGCATGGCTGGACATGCTCTTGGGCGATTTTATTATAATTATTGGAGCGTATTTTTTGAACGGTTTTCATAACAGTCGTTGTAATTATCTTGTCTTGTTTGAGCAGAGGCCGAAGAGTTATACAACCACGTCGCGGAAATATTCAACATCTGGTCCAAGAGTCAGTACTTCTTGAAGGAGGAACAGAACTTCATCTCGGCCAATGAGATTGATAACATGGTAAGAAACACAAAATAAGTTATATCAACAGAATTCAAACGTTGCGTCATAGTACATTACGATACAAGTGCGAATTACCTGTTCGCACGTGTATCGTACAACGTTTTACAGTACATATGGCTCTTTAAAGTTTCGACATATGCACGTAATCTGCTGATTACCGCACTCGTGCGGTAATGGAGCACCATATGTACTGTAAAATAATTTTATAGAGTTTGCGTTTCTGTTTATAAATTCTGCAAGGAGGCGGAATACATGCGTTTTCCGACTTCCTTCTCTTTGGGAGGGTTATGGTATAGACCATTATTCATTATACTCGTTGGTTTTAAGTTTTGTCCAATCCACTTAAAGCTTTTGTTTATTAAAACCGTAAAACAGCATAATGACCATATTGTAAAAGGTCGTTACAGACACCTAAAAAGTTCAATTGCTTATCGACTCTATGTCCGTATGCAATAGATTCATCATCATCATGTCAGCCGAAAGACATCCACTGCTGGACATAGGCCTCCCCTAAAGACTTCCACAATGACCGGTACTGCGACACCCGCATCCAGCGGACACCCACGACCCTAACCAGGTTATCAGTCCACCGTGCATGCAGTCTTTATCTATGAAGTATGCTTATGTTTTATGACGACCTACAATGAGTTAGCAAAACCGCACAATAGGACAATGGATTGGACACAACCAGAAGTTAGAGTACCTCATTAAAGGGACAACTTCAAGTTTGTTACTTCGAAAACTGGTCACGTTATTAAACTAGGTCTGTGTATGGTTTTATTGATTAAGACATTATCGATTGATAAGTCTTAGTAATTCTAACCATTAGGGGCATTGTGTTTCTTCTTTAATTACTTACTCAAATGTGATGTGTTTACATTAATTGTAATGGTATAATTAATACGGTATAGTACTCGTAACATATCTACCTTGCTGTATAAACCTATACCTTTAATTTACCATAATTTGCATTATACATAATAGAAAGGGGTAGACAATATGAACATTCACGTCAATGTATTCAGTCATGCATGATTGACATCTTCCACAGGTACTGATCATGCCAACGGCAACTAGGAGGGTGACCACAGTCGTCGACGGAGCCCCGCAAGGCGGTGGCAAGGTAAACATCTAATGTCAAATCTTCATGGAAATTTATAAATATTCATAGTTTCATCATATCGCTATAACGCAACTTACTTGATTCTTCTCTATTGAATAATATGTCAAAATTTTGTAAAGTCTATTTTCAATTTGTATTCTTCTCCTTATATATGTAACCCTTTGTTTTTTGTTGTACACTTTGCTATGATGACCAATTTGGCTTAGTTGGTAGTGACCATGCCTACTAAGACGGAGGTCCCGGGTTCGAATCCCTGATGTGCACGAATATTTGTTCCTGAGTCTTGGATGTTTTCTATGTATTTAAGTATTTATCTATCTATATGTATTTTGCACAGTTGTGACTGGGTCAATTTGTGTAAGATTGTCCTTCAATATTTATTTTTTTGCTTTTTATATTAACCTACCTTTGTATTCATTATCACGTTCATCTACTCAAAGACTGGTAGATATCCCTAAAAGAGACAAGTTCCCCTCTAAATTTCAATAATTAATTTCAAATAACATTACACACATTATCATTAATCATCATCTACATTGTCTTGAATTTGCACTCATTTAGTTAAATAAAATTACAATACTGTACCTACAATAATTTTATGTATGCCAAAGTGCTCGTAATATTATCGTCATTTTTCTATCCTGTGTTCTCAACTTCTCATTAGTAATTATATTTTCTTTTGGGTACTTATGGGTTACTATCTTCTTTATTACAGAAAAAGAAGAAGCATCGTGACAAGAAGCGTGACAAGGACAAAGAAGTCCAAGCTTCACTGATGGTGGCATGTCTAAAACGTCTGTTGCCAGTCGGTTTGAACTTGTTCGCGGGACGAGAACAGGAATTAGTGCAACATTGCAAGGACCGCTTCCTCAAGGTAGGATCATGATTGAGCTTGAGCCATTTAAGACTTTGTACAGTCGACTAGAAATAAATTGATCTACCCAATGTTACAAAAATATGTATCCACGATCGTAAGGGATCGTAAGGGATAGACCACCGGGGAATGGGCAGCAGCATTCCTTGAGTACGGTGGAGATACTGCGATAGCCAACCCGCATGCCAAGCGTGGCGATTATGGCATTTACCCCCCATGAAATTGGGGGAGGCCTATGTCCAGCAGTGGACGTCCTAGGGCTGATATGGTGGTGGTGGATCGTAAGGTTAAGTCAATACACGGATAAATATTTTTGTAACTTTGCGTGGATCGATCTCTTTGTAGTCGATTACGAAATGATGACCAATAAATTTTGAAAAGAGTTTGAGAATATTGCTGGTCGGAATTTAGTACTACACTTTGAAGTTAAAGTGTTTATTTATTTAAATAATAATAATAATAATAATAAACTTTATTGACAAAACATGAATGGTATTACAAAACAATCAAGAATAATAATTTATTGATAATATTAGGTTTACTAATCTAAGCTTATTTATACAGTAAGTTTGGAATCATGTTAGCCAAAGGTACCAACCTCAGCATTTGCTGGACGGCCCGACGGGTTACCCAGCGCTGATTTTCAGTTTGGCCCCCTTTTTTTTTTTTGGAGGTGTAAATTTTAGGTACATTTAAGGATGCGCTGTGCAATTTGCCGTTACATAGGTAAACATAAAATTGAAAAAGAAGAGAATAAAAGAAAATATGTTTGTGTATGTATGATGTGAGTATGCAGGTAATATGTTTATGTTAGTGTCATTGTTTATTTGTGTAGTCTATTGTAATATGGTTCAGTGTGTGATACTTTAGTCTCTCAATATCTGCAGTTAATAATTAAGTTTTAGACTTCGACCTTGGTTTAACTTTGCCATTGCATTTCAAGTAGGTGCTTTTGCATCAGTTTCTTAAATTTTACTAATGGCATTGGTTCTCAATTAACGTGAATCTGTTATTACAGTAATGTAAAGATCAAGCAGTTATCACTATGTTTTGGCTTATGGCGTACAAACACATTTTAATATTACGAATTCAATCATAACTAAAGCAATTGAAATAAATACGAGTATAGACATTGCTATCAAATAAAACCATTCATAAAAACGACTCCCTTGCATAAAAGCCTGTAATTACATGTCATAAGAAAAAAAGGTAATAATTAACATTCTAAATGTTCATGTCACATTTTCAGATAAAATTCCATATTCTGTAAATAGCAATTATATTCTGAATATTTCTCTCGGAGCGCTCGTGGCCCAGCGGCGCCCGCCTACCGCGTGCGGTATGTGAGGTTAAGCAATGTCGGGCGAGGTCAGTCCTTGGATGGGTGACCGCTTTCAGTGGTTACTAACTGAGCGCTCCCGTGCTTTGGAAGGCACGTTAAGCCGTTGATCCCGGTTACTGTCTATGATAGCAGTCGTTAAGCCAAATTAGAGGGCTCCGGGCGGCTTGAGAACTTCTACCAGTCAAGTTGCCCACTCACTTGACAAGCCTATTCCCAATAAGGTCTAGTTTCCCCCTCGGGTTGGAATGTCAGATGGCAGTCGCTTCCTTAAAAAAAACTAGTGCCTACGGCAATTCTTGGGATTAAGTAGCGGACCCAAGGCATCCTTCAGGATGCAACTGTACTGCGAATAATGCTAGGAGGATGATGATGTCAAGAAATCCGAAACCAAAGCTTGGATTTTTTCAGATTAAATTCCATATTCTGAAAAAAATTTTTTTTTTTTTTCAATTCTATTTTTTTTATTATATACGGTGCTTCCAAATTAGATGCCAATACTTTAAGAGATGTTAACCTACATCAAAATAAAAAATAGGAATTAAAAACTTTTAACATGATTTTTCTGTTTACAAAATAATTAAATTCAAAATTCTGCCCAAACATAATCATTAATCATACTGTTTTTTTTTTATTATTACAGCTTAAAACATACACACAAACACGAATTGAAAAATTAGACTTAAAACAATTTAAGCCTAGTCAAATAAGCCCCCGCGAGTTGTACCTGGCGCAAAGGTACCCATCACACTTGCCGCGTTACCACGTTGAATGGCGATAGACAACCTTTGCACCAGGTAAGAACCCGCGCGAGCATCGGACCCTCTCTCCCTGATTCTTCACCCCACTTCCTTTACAAAGGCGACAGCCTCAGACCCCCAGCACCCTGTCGTCTCAAACGCCAGTGGTACAAAATGGTAGTTAAGAAGGAGGGCTGAATATTTGTCCCGCTTCTTAACCGCCGCAAATTCCGCTGCAGCACCCGCTGTCTGCACCGTTCGGCCGAGGTGCGAGGCAGCGAAAGTGCTGACGCACGTGGCGTCCCAGAGGAGGCACTTCCCCTTCTGCCATGGCACCAAGGTCAGCCCATCCGGCCTCTTGCCGTCGGTGCGACAAAGGCCTGGTGGTTCAAGTACACACGGGATGTTAGCGGAAACTAACGATGTCATTGAGGGCGTGGTGTCGCGGGAATCTTCCTGAACAACGACAGCAACTCAGCGCGTGATGACCATTCGCTTCCACCATGGATCCGCAGATGCATTCATGCCGTATACAAACATCGCAGCCCAGGCGGAGAGCTACTGCCACACGCATTGAGTCACTGTCGAGGAGTGTTCCTAAGTGAGGAGCTGGCAAAGCCTGTAACCACGCCCCCGCTTCCGTCTGCGACACTGCTTTGAGCCTAGCCAAATCCGCACCCGTAGCACCATCCATGAGACGCGCAAGTGCATCCCTGGCCCCAACATCATCCCATGCTTTCTGCACATGCGGAACCTGCGGCACTGACGTACTTGGGAAACGATCCGTCCATTGTACCAGCGCATCACTCACGAAGGGAATGGTGACCTTGTCTCCATGAGAATTTAAAATTTTAGAGACTAGGCCACTGACCACTGACTGAATATTCTGAAATAGCAATAATAATTATTGTGAATATTTCTCTCTAAACTTTAGTATATTTTCTCAAGTATGCAATGAAATTTCGTCCTTACGTGCGTTATAACCCGTTGGACCCGGGTATGTCCTAAAACTACGACCAAGACCACCGGGGAATGGGCAGCAGCATTCCATGAGTGCGGTGGAGATACTGCGATCGCCAACCCGCATGCCAAGCGTGGCGATTATGGCATTTACCCCTCATGAAATTGGGGGAGGCCTATGTACAGCAGTGGACGTCCTAGGGCTGATATGGTGGTGGTGGTGGTGGTGGTGCGTTATAACAGGCTTCAAAGTATCACATTGCAGCGGAACAACTCGAGAGAACTGTAAAGGAATTTCATATAAAATTGGAAGTCGTAGGCCGGCAAGTATTTCTTTTTATATTTTAATGTACAACATGGCGTCTGTTAAATTTGGTTTTATTAGTGGTGCATTTTTTTTATTTCATTGCATATGTTTGAGAAAAGCACTATACAAATCTCGGCGAGAAACGTTGGGCTGCAGGCTGCGTCGTTTTCCGGCCTATAAAGTAATGTAATATTTTAGTTCTAATATTATCGCGGCTAAGATATGTTAATTACGACTATGGATGACTTTGTGTTCGTGACACGTAAATATATGTTACGCAGAAAATGTCGGAGCAAGACGTGGCTGAGTTTGCGAAGATACAGCTTACCCTGCCCGACAAGATCGATCCGGCGGACGAGATGTCCTGGCAACACTACCTTTACAGGTAAGTAAATGATTTACTTTAAGTAAAAGTGTCGTATGTAAAGTTGGACCATGAAAGCAGAGCTCCGTAAAAAGGTAGAAGCTTTTGAGATGTGGTCTTACCGACGCATGCTTCGCATCAGTTGGACGGATAAAGTGACGAATGTAGAAGTTTTGCGGCAAATGGGAAAAAACCTAGTACTTATCCGTACCATCAAACAGAGAAAGGTCGCCTACCTCGGACATGTTCTACGGCATGATCGGTATTCTCTCCTACAGACCATCATGATGGGGAAAGTATCCGGAAAACGCAAATCTGGAGGACGCAGGATGTCTTGGCTTCATAATATCAGGGAGGGGACTGGGATTAAGACCGTTGAGCAACTGTTCAGCCTGGCATGTGATAAGGAGAATTTTAAAAAGCTGACTGCCAACCTTCAGTAATGGAGAGGCACATGAAGAAGAAGATGTAAAGATGGTTGGCGGAGAGGATGGATGAAAGAAGATTGACAAAACGAGTGAATGAAAGAAGAGTGGATGGAAAAGTTGGAAGGGGATGATCTCGGCGAACGCACTTCGACCAAATCGAAAACATTCTGCAGAAAGGCCAGTTCAAGAGTACCCTAAATCGGCGCGCATGCATGAAGAATGTTATGAGAGTTCATGAAGCGAAAGTTGTATGTCAGGATCGTAGTAAATGGAAATCCGTGATCTCTGCCTACCCCTCTTGGAAACAGGCGTGATTATATGTATGTATGGACGTAAAAGTGTCATTGTTTTGATTATAGAGCGAGTTCTACGCGTTTTGACTATAGGTAAAAAACTTAAGAAAATGACCTGTTGTATGTGGTTAAGGGTGGTATTCCACTCGTCCAATATCTTTGTCCAATATCTTTATCCAATTTTTTTGTCAAATCTTTGATCAAAGTTCTTTGACGTAGGCCCATTCCACTCATCCAATATCTTTGTCCAAGTTTTTTTTTTTCATGCGTAGCCATATTGATCTAACTGTCATCGGAATCTTTGATCAAATGTCGGGGTCCCATCCAAGTTAGATGAAATCATCTAATTTCTTTGATCAAATGTATATTGGACAAAGATATTGGATGAGTGGAATACTTCCCTAAGGCGTGTTTGAATAGACATTTGTTTTGTTAATGTTACACATTTTAAATATATAATGTCTGTTCGAACACGCCACAACTACATGCAATAGGTAATTTTCTTAAGCTTTTACCTATACCAACTTACGATTCTATGGTTGCATTTGTATAAAAAGTTTTATACTGTTGTCAGTCATTTAATGTATATTGTGTTGTCGGCCTGTTTAGTTGGTAGTGTCATTGCCTTCGAAGCTAGAGGTCCCGGGTTCGATTCCCGGTAAGGGCATTTGTTTCTGTGGTGAGCAGAGACATTGTTCCTGAGACTTGGACGTTTTCTATGTATTTAAGTATATATCTATTAAATATATCGTCGTCTAGTACCCATAACACAAGCCTTATTGAGCTTACTGTGGGGCTAGTTCGATTTGTGTAAAAAATGTCCCCTAATATTTATTTATTTATTTATTTAATTCACAGATGATAATGCTGGAGTAGAATAATAGATACAAGTGCAGAGAACAGGAAATTCGCAACGAGTGGTGATAAATTAAAACACGACCGAAGGGAGTGTTTTAAATCGACACGAGTTGCGAATTACCTATTCGCACGTGTATCGTACAACGTTTTACAGTACATATGGCTCTTTAAAGTTTCGACATATGCACGTAATCTGCTGATTACCGCACTCGTGCGGTAAAGTAGCACCATATGTACTGTAATAATATTTGCGATTTTAGATACTTAAGCTTATATTATTTCTTTTTACAGTAAGCTTGGGTCCAAGAGCAAGGCAGCCGTTGCAGACAACACAGCGGAGACGAAAGCCAAAATCATCGACGACACAGTCGAACGAATTGTCGCGATGAGTAAAGTACTCTTCGGGCTGCATATGGTGAGTTGTTAACTTATTGATTAGTACCTTTTACAATCTAAAAGGGCGTCTTGTTCTTACAGTTTCATATCGCCAAATACATTGGAATCGGGTTACTACGACTCCGCACATGACGATCAATTTTCGCTGAGCAGTTAAATATTCAATTGATAACATTTCGTTCTTTTAAGCAGGCTTTTTTCCGATGAAATCAAATAGAGGATAAAAAGTTAAGTAAAACCACATTTTTAAATTCTCTTAAATATCCCAATTTCATATATATAAATCCATTTCAAAAGTTCCTCATTCTAAATGAGAGTAAGTGACAAGTAAAGGATGATTCACAGAAGCCGTTCCGTGTCCGGGCCGGCCCGTTTTCTTCTAGAGAAATACGCTGGCCGCTGTGTTTGCTGTCATAATAAACGGGCCGGGCCGGATACGGAACGGTCTACTGTGAATCATCCTTAAGGCGTCACAACGTAACAAATCAGACAGAAGCACTGTACACTGTTACTAAGACAAATTTACTAAGGAAAGTGAATTGCTGTTCTTTTTGTGCGCTGTGACTGTCACAATTTCATACTAGTGACGTCATTACTACGACGTAGGCTTTCTTCACATTTTCGTGAATATTTTGTAAACTAATAGCTATAAAAATATAAAAAAAATATTTTGGGGTTTCTTGTTAACAAATTAACGAAATGAGTTAAGATTTCATACTACTTAAAAATTTGAAATGTTGTCAATTGCTCACAGAGTTCGGTTAATCGTTTTAAGGTCAGACATAATATTGTGGCCGGTAAGATAGCTGTAGAGTCTTTCTCAGTTCAACAAAGTGACGTGAGTGCGTGGAAAATAAAAATTAGGCTTAAGTAATATACGCGCGGTTCGTCTCGCACGCAGGCTAGATGACTTCCAGCCTCCCGAACAAGCCGGTTTCCGAAGAGGCTTTAGCACTGTAGACCACATCCATACGCTCCGTCAGGTTATACAGAAGACTGAGGAGTATAACCTGCCCCTCTGTTTAGCGTTCGTGGACTACGAGAAAGCCTTCGATTCGATCGAAACCTGGGCTGTACTACAATCTCTCCAGCTGTGCCAAGTGGACTACCGGTATATCGAAGTGCTGAAAAGTTTGTACAAGAACGCCACTATGTCAGTCCGACTCCAGGACCAGAACTCAAAGCCTATTCCGTTGCAGCGGGGAGTCAGGCAAGAAGATGTTATTTCTCCTAAACTGTTCTCCGCTGCACTGGAGGATGTTTTCAAGACTCTGTACTGGAGAAGGCTAGGCATCAACATAAACGGCGACTACCTCACTCACCTTCGGTTTGCTGACGATATAGTTGTCTTGGCTGAGACCATGGAGGATTTAAGTACAATGCTCAATGACCTCAGTAAAGCCTCCGAGCGAGTTGGTCTAAGGATGAACATGGACAAGACGGAGTCATGTCAAATGCCCATGTCGCACCAACTCCCTTAACAATCGGACACTTTACGCTCGAAGTTGTAGACGATTACGTATACCTAGGACAGACTGTCCAGTTAGGTAGGTCCAACTTCGAGAAAGATGTTAATCGTCGAATCCGACTCGGCTGGGCAGCGTTCGCGAAGCTACGGCACATCTTTTCGTCCAATATTCCGCAGTGTCTCAAGACAAAAGTCTTTGACCAGTGTGTGTTGCCAGTGATGACATATGGCACTGAAACATGGTCGCTTACTATGGGCCTCATAAGAAGGCTCAAAGTCACCCAAAGGGCAATGGAGAGAGCTATGTTGGGAGTTTCTCTGCGTGATCGCATCAGGAATGAGGCCATCCGCAGCAGAACCAAAGTGACCGATATAGCCCTCCGAATCGCTAAACTTAAGTGGCAGTGGGCGGGGCACATAGCACGTAGAACCAATGGCCGTTGGGGCGGAAAGGTTCTCGAGTGGCGACCACGTACCGGAAGGCGTAGCGTGGGCAGGCCCCCCACACGGAGGACTGATGACCTGGTGAAGGTCGCGGGTGTCCGCTGGATGCGGGTGGCGCAGGACCGGTCATTGTGGAAGTCTTTGGGGGAGGCCTATGTCCAGCAGTGGACGTCTTTCGGCTGACATGATGAATATACGCGCGCAAATTAGGGATGTTGACATTTTTAACTCGGATGACGAGTGTATTGCAAAATTAAAACTAAAAACATACAGACCATTTTGAGCGTCGCTTAGTTAGTACAGTCAAAAGTAGATGATCATTTTAGTACTTTATCGCACTAACATAACAATACTGCTACAGTTGGGATGCGTCAAAGTAGTGAAAGTGACAAGCTACTAAAATGATCATCTACTTTTGCTGTTGACTGTACGACGTAATATAACTGTTTATACTGTTGTGAGTTGTTACTGTCTCTTGATGTCCGCTCTATCCGGATTCCACTGTTATTGTTTTGTATTTCAATATTCTGAGAGTTTTTTGCAAAAAGCAATTACTTGAGTGCTAAAAAAATTATATATTCGACATGGGCTCGCTTGTTGGTAAAGTCATCATTCAGTTTTTTAATTCTATTTTCTTCCTACTTTGTCATAGGTTCCCATAAGCGTGAAACTGAACGAGCTTATTTTTACCAAGAGCGTAATTTCTGTGCATTCGTTTTTATCCAAAAAGAGTCGACTGTATTTATTGCTGTTGAATTACGCCACACGCACAAAATTACGCTCGTTTGGCTTTATCTTAAAGCTTATTTATGTGTTTTGATTACTTTATTTTACTTTGGTGTTATTTTAAATCAATATATTTATAACTAGATCGACCATCCCCAACAAATGAGCAAGAACGTGTATCGCTCGGTGGTGTCCATACAACGAAAACGCGCCGTTATCGCCTGTTTCCGCTGCCTCTCTCTACATTCACTGACAAGGTTCTACCGTGTTGTTATAACACTAAGAGTTATTGTCGTGTGCCCTAACCTTCTCGCTTGCAGTATAACAGAGAGGTCACTAAATTCACTGTTGTTTTAGTTGTAAATTGACAATGTTGTTCAATAATTTGTTTAGTTAACTACAGCCATGGCCAATAGTATTGAGCACGCCCGCATTTTTCATATAAAAGTCAAACTTTGAATGACGCATTTTATATATTTTATTAAACAAAATTCTATTCCCCCGTTTGGTGCCGGGTTAGAATAGCACCACCCCCTTTCTTCCCTTCCCTGTGTTGGAGGCGATGGGCTAGCAACCTGTCACTGCAATATCACATTTTATCCATCTATAAACCTTTTTTTTTTGTGGCACTGAAATTAATTTTCGTATGCTCCCCTTGCCTCTTTTGGGAATATAGGCGTGAGCGTATGTATGTACATATGTAAAATTCTAATACGTCTCAAAAATACTAGTCAAATGTTGGCATTAAAGATAATTGCACGGGGAAAAATGCATTTGGTCCTTTTATTGCAAACATGTATATTTATAACCTTCAGCCTTTTAGGATAAATAGCTGCTTCTAGATGATAATCTGCTGAAGTTTTCTAGATATCAATGTAGGCAAAATAATAGTTTATAGTTAAAAAGGAAAATAAAAGCTGCTCAATATTTTTGGCCAATGCTGTGTTTCATAAACCCCGTTTTAAAGGGCAGAATACTTTAATAACCATATATGAGTTAGGGAATCGAGCCATTTCCCCGGCCGATCAAAGATTTACGTTTTACTGGTTTATCTACACCCATATAGTAAATCCTTTTTAATGTGTTGAGAAACCATCTGTAAATACCAGCTTAACAATATACCCCGCCCCTTGCCCGTGTCCCGCCCGCGCACGCGCCATAACTACACGATATATCGTATCGTTATGAGATCACGCCCCGGGCTGGGTCGGTAAACATGCTTCCTTCTGCTGGTTCAATGTTTGCATATAAAACACATGAAAGAGGATTTAATTTATGGATGTAGATAAACTAGGTACCACTAGTGTGTACAACTGTACATAATCAGGCATTAAAACACTTGTGTGATCTTATTGTGAAACTCGGCTGCGCCTGGTTTCATAAAACCACGCTCGTGTTATAATGCCTCTCAATATGTAAAGGGTTGTAAAACAAAGAAAGACCGATATCGCAGATGTTCAGGCGAGGGTCATAAATATGCGAGAGAGTACTTTCTGTACTACGACCCGTGTTTTGTACACAATTTTTCGTCACCACTTGGCCAAAAAGTGGGTTTTTACGGACGCGCAGCGTGCGGAAAAACGCGCTTTTTGGCAAGGTTTGGTGTAATAGTACATTACACAACTAAGCTGGTAAAGCAAAGAAAGTCTTAGATCGCAGGTTTTGCCGCCCGAGCTGTAGGCGAGGGACGTATATATGCGATCGAGGGCTTTATTTATTACCTCCCGTGTTGGGTACATCATTTTATTACTACACTTGGCCAGAAAGCGGCTTTTTCCGTACGCGTAGCGTGCGGAAAAAGCCACTTTTGCCAGGTGTGGCATAAATTACTATTACAACATGGGTGTAGATAAAGGTATTTATAAGATTACTAACCTAGTGTATCTAACAGCCGTTGGTTTTGCACGCTGCCCGGACTAACAATTAACAGGCGACGAAGCCGCCACCAAGGTGTGATAACTGGAAGAGGTTGCTTTGTGCGGCGAGGAAGAGGGCCGCTGTAGCTTGTCTGCGGTCCGTGCACCTTTATAAGATCAGCCGGTGCGTACGCAACCTATTAAAGAATAAGGCTGGATTGCACCGACTTACGATCACAGACCAGGGAAGTTACAGAGCTCCGGTTTCGGTTCCTTTAAGTCGGAACTTCCGATTGGTTTTTAACATCCACTTCGGTTCCGATTTTGTTACTTTTAAAACAGAAGTTATTTCGGATGTAGCAACGCAGCGGGGGAAAATGAGCGGCGTACATCAAATACAAGCAGGTTTATAGGTACCTGTCATTTGCTCATGTCCCCGCTTGCCTACCTACCCATAACATCTCGTCCTACTAACACTCGGGCTCCGATTCTATTTCCGCTTCCGTTTTCGGTTCCGATTCCGTTTCGGGTTCCGATTAACTAAATTTAAAACATCAGATTCCACTTTCGGTTCCGATAAAACCACATCTGTTACATCCCTGTCACAGACAGATCAACGTCCCATAGAAACTTGTCAAACTTTCCATACATTCAAATTTTAACGAACACAGCTTACGGTTACAGACGGTTTGGTGCAACCCAGCCTTAATCCATCAATATGTCAATCAATCAGTAAAAGAAGAAGAAGTCACTCACGAGTCATTCAAACAATCATAGGCCGCCAACGCGCTTGTAGTTCCTATGGAGTCGCAAACGTCAATAGGCTAGGGTGTCTGCTTACTACCAGGCAGTAAGCTGGTGATTAAGTTTCTATCAAAAAAATATTTGGGTACAAGCTTTTTTTATTGCTGAATGTACTTTTTTCCACAGTCATCAACTGCTTGTTGAGACGGTTCGAATGAGCCCAAACACGATGGGTTTATCTTGTGTAGTTTAGGAGTTGCTATGACTACCTTCTGTCTCCACATCAGATCAGCTCGATGGTGACATAATATTGAATTGTCACCGAACTTACATATGTGTGCCAAATTTCAGCTCAATCGGATACCAGCAAGTGGCTGAAAAAGGGATTGCAAATTTTTATGACAGCTTACATCTATATTAATAATTTCGTGCAGGGGTACGGTAGACCCGAACGAGACCTGTCTCAAATTGAAGAACGTATAAAAATAACGATTTTTGAGTTGAACATATGTATCCGTAAAATTCGGATTGTCGCGTATTTTGCATTAAAAAGTGTTAATTTTACGACAAAAGGTCCGCCATATTAAATTTGTTGGTTGAGAGATACTGTTGACAGCGTGGGGTTGGGTACGTTCGGAAATTGTAAACTATGTTTGCGTCCGGTGTGTTGGCCAGGTTGCTGGGCGTGGATTCGGCTAGCCGCGTCTGCAGCGTTTTGTTTTTGTAGTTTTCAAGCGTTCTATACACCTATCAGCCTAGCTAGCACGATAACTTATACCGTCACGTTATATGGGCGAAATGTATTAAAACGTCACATAAAACGTAACGGTATCATACCGTGCTAGCTAGGCTGATTGTCACAACAACCGCCTTCAAGCGAATGTATGGGGCCTGTTACATGGTTATTATTATCACGTGATACATTCATATCACGATAAGTATCACGTGAATATTGATGCAGAATCCATACAAATTTGAAAACTGCGATAATATTGACACACCAGTATTGTGTTAATATAAATCGTGTAAAGGACACCACTTGAATGTTTGCTGAGTCTGTCCGCCATCTTGAAGCTGCGTCTCTATTTTGTTGTGACAAACTACTAGATGACTTATGGCTTTTAAACATCTAGCAAAATTCTATCCCTATCTCGCTCTATCTTATAACTTAGTGGTACTGGGGGTCTACTCCGAAATTCGAAATCCGAACTTCGTATGGTGCCATTCCTTTCACTCATATAGTCTATGACAGGAGAGTGAAAGGGACGGCACCATACGAAGTTTGGATTTTGAATGTCGGAGTAGACCCCCAGCTCATGCCGTTCGCCGCGCTCGGACGTTAGAGGCGCTACCGCGAACCGAAAACGAAGTATCTGCCTCTCTCTCACATGTATATTCGAACGACAGAGAGGAAGATAGTTCGTTTTTGGTTCGCGGTAGGCCCTCAGGCATCAACTTTAAAACGAATAGGGTATTTTACTATAAGAGAAATAAAATTCAAAATGTAATAAAAACCAGCCAAGTGCGTCGGAGTCGCACACTGAGGGTTCCGTACAACTAAAAAACAAATGTGATTTATCAATATATTGATATTTTTGGTAAAATATACTTCATAATAAACATTATCACTTAATTTCAAGTTATGGTCGATGGGAAGTTAAAAAATTATATGTGTGACAGACAACACACGGAATGTTCTTTGACTTTCTTCGACCGTCCGCCGCGCTCGGACTAAAGTGCTACCAACCGAAAACTAAATATATATGCCTCTCTGTCGCACTTGCATATTCGAGCGCGGAGAGGGAAATACTTCGTTTTCAGATCGCGGTAGGCTCTCTGGTCTGACGGCTCCTATTCCTGGATGGTGCGCGTATCGGAATGTGAAATACCTTTGACAAAACGGAACAAGTTGTTAAATAGCTTCCATTAATTGGAGAAAATATTACCAACTGTTATTATTATTACGCGAAACACTGCATATTGAAGCAACATCCATAGGGGCCTGTTACATGGTTATTATTATCACGCGATATACTCATATCACGATCCGTATCACGTGCAATGAATATTGAAGAAAAATCCATACGATTTTGAAAACCACGATAATATTGACACACCAGTATTGTGATAATATTAAGCGATTAACAGACCCCATACAATTTTAAAAATCGCGATAATATTGACACATAATATTGAGTGTAAAGGGCCCCACTTAATAGAATTTGGCGGAGAATAGAGAGCTGCTACCGCGAAACGAACGAACATCGTGTATTTCCCTCTGTGTCGCTCGATTTTGCAAGTTCGACAGAGAGGGAGATACACGAACTTCATTTGTTTTCGTTCGCCTTAGCAGCTCTAACTTCGCACCAAAAATACTGACTGGCACATCAATATTAACAATTGCACATCTGAACTGAATTTTAATGAACAATTAGTATTTTAGCTATACAAATCAGTACTGATTACGGTGTAAAATTTTTTATGTGCCTTTAAATACTACCCTTATAAAAATGCTTAGGATTAACTTGCAAAGATACTAGCCTTTGCCCGTGACGTCGTCAGCGTAATCTTTTAGTCCCTATTCCATATTTTAATCCAGACTACAGACTATATTTCTATACGAAGTTTCATCATAATCCGTTGTTGTAATGTTTTTATTTTATACATTTTTGTACACAATTTCTTTTGTCGTTTGCATAACTGTCACGAATAAATGTTTACTTTATTTATTTCACCCGAGCGAAGCCGGGCTTTCATCTAGTACTTACATATTTATATACCTACTTACTTCTACCAACAGTGCAAGTTGAATGAAAGCTTGTAAAAAGTAATAAATCTATAGCTCAGCTAAACCTCAGTAAATATGATGACCATTCTTTCGTTCTGAAAAGTATTATGTGAAATATTTCTACAATATAGGGTCAGTGGGGGCAAAGTGCACCAGAGGTAAGCACGCCTATCATAGAATATCTCTGTTGGCCTAGTTGGTAGCGACACTGCCTACAAAGCTGGAGGTCCGGAGATGCGAATCCCGGTAACGGCATTTATATAAGTGATTTAAGTTTTAAATACATGGAAAAAATGCAATATAATGCAGGATGTTCGGAATAACGGTGTAGGAACTTTAGGAGGTGATACAAGGAAAAGTTTGAACCCTTTATGTCTTTGCCTAATCTGTGGTAGTTTTTTTTAATCTACTTTTTCGGTTTTTTAATTCGTCCCAAAATTTACATGATTTTTTACCATTTATTTATTTATTTAGTAAGTAGTAGGAAATAAATCTGATTTATTGCAGACATAGTTCTTTTGTAATTTATTTATTCTCGTAATTTTTTGGGACTAATTAAAAACTTTGAAAATCACTATAAAAAAATATGATAGATTGGACTAAGGCAGGGGTCGGCAAACAGAGGCTCGCGAGCCGCATGCGGCTCTTCAAGGTCTCATCAAAAATATAGTGAAAAACGGAAACGGGTATTTTTGGCTCTCTGAGGTACCCAAAAGGTGATATTTTTACTGAATTTGGCTCTTTTGTTAAAAAGTTTGCCGACCCCTGGACTAAGGCATATAGGGCTGAAACTCTTCCTAATAGTCCAGTGTATCACCTCCTAAAGTACTTACACCGTTATTCCAAACATTCTGTATATGGTCGACTATTCATATCATAACACAAACCTCATTGAGCTGCCTATGGGGCTAATTCGATATGTGTAAGTCCCCTAATATTTATCTATTCCAAATTTTGTGTTGCAACAGGCATCGAGCATGCAACATATTCGCAAGGACTTACTACGAGCTCTGGTTGGAAGAAGAAAACATCGGCCAAGAAGTCATGATAGAAGATTTGACGGTATGTCTAATTCAGTGAATCATACCTCTGAATGATTGCTAATAGGCGGCTGACGAATGCATATTGCGTCAAAATAATGTCGAACGGCATTACATTTGTTTGTAAAAACAAATCAGTCTACATTTGTTTTTAAAAAGACAACATCGTTGAAAAAAGGTTAAATTATTAGATGAAACTATAAAACGGATTTAATCACGTGTAGAATATATTTATTCATTTAAGTATTCAGTAATAGAAACACGCGCTGCAGCAGCCGATGCCGCGGTGCGTCTTTTATTTCCAAAGCAAATAACGGTCAATTTGCCGGCCTAGGCCTCCAAGTTTGTATAACATTCCATTATGGGCCGCTCGTTTCGCCGCGCCCGAAACGTCGAAACGTCTTCGCAGCCTATTATAACGAACATAACGTTAATATTGCATTGCATGTTTAAGAAATACGACTAGTACATTGTTTAACGAGGGGCGTATTAGGCGTCGGGATTTTGATGACTCGAGTTTGCAATATTGTTATACCCGAGTTAATCAAACTGTTTTTCATCACATTTGCTAGGACCAATGGCCAAATCACAAATAACCACAATCCAAATTGACGAAATTGACACTTCCACCTCTAGTCTCAGTGCATGATCGCTGAGGCGCCCTTGGGAGAGGAGCGTGCTGCTTCAATATTTCAACCAATCACGAATCAGTATTCTTGCGGCGTGCGGCTAACTAGACTTTTCAGCTTCAATATTTCAACCAATCACAGAACAGTATTCTTGTGGAGCGTGGCCAACTAGTTTTTTTAACCACACAAACTCATAAGACCCTCGGGAGCTATGAAAATCCATAACTCCCACCTAACTAACTAACTAGACTGGCTCGACGACCCAAAATGAGTCTTGGCCTCCGAGACAAGAGCACGCCAAGTTTCTCGGTCCTGCGCTATTTTTCGCCAGCTAGCACCGGTTCCAACCGGCTCCGGCATAACTCCCTAGGACGTTATGAGTTTCTCTGTGATCTGATTGGTTTAAAAAATCTAGTTTGCCGCGCTCCACAAGAATACTGCTCTGTTATTGGTTGAAATATTTAAGCTGTCAAATCTAGTAGGCCGCGCGCCATGCAAATACTGCTTTGTGATTGGTTGCATTATTGTCTCGGCGGCCATGTACTGATACTGTAGGTGAAGTTGTAAATTTCTTCAATTTTGAATAGTGCTGGAGTTATTTATTTCCTCGCAAATGTGATGAAAACATTGTGATTACCTCGGAAGTAACTCGAGTCATCAAAAGTCCTCCGCCTTCGGTGTCGGGCTTCTGACAGACTCTCGTTAGCTTTTTTCTACTTACGCCCCTCGTTAAATAATGTACTATAAATTTGTCAATACCCTGATTTTTAGTACCCCTTTCTTATTTTGACTCAAAAGAGAGAAAAATCCAAATTTTTAGATTATGATGTTCAGTCAACAGCAAATGTAGATGATCATTTTAATACTTTTTCGCATTAACGTAACAATACTGCGACAGTTGGGATGCCTTGAAGTAGTGAAAGTGACAAGGTGCTAAAATGATCATCTACTTTTGCTGTTGACTGTTCAAATGTTCACGAAATATTCGAAATAAATAATGCCGCTATTAAGAACTTGATATAACACTGTCAGTCACGTTACTTACATTTTAATACTGGGCTCTGTCTAGGTAATAAATATATCGTGCTTAATTTGAACCCTACGCCGCTTATCATAAAGTGTATATAGCGTCCTGCACGGGTAATCTATCGCGAAAATATATTTTCTACTGTATCATTGTTATTTAAGTTATTTTGTAGTAGCTGACACTGTAATTTTATGTTTAACTATACAATGTATATTGTTTTGAAAACATGACACTTCGCCGAGTTTCTTACGCCGGTTCCTCTCGTAGTGCTCGTGGCAGAGGTTTATTTTTCCGAACCGGTGGTAGTTTATTGATGTTCATAGGTGCATGTAATATGCCTAATTTGAAGAATAAACTAATTTAACTTTTTTTTTTTACTTTTATATTCCAGCAATCGTTCGAAGACGCGGAGCTGAAAAAGAGCGATGTGGTAGAAGAGGAGGGAAAACCGGACCCTTTAACGCAACTTGTGACTACCTTCTGCCGGGGAGCCATGACGGAGAGGTCGGGCGCTTTGCAGGTAAGTTTGTTGAGAGAGAATTTAAGGTTTTTTTATTTCTTTCTTTTTCGTAGCTTATTTAGGTGTCCCACTCCAGTCCTTGGATGGGTGACCGCTTTGTGTGGTTACTAACTGAGCGCTCCCGTGCTTTGGAAGGCACGTTAAGCCGTTGATCCCGGTTGTTGTCTATGATAGCAGTCGTTAAGCCAAGTTAGAGGCCTCCGGGCGGCTTGAGAACTTCTAACAGTCAAGTTGCCCACTCACTTGACAAGCCTAACCCCAATAAGGTCTAATTTCCCCCTTGGGTTGCAAGGTCAGATGGCAGTCGCTTCCGTAAAAACTAGTGCCTACGCCAATTCTTGGGATTAGGTAGCGGACCCAAGGCATCCTTCAGGATGCAACTGTACTGGGAATAACACTAGGAGGATGATGATTTAGGTGTCCCACTGCTGGTCAAAGGCCTCTCTTTGCCTCCGCTCGGCCCTATTGCTTGCATGCTCCTTCCAATCAGAGCAGAATGCGTCAAAGTCGTCCCGCCATCTCCTTTCTGGTCTGCCTCTGCTCCGGTAGCCGTCTAGAAGGGTCCACTCCGTACTTATTTTGGCCCATCTTTCCGGATGCATACGCCAGACATATGCATCCCAGTCCGACTCCAGTTTAGCGATCTTGACACCGACATCTACAACTTATATTTGGATCGCAGTCCCGTGTTTCTGATTCGATCAGTTCTGCGAACACCTAGTATACTGTGTTCCATCGCCCGCTGGCAAACCTTGAGTTTGGACTTGTGAGCCTCAGTCAATAACCAGGTTTGAGCACCGTAAGTAAAGATGCACATGTCAACGAGTTTGCGCTTGAGACATAAGAGAAGGTCGCCCTTCAGTAGCGCCTTCATGGACCAGAAGTAAGCTCGGTTCTCCATAAAAACGTAGTTACGCTCTCATTTTAAAACGCCATGCTAGAATAACATAAAAGTTTGTATACACAATGGGATCCGGCATATCTAGGTCGGAAATTAGTTTCTGTTGCTTGAAATTATCATCATCCTCCTAGCGTTATTCCCAGAACAATTGCATCCTGAAGGATGCCTGGGGTCCGCTTGAAATTATAATGGAGAAAAAATACAGCGATTATTAAGATCTTAATACAACTCAAAAGCACGGTGTATTTTTTTTTTCTATTACAATTGTTAGCAACAGTAACTAATTTCCGACTTAGATATGGCGGCTCTCATTGTGTACAAAGTTTCATGTTATTTCAGCAAGGCGTTTAAAATGAGAACGAAACTATGTTTGTATGGAGAATCGAGTTCAGCCGAGCGTACTGGGGACTCTTAAGGTTTATAAGATTATAACTTTAATTTATAAGACTATAACTTTTTTTAGTCATGTTTAAAGCTGTATCATTAAAACGGCTAAAGCTCACGTATAAACCGTCACTCCGGGCGACATGTTTTGAACTCTTCGGAATTTCTTTCTCGGGGTGGCTGACTTTTTTATGGTTCCGTACCAAAATGGTAAAAATGTAACCTTAATGGTGCCGCTCTGTATGTCCGTCAGTCTGTCATATTGCTAAATATCTCGAGAACTAAGCTATCGATTGGAAATTTAAAATAGTTTTAAAGAAGGCTAACCTATATGCATTTAACATGTTTTTTTTTATATATAATTCAATAGCGTTAATATCTTGATTATATGTATACTTTTTTATCATCAAAAACATTTCTAAACTAAATCGTTTAACATACATTTTCAGGAGGATCCCCTCTACATGTCCTACGCATACATCATAGCGAAGTCCTGCGGGGAAGAGGAGGAAGAAGGAGGCGGAGAGGAGGAGGAGGGAGGAGGAGAGGCCGAAGCGGGAGGGGAGGAAGAAGGCAAAGCCAGTATACACGTGAGTTCACTTAATTTAGATATTAAGGGATTTCTGAAGTCTTACCCCCTTGTTCATAAACGTCCATCAAGCCTCTATTAGTTAACAAGCCGCTAAAGTTGGTTTGTCCTTATCTGTCACTTTGACATTTATGTTTGTGAGAAAGGGACAAAACAACTTTTAGTTAACAGAGGTTTGTTAAGTTTTATGAATAAGGGGGTAAGTCTTCTAAAGACTACATGCAATCAAATTCGTGTAAACCCTGGGATACATCCACAATTTACAATTTACTAGCTTTTACCCGCGACTCCGTCCGCGTGCAACTCGTTATACTATATAAATAATTGCTATTAAAATGTTGTAGGCGCGGGCTTAAAATCGCTCGTCCATACAGACTTCTATCCCCCTTTTCACCCCCTAAGTAATTATTTCCGGAACTATCCTTTGTCCTTTCCCGGGACTCGAAACTATATCGGGACGGGACGGGACGGAAACTATATCTATACCAAATTTCATGTAATCTAAGAGTGCACCAAGATTACATACAATTGGTTTTGGTGGTACTTAGATAAGTATAATGATCTTTCAGCGCCGCGACCGCGAGTCTAGTTTGACGCTGGCTGATTAATTGAGACATACTTTAGAGGGCATGGTATAGGGAGGGTTTAATTTAGCTATGTAATTTTGTTTGTAACTTATTGTACCGAATTATTTAATTCCATGCAGACTACGATGGATGCATTAATGGTATGTATTGAATAAGTATCCATAAATAAGCATCATGCAGCAGTGTATGTACGCTTGCGATTCCAGGCAAACACGCGAAATTCTCGTACACGATGGCTTACTTACTGGTCTCTGCAGTAATGTACTATTAATGCTCACCATAATAACAATACAAAACAGTTCAGAAACCTAACATAACGAAATATAGATAGAGGTAAACAACAGGTGGTATCGCAAAAGTTAGTTATTGGATATTGCATATTTCAGGAGCAAGAAATGGAGAAGCAGAAACTTCTATTCCACCAAGCTCGTCTCGCGGACCGCGGAGTGGCAGAAATGGTTCTGCTTCACATATCGGCGTCCAAGGGCATCCCCAGCGAGATGGTCATGAAGACCCTACAGCTCGGCATCTCCATCCTGCGCGGAGGCAACATCGATATACAAATGGTGAGTGTACAATAATAGTCATTCAGTAAACACGCCGCTTTTTTTCTCTTGAATATTTGGACCAGTACAATTAAGAAAGAGAAAGCCAATAGACACCTATTGGCTACGATGCCTGCATGCCAACTTACAGGCCGTGAGGTTGTTTGCACCGTCGTTGGATTTAGTGTCGATTCGGAGCAGCCTGACTTGGGAAGTAAGTAAGACCGCTGCCATACCAACCAGAAGGTAGCCATCCAACCAACCATATCAGCCCAAGGACGTGCACCGCTGGAAGTGCTGGAAATAGGCTTCCCCAAATTTTATGGGGGGTAAATGTCATAATCGCCACGCTTGAAATGCGAGTTGGCGATCGCAGTATCTCCACCGCACTCCAGGGATGCTGCCTATCCCACGGAGTCTTGGTCGTAGTTTTAGGACATACCCGGGTCCGTGGTAAGGTGGCCATAGCAACTCCTAAAAAACACAAGAGAAACTCATCGTGTTTGAGTTTATTGGAACCCACTCAACGAGTAGTTGATGTGACGACGGTGGAAAAATGGTATAATCGGCAGTAACAACTTGCACCAAAAAGGAATTTTTGGACAGAAACTTGCCGTTTTGAAAGGGTATACATACATCTCAGCGGCGTTTATATTTTCTTAGTGACGGCTATATGATATTATTTATTTCAGGGCATGCTGAACCACTTGAAAGACAAGAAAGACGTAGGTTTCTTCACATCCATCGCTGGCCTCATGAACTCCTGCTCTGTGCTCGACTTGGATGCTTTCGAGAGGAATACCAAGGCAGAAGGTGAGTGCATGGCAATGTCAAAAGATTTTTCAACATATTTGCTCGTAACTTTGCTTATTACTTCTAGGCTCATAATCCAGGATATTACAAACGTCGGTTTAGTAGACTAGCGAAGCGAAGCTCATTCTTACTTGGAGACCATAAAATTGTTCCCAGGGAACAAGGATTCCGGCAAGGAGTTCCACAGCTTGGCTGTTCTCACAATAAAAGTGAAAGGGAAACGCTTCGTGCAATATCCCGATTGACATACTCTACCGTCAGAAAGTTTAAGACCAAACATAAAATATGCAAATAATCAAGATTGGTTGATTATTCACTCAATTTTGATTCATTAGTACTCTCAACCAGTTTGCAAAAGTCCAATCCTTGTGAGCCCATTGCAATCTTTTTCTCTTGTTTGGTTTGCGTAATAATTTATGAAAATTAAAATAAAAATTGTGTTTGGTCATAACTTTTTGACGGTAGTGTACAATTGTACATCGCAGCAAGGTTTATGTATGGACCCAGAGAATTCTTAAATTGTATAACCCGATACTGGTATCTCTTGTGAATAAGTTTAATTTGTTTTCATCAGGTTTGGGCGTGGGACTGGAGGGCGCGGCGGGAGAGAAGAATATGCATGATGCGGAGTTCACTTGTGCGCTGTTCCGATTCATTCAGCTCACTTGCGAGGGGCACAACTTGGGTATGTAGAATATGAGTAGATTAATGTTTTTAAGCCGTAACAATAACAGAGCCTGGATAGAAAGTTTATATAGGAAATTCCCGTGAATTTAAAACATATTAACTGTAATGAAACGGTCACTGGCGTTTTTAAGGGCAATTATCACTCGATATGTTTCGGGCTGGTTCGCGGTCCTCAATCATGAGCACTTGTCGCGGCAGCGGCACGTTTATCACTGCGTGCCCGTGCCCCGTCCGCTCGGCTGCGTGACGCGAAAGTGCTCATGTATCATAATTGGGGACTTGAAAAAAAAATGGGGCATTCCATTATTTTCTTGCGATATTGACTTTTTGGACTTATTCGAATCAGAATCTCAAACGCTATCGATTCTATAAGAAGAAAAAAGTGTCCTAAAATTTACAGTAAATTTAGATGTCGGTTTTGTTACGCTATAAGTACATCATCATCATATCAGCCGAAAGATGTCCACTGCTGGACATAGGCCTCCCCTAAAGAGTGCCACAATGACCTTAACCAGGTCATCAGACCACCTTGCGGGGGTCTGTCTGCCCACGCTGCGCCTTCCAGTACGTGGTCGCCACTCGACAACCGCACCGCCCCAACGGCCATCGGTTCTTCGAGCAATGGTATAAGTACATAAATGCATGCAAAGTTGTGAATCGAATGAACTCAAAAGGTCCACATTCTGCTTATAAAACTACACTTATCATTTTTAAATTCCCCAATTGGGTTATTAGCCGACTTAAAAAAAAGGAGGAGGTTCTCAATTCGTCGGCTTTTTTTTTTTTTTTTTTTATGTATGTTCACCGAGACTACTTTCTGGAGGGGAAGGACTGCTTTCAAAAATTCTTTTTTTGTTTGAAAGGGTGTGTTTTCTAGTTGGTCCCATTGTCACCAAGTCTGGATCTGATGACGGGATCTTGGAAAAATCGAAGGAACTCCTCAAATTATATACCAAGAGCATGGGGTAAGGCAAAAAATAAGGAACTTCTCAAATTATATAACAAGAGGATGGGGTCTAACAAAGTTTGGAGTCGGTGTTTTTTTGTTAAAAATTTACTTGTTTATTGTACAGAATGGCAGAACTACCTTCGTACCCAGGCCGGTAACACGACTACGGTCAACGTAGTCATCTGCACCGTCGACTACTTGCTGCGGCTGCAGGAGTCCATCATGGACTTCTACTGGCATTACTCTAGCAAGGTATGGTTTATCATTTATTAAAAAAAATTATTTATTTTAAGCCACTTGAGCTCATACATAGACACAGACCACTTAACCTATAGACCCCGCTTACAAGGGCGCCCGCGTAAGCCAAGCCTAAGCTCAAAAAACGTCAAGTGGTCACCACGCCCCCAAATATGCTCTTAGTATGCGGCCGATCGTTGACGAAGTAACGTGCAATATTCGACGCATTACTTGGCTTATAAAGTGCTCTAAATATGCCTTTTTGTATGGTTAAATTGTGTGAAATGTGTAGTAAGACATCTAGTCTTCAAAAAGATGGGATTTCATTCCACAGGTAAGCTATTTTTTACTTTTTTACCACGATAAAACAATAATAATTAAAAAGTCAAGGTTATCAAGTGAAGGTTGTAAACCTGGCGACGCGTTGATGTCTTTCAATGTCTGTCTCTTTCTTTCACTTACTATTTTTTGTAATTCTGTCTTTGTCTAACCATTGCAGTCTCAAGTAGTGATGTGACTGATTGATTATTTAAACTTACGTACTTAAATGATACTCGTGAAACAATATTAAATTATGGTGGAATATACCTATACGTAGGATACAGAACAAACTTATATTTTTGAATTAAATAATGGAAATTTATGTTAGATGCATATGTACAATTATAAAAACATAAAAGTGTGTTCAAATCAAATTTATATCCTAACTATAATATTACAAATATGAAAGTCACTCTGTCTGTATATCTGTCTCTGCGCGTCTAAACTGCTAAACCGCAGATGAAGTGTCTTTGCCTCCGAAGCTAATGATCCCGGGTTCGATTCCCGGTAAGGGCATTTGTTTCTGTGGTGAGCAGAGACATTTGTTTCTGAGACTTGGACGATTTGTGTAAAAATAATCCCCTAATATTTATTTATTTATTTGTATTTGCATTCATTTTATGTGTTAATGATTATGATTATTGTTCTTATACATTTATTCCTATTACCATACCATAGGATACATAGGAATAACATATGCACTGTCTCAAGTCACCTTACTGTATACTCTACAGACTGTACAGGCGAGAAATTTGATTTCTGGGCCACTTCGTACTTTGTCACAGTGAAAATCAATGTGAAAGCTGCTAGAAATCTCATATGACTTGACACTGTGACAAGGTACGAAGTACGTAAACGTGATTGCTCGTTGACCTTGTACTAGCCAATCACAGTGCACTTGTCGCCCCCCGCGCCCCGCCAATTTGGCAGTTTGAGATTCAAGACAAAGTTCTATGAAGCGGTGTCTATAGGGTTAAGTGGTCAGTGTACATAGATGATACATTTAAATAAATTATCCTAAAAAAAACATGGCATTAAGTCATCACTTTCTTAAGAGGGCGCAGTACGCTCGGGTCACCATACAAACGTATTTACGCTCTCATTTTAAAACGCCATGCTAGAATAACATGAAACTTTGTATACACAATGGGATCCGGGTTATCTAGGTCGGAAATTCGTTTTTGTTGCTAGAAATTGTAAATGAAAAAAACACAGCTGTTTTTAGAGTTTTTTTACGGCTTTTATGAAAACCTTAATAATCGCTGTATTTTTTCTCCATTATAATTTCAAGCAACAGAAACTATTTTCCGACCTAGATATGCCGAATCCCATTGTGTATACAAAGTTTCACGTTATTCTAGCATGGCGTTTTAAAATGAGAGCGTAAATACGTTTGTATGGAGAACCGAACGTACTGCGCACTCTTAACCTACACCAGTCCTTACATGTCTGTTGCAACAGTGCACGATGTAAGGACAGGCAATTCTACCCGCGATCATCGCCAGGACGGTGTTGGTGCAGGAGGCCAATTCTCGGGCCGCTAGAGATGATGTCTATTAGACATATCTCGATAAAAAATGGCGGATGTCCATTAAAAAACCATTTGCGTATTCTCAAAATCTCACACTCGAGATATGTCTACACCCAGCGTTCGAGATGCAACGAGTGGTCAGTAGCGATCGAGATGGTTTTATCACAATTTTTTTGACATTTGATCTGCCAGTGGCGGTAAATATTGACAACTTAAGTAGTAGTAAGTCGACTGTTTACAGCAGCACAAAATGAACATATTTGCGAAAGATATTTTGATTCATTTAAATTATTTAATGGCTAAAGACTTTTAAATATTTTGAAACGTTCAGTGGTGGAATGGCAGTTGACGGAAAATATTGACAGCACTCAAATATTGCAAGTTGTCTTTGACTCAAAACTGTCAAGTCAAAACAGTTTTTATGCGTTCCATTTCACGTAAGTACATAAACGAGCATATAGTCGTAAATATGGTTGAAGTGTTAAATCACCATAATTATCTATTAGATTTTTGTAAATTAACGCTTTAGTAACGCTTTTATTTTTGATATAAGAGGTATTTAATTAGGTGGAACAAAATATATATTGATTCATTATTATACACTCGATTGTAAACTAACACAATCGAAAAAACGGAACGCGTATTACAATAGACATTGAGATCGTCGTTCGACATAATCTCGATCGTGCCCTAGAATGAGAAATTTCGCTGTTTTCGAAATTTTGGTGACATTTTTCAATAGACATTGCTTCAATCGAGATCATTTTGGATAGACATCGTCTCGAACGGCCCGAGAATTGGCCTCCTGGCCCGCACACTTGACCAGGGACGCCCGCATTCGCATAGTGCTGTGAAAACATGCTGTATTTATATTTCTACTCCAGCATTATAATCTGTCAATTAACTAACTGGTAGCAGTAATAAAACAATAAACTCTTTATACAAATGCAAGTCTACACCATATACTAATTATTATTTGGCTGGTGGGATTTCGCTTCAAATGGATTTCTATATCCATACCACCTTATCGGCCCAAGGACGTCCACTGCTGGACATAGGTCTCCCCCAATTTCATGGGGGGCAAATGCCATAATCGCCACGCTTGGCATGCGGGTTGGCGATCCCAGTATCTCCACCGCACTCTAGGAATGCTGCTGCCCATCCCCCGGTGGTCTTGGTCGTAGTTTTAGGACATACGCGGGTGGGTCCCGGGGATTTCTATATATTATTATACAACTGTTTTTTTTTTCAAGCGAGGCACACGTCAATGCCCCTATTCTGCCACCATATCGATTTTTAATTTTAATCAAATTATTTTGCTGCTATCTAAAATATATTGCAGTTACATATTAAGGGTTCTTAATTTGACGACCTGTTTAGCCTAGTTGGTAGTGACACTGCCTCCGAAGCTAGAGGTCCCCGGTTCGAATCCCGGCCAGGGCATTATTTGTGCATTTAGCACGGACTTTGTTCTTGGGTCTTGGATGTTCTCTATGTATTTAACTATGTATTTATCTATCTAAGTATGTATATCGTCACCTAGTACCCATAGTACAAGCTTTGCTTAGTTTGGGACTAGGTCGATTTGTGTAAGATTGTCCCCCAATATTTATTTTATTTATTTATTTATGATTTTCAGGAACTAATTGACCCGGCGGGCAAAGCGAACTTCTTCAAAGCCATCGGTGTGGCTTCACAAGTGTTCAACACACTCACTGAAGTCATCCAGGGACCATGCACACAGAATCAGCAGGCACTCGCTCATTCCAGGTACAGTGACTGTGAGATGGAGACTATGGGAGTATGATGGTTGCCAATATATCACTTATCGTCGTGGATAAGACGCCCGGCACTACATTGTTTACAGTAAAACTAATTTACTGCGGCTCTTTTTTTATGATAGACTGACCAGCGATTGGCCTTAGTCTCACCTGATGGAAAGCGATGACAAGGCCTAAGATGTTGCTCACTGATTCAGTAATAGCCTATTCACTCTTGTCTTGAAGAGACCCAGATTGTATGTATCAGGAAATACAGACGGCGGCAGTAAATTCCAGTCCTTAGCTGTTCGCATTAAGAAAGAAGAAGCAAATCGCTTCGTGCGAATAAATGGTAGGCTGACAACGTATGGATGCAACCGCTCACCGCGTCTGGACGTCCGGTGATGGAATGGGGAGGGCGGAACTAAGTCGTGTAATTCCTGTGGGCTCAATGCATTTTGAGCCTTAACTTGGCAGTTTTCTATGCAGTATGTTAATAATACCATAAAAGCTGTTGGACATTTAAGAACTAATATTGAACTTGGCTCCCGGCCCGGTACGTACTGATGGTAAGCTGTCACCGCAGCCTACAGACGCCTCCAACTCCAGGGGTGTTACATGCGCGTTGCCGACCCTTTAAACATTTATACACTCCTTTTTTGAAGAATCCCATACTGTACTTGCCATATAATTTTAAGATGTCCCTTTCCTTTCCCTTTTCATTTTTGCTTTTGTTTGTCTCGTATTTTTTCATTAAGTATCCGTTAATTGTCACATACTTAAATGTACCCAATATAAGTATTGTAATTTATTTCAAAAATAATTTATATTCTACTTCACGCTACTGCTGCTACTACTGGCTATGTGCGAAGTAGGTGGTGGGGGTAAGCTAGGCGATCGTAGCGCACACCATGGCAGAAATGTGTACTTACCGGGGACCACTGTCAAATTTACTTTCACGTTTTCTATTGGTTTCTTAACGGTTTCCTACGATTCGTTTCGTTTGTATGTATTTATTTATTCTCTTATTTATTTCAGTAAAATTTCCAATACGGGGTCTTTCTCGTTTACTAAAGTAAATAAAATATTCATGTGTCATTATTTGACATCTCTAAATTTTGACATTGTCTCGGGACCTTTGACGTTTGACGTTTCAGACGTGCACATAGCCAATACTTCCTCTGCATTTTGTATGTACTTATCCTTAAAATTAAACCTATAAAAATATAATTTATAACATAGTTATAAGATATAAGAACTTAGCGCTATATAATAATCTTTTGATCTATGGATAATGTCGGTGGTTTCACACTCTGTAATTGTACATTTTCTACACTTTAAGCATGAAACCTTGTGATAACTGTTTATTGTCACAAATAAATTAAAAAACAAGTTTATATAAATGAGGATTCATTCTGAAAGGTTGGCAGTAACATGTTCAATTTTCTTCCAGATTATGGGACGCCGTGGGCGGTTTCCTGTTCCTGTTCTCTCACATGCAAGACAAGCTGTCGAAGCACTCCTCGCAAGTGGACCTGTTGAAGGAACTGCTCAATCTGCAGAAGGACATGATCACCATGATGTTGTCTATGCTCGAAGGAAACGTAGTCAACGGTAAGCCGAAACAGTTTTATACGCTTCACGACGCTTATTGTGGTCACGCCTTTAGTAATTACTAGCTTTTTAAAAAAATTAATAATGGGATTGCTCGGAGAACTTCGTATCCGACCCGTTCCGGACAAATGTATGTTTTTTTTCCTTTATTAGGTTTCCGTACCCAAAGGGTAAAAACGGGACCCTACTACTAAGACTGCGCTGTCGGTCCGTCCGTCTGTCTGTCACCAGGGTGTATCTCAAGAACCGCGATATTTAGACAAGTGAAATTTTCACAGATGATGTATTTCTGTTGCCGCTATTGGCTATGTGCACGTCAGAAACGTCAAACGTCGAAGGTCCCGAGACAATGTCAAAACTCAGAGATGTCAAATAATGACACATGAATATTATATTTACTTTAGTAAACGAGAAAGACCCCGTATTGGAAATTTTACTGAAATAAATAAGAGAATAAATAAATACATACAAACGAAACGAATCGTAGGAAACCGTTAAGAAACCAATAGAAAACGTGACAGTAAATTTGACAGTGGTCTCCGGTATGTACACATTTCTGCCATGGTGTGCGCTACGATCGCCTAGCTTACCCCCACCACCTACTTCGCACATAGCCAATAACAACAAATATTAAAAACCGGCCAAGTGCGAGTCGGACTCTTTTGTCGTTTTTGTTTATTTGTACGGAACCCTTGGTTAAAACCAAATGCAAAACATCGAGCATCATAAAAATCTACCCGGCCGTTCTCAAGTCATAAATTGTGTAACTAACACGACTTTGTTTTGTATATTTGACGACCTGTTTAGTTGTGTTTAGCCTAGTTGGTAGTTACACTGTCTCCGAAGCTAGAGGTCCCGGTTTCGAATCCCGGCCAGGGCATTAGTTGTGCATTTAGCATGGATATTTGTTCCTGGGTCTTGGATGTTTTCTATGTATTTATCTGTATAAGTATGTATATCGTCGTCTAGTCCCCACAATACAAGATTTGCTTAGTTTGGGACTAGGTCGATTTGTATAAGATAGTCCCCCAATAAAAAAAACATAGATGACGCGCGGACGCCAATAGCATAGCGGTAACGACGCTGACATGTTTACGATGGTTTCATGACGCTTATAGCGGTTATGACGGCAATAGTGATTATTGGTCATGACGCTTAAAATGGCCCTGACGCTTATAGTGATCTTGATAC
Source organism: Notocelia uddmanniana (assembly GCA_905163555.1). Classification (NCBI taxonomy): domain Eukaryota; kingdom Metazoa; phylum Arthropoda; class Insecta; order Lepidoptera; family Tortricidae; genus Notocelia; species Notocelia uddmanniana. The sequence continues at coordinate 2,138,716 of LR991074.1, read as the reverse complement.
GTATTAACTTCCTCAATTGGCGTTTTCAGTCCATGGTTTTTAGGCGATTTTCCTCGAACAAATTGATACTCGTACGGTGACAGATGGCCACAACGCCAAGATGGCCTGTTTGCGGCCAACTCCCAGTACTCAGGATTGATAGCGTCAAGTTTGGCCTAGCCAGCCACATAAGAGCTCATGGTAGGCTCAAATCCATGATTTGTTGGGGTCGCCGTCATCGAAACCGATGAGGAGGACTATATATATATATACAGGGTGACATCGGAGACGTAATCAGAAGCTAATTTTTCAGACTCTACACATGATCGCCTTTTAAATGCAATAGTTGTTACATCGAATATAACAAGTTAACTTTTTCAAATTTTTACTACAAAACTACGAGTAATAACGCCATACTTAAATCATGGTCACGCTATCACTTTTGACACACGTTGTATGGGGGATGACAAGACGTCGTGTGGTGTAGGGTGACCAAGTTGTATGAAACATTATTTTTTTCTATTAATAATTTGAGAAATAATAGTCAATATTTCAAGTAGTAACTGTTATATCATCTTCATTGAGTTTGTCTTTCAGTATTTCATCGAGTCAAATAATTTCTGATGACGTCTCCGATGTCAGCCTGTATAATATACGTATAAACTTCAAACATCTTTATTTTCATAGAATAATTATACACAAAGAGATGACAAAATATATAGAGGACGTGAAGCCTGTAGTGATAGATTAGATTAGATTAGATTTATTTCATGATATAAATTGCTATACAAATTTTCCTATGTCAAAATCGTAAGAATTTACATCACAATCGTCAAATACATACAATAGTAATAATACAAAGTAATAATAAATCAAAATTTCAAATACAAACAAACAAATTATCTTTTCGTATCTATCTCCCAGTAACTACTGGGATCGTCAAAATTTTAATTAAAATTGACAATAAACCATATTGATATGGTCAAACGTCAAACAATTCTTATTAAACTACGAGAAAAGAAAAAGAACAGAGATAATGTCAATAAAAAATCAGTAAAAATAAAGCAATGGTAAATTAATTAAATTCAAGTAAATGTCAATTCCATAAATTCCTTAGTCGAATACATGGTGTATACAATAAAAGGTTTCTGAGTTTGCGTCCAAATGTATCGTCACATGTTTCATATCATGGCTTTTATATCGGCGGGTAGATGCTCATAAAAGGTTGGGCCTATAATACGGGGGTTTTTTGTCGCTAAGGCCATTCGACGCGGATATTGACGCATATAAAAATTCCGGGACATATAGTGCTCATGGCGCCTATAGTGAGTATGACGCGTATAACGGTCCTGACATATAATAATAATCTTTTATTTCGGACATCAGAATCCATATGTGTTAGTTACAAACATTATACTAGTGTTAGTCGTTACAGTAATAATAATAGTAAATACATATTCCATATTGAATGCCGTCTTGCTTGGGGCTTGTCTTATTGTGAGGGGGGGTTTTATCGTCTTGAGTCTAACGGAACTGAGGTCTATAGTGGTCATGACGCTTCAATAAGCTTCGGTGGCTTTATAAGCGTCATGGCCACTAGGTCATTAGTAGTCATTACGCTTCTAGTGGTTCTTTATATATAATTGCCATGATCGCTATAGTTAATATGAGTGGTGTTCGTGCTTTTTGTCGCCCAATATGGTCGTCACAATCTGAAACGGCAGATCTCACTCTGAATGTGTCCGCTTCCTTTAAAGTCAGGCCGTATTTTTGTTTGCCACCTCACAAGTGGACCTGCTGAAGGAACTGCTTAAACTGCACAAAGATATTATCACTTTAATGTTGTCTATGTTAACGGTACATAAATATTTACTAAACCCTAAAAATTAAATAAATAACTAATAACGTGGGGTAAATACCATATTCTGCAGTGTCTAAAAACGAGTGACTGTTTGACCAGTGTGTGTGGCCAGTGATGACATACGAGTATGTCACTGAAACGTGGTCGCTTACTATGGGCCTCATAAGAAGGCTCAAAGTCACCCAAAGATCAATGGAGAGGTCTATGCTGGAAATTTCTCTGCGTGATCGCATCAGAAATGAGGCCATCCGCAGTAGAACCAAAGTGACCGACATAGCCCTCCGAATCGATAAACATAAGTGTCAGTGGCCGGGGCACATTGCTCGTAGACCCGGTGGCTGTTGGGGCGGAAAGGTTCTCGAGTGGCGACCACGTACTGGAAGTCGCAGCCAGGGTAGCCCCCGCCCCTCCCCCCACAAGAAAGAGTGATGACCTGGTAAAGGTCGCGGGAGTCTGCTGGATGCGGGTGGCGCAGGACCGGTCTGGCACTTTTTAGGGGAGGCCTATGTCCAGCAGTGGACGTCTTTGAGCTGATATGATGATGATGATGATGAATAACGTCCTGTTTTTGTGACCCAGGAACGATCGGGAAGCAGATGGTGGACACGCTCGTGGAAAGCGCTGGCAACGTGGAGCTGATCCTTAAATACTTCGACATGTTCCTGAAGCTGAAGGACCTGACCTCCAGCGCCAGTTTCCTGGAGATAGACGCCAACAGCGACGGTTGGGTGCTGCCGAAAGACTTTAAAGAGAAGATGGAGCAGCAGAAGAGTTATACACCGTAAGTAGTTAGCGCTTTTATTTATTTAAACTTTATTGCACATATTAATACAAAAGGCGGACTTAATGCCGCGAGGCATTCTCTACCAGTCAACCATAGGGCCAAACAGAAACTTGTAAAAGTGGGTGCATTGAGTAAAATAAAAAGAAAACATGAAAAGTTAAATATTTTTTAAGTATTAATATGAATATTTCATAAACTACATACATACATTTATCAGGGAAAATATATACAAGTACATATATACAATAATAAATAAAACATATATAATACATATAAATATATATACATATATAAATGCATATGTTCAGACTATTGCATAAGTGCTGAGGATACCTACCGAATACTTTCCTATTTTTCTAACACGTGCTTGTAGAGTATATGTTTGAATGCCATCTTGCTTGGGGCTTGTCTTATTGTGAGGAGGGGGGGGGGGGGGGGGGGGGGGTTTATCGTCTTGAGTCTAACGGAACTGAGGTCTATAGTGGTCATGACGCTTCAATAAGTTTCGGTGGCTTTATAAGCGTCATGGCCACTAGGTTATTAGTAGTCATTACGCTTCTAGTGGTCATGAAGCCTACAATTGATAAATATTATAGGACAATTTTTTGTACAAATCGAGCTAGTCCCATAAGTAAAAAGTAAAGTAAAAGTAGTTTATTCTTCAAATTAGGCATATTACATGCACCTATGAACGTCAATAAACTACCACCGGTTCGGAAAAATATACCTCTGCCACGAGCAGAGAGGAACCGGCGTAAGAAACTCGGCGAAGTGTCATTATTTCAAAACAATATACATTGTATAGTTAAATATAAAATTACAGTGTCAGCTACTACAAAATAACTTAAATAACAATGCTACAGTAGAAAATATATTTTCGCGATAGATTACCCGTGCAGGACGCTATCACTGCTAAACATCCCTCCATGATGTAATCGTTCATAGTAAGCTCAATAAGGGTTGTATTGTGGGTATTAGACGACGATATATTTAATAGATATATACTTAAATACATAGGAAACATTCAAGTCCCAGGAACAAATGTCTCTGCTCACCATAGAAACAAATGCCCTTACCGGGCTTCGAATCTGGGACCTCTGGCTTGGAAGCCAGTCCCTACCAAGTAGGCTAAACAGGCCGACAAGCTGATAGTGGCCTATTGTGGTCATGACGCTTATAGTAGTCGTGACGCTTTTAGAGGTCGCGATGGCTAAAGCATTGCGGTCATGGTGAATATAATGAATATAAACCATAAACGTTTATGATATTTTATTCTCATAATATTTATAAAAATCACTTACAGAGAAAACATAGTTATTAACTTAAGTCTAGTTTAGAGAGGGTAGCATTCAAAAACGGCCAACGACTACAAAATGCGGTTATTTGATCGCAAGCAACAAGTGCAACGGTTGATATTTGCACCTAACCAGAGGCCAGTTATACCAAACTATTTCGTGGTCATTAGTCGACTGTCGGTTATTACGGAACGGTTCACAACTGTACGTTACTGTCGCGTGTTATTGAAAATTCGAGTGGGTAAGTATTTTAAATATTACATTCAGTTTAGGTTTATTAATATTTTTGTACTGATAATATTATTGGTGTGAGACTATTACTATTGGTGTGAGAGTTTAGACGTTTATTACTTAATCATGCAAAAAGGCAGGCAACAGGTACCTTCGGTTATGAATGTTACTTTACACCACACCTTGCCAAAAAGCGCGTTTTTACTTTACACCACACCTTGCCAAAAAGCGCGTTTTTACTTTATACCACACCTTGCCAAAAAGCGCGTTTTTACTTTACACCACACCTTGCCAAAAAGCGCGTTTTTACTTTACACCACACCTTGCCAAAAAGCGCGTTTTTACTTTACACCACACCTTGCCAAAAAGCGCGTTTTTACTTTACACCACACCTTGCCAAAAAGCGCGTTTTTACTTTACACCACACCTTGCCAAAAAGCGCGTTTTTACTTTACACCACACCTTGCCAAAAAGCGCGTTTTTACTTTACACCACACCTTGCCAAAAAGCGCGTTTTTACTTTACACCACACCTTGCCAGAAAGCGCGTTTTTACTTTACACCACACCTTGCCAAAAAGCGCGTTTTTACTTTACACCACACCTTGCCAAAAAGCGCGTTTTTACTTTACACCACACCTTGCCAAAAAGCGCGTTTTTACTTTACACCACACCTTGCCAAAAAGCGCGTTTTTCCGCACGCTGCGCGTCCGGAAAAACCCACTTTTTGACTAAGTGGTGACGTAAAATTGTGTACAAAACACGGGTCGTAAAACAGAAAGCCCTCTCTCGCATATTTATGACCCTCGCCTGCGGCTCGGGCCTCAAACATCTTCGATATCGGCCTTTCTTTGTTTTACAACTCTTGTATCGTAATGTACTATTATGACCGGGATAACAACAATATTGCATTCTTATAGATATATCACAATTGTAGGAAAACTATTAAAATATAAGATTAATGGTTAAGACGTGTGTAGTGTTATTGACGCCTATAGTGGTCATGACGTATGTAGTGAAGATGTAATAGCAAAAGTCGGTTAAGAGGGCGCAGTACGCTCGGTTCTCCATACAAACGTATTTATGCTCTCATTTTAAAACGCCATGCTAGAATAACATGAAACTTTGTATACACAATGGGATCCGGCATATCTAGTTCGAAAATTAGTTTCTGTTGTTAGAAATTGTAAAAGAAAAAAAATACAGCGGTTTTTAGAGTTTTTTACGGCATGTATGAAAACCTTAATAATCGTTGTATTTTTTCTCCATTATGATTTCAAGCAACAGAAACTAATTTCCGACCTAGATATGCCGAATCTCATTGTGTATACAAAGTTTCATGTTATTCTAGCATGGCGTTTTAAAATGAGAGCATAAATACGTTTGTATGGAGAACCAAACGTACTGCGCCCTCTTAAGTTTAGCGACTTGGAGGGCTATATCGGTTATATTGGTTCTGCGGTAGATGGCCTCATTGCTTATGCGATCACGCAGAGATACTCCATAGCTCTTTGGGTGATTTTAAGCCTTCTTATGAGGCCCATAGTAAGCGACCACGTTTCTTTGTGATATATGAATAAATAATAGATAACTACATTTTATATTCTACTTTAAACGAATCATTTCATGCAAATTTATACCATGAAACATATTATAGTAGACTTTAATAAATTGGTCTTCAAGAACCGAAATTTGCTTAGCAATAATCGTCCTTACAGGGAGGAGATAGAGTTCCTTCTGGCGTGTTGCGAGACGAACCACGACGGCAAACTGGACTACATCGGCTTCTGCGACCGCTTCCATGAGCCGGCGAAGGAGATCGGCTTCAATTTGGCTGTTTTACTGACGAACTTGTCGGAACACATGCCGAATGAACCCAGGTTAGTTTTTATTGAGCTAAGCGAAGCGAAGCTGCCGTTTTTTCCTTGGGGTTCCGTACCTCGAAAGGAAAAACGGTACCCTTATGCTGTCCGTCCGTACGTCTGCCTTTCTGTCAAGACCCTTTTTCTCAGGAACGCGTATTTATATTAAATGCTCAGGTCTACTGTCCCTTGGAGCTGTGAAAAAAATCAAACTTCTAAGCCAACGCAATCAAAAGATACAGTCGTTTATTCCGCAAATTTTCGACACTCGCAAGGGAATCAAAACCTACAGGGTACTTCCCGTGAACGCAGAATCTTGAAATATTGTACGAAGCAAAAAGGGAAAATTGCGAAAACCGCAAAGTTTTAGTTACATCATATAATAAAAATTTGTTGTACGAAACCCTCGGTGCGCGAGTCTGACTCGCACTTGACCGGTTTTTTTATACAACGACGGTGGCAAACAAGCTTACGGCCTGCCTGATGGTAAGCAGACACCGTAGCCTATAGACACTTGTGACTCCAGGGGTGCTACCGCGAACTTCGAAAATCGAACTTCGTGTCGTACCGTCCCTTTCCGTCATATAGAACATAACACGAGAGTGAAAGGGACGGCACGACACGAAGTTCGATTTTCGAAGTTCGCGGTAGCACAGCTGAGGAATCACAAGTGCGTTGCCGACCCTTTGTTGACTTGGGGATGCGCTGTGTTGAGAGTGAGGGACCCGCAGATGTCTCCAGCTGTCAAGCTATAGACATATGCAGGCCCCTCACTCCCAACACAGCGCATCCTCGGGACCTCTGGCGACCTTCCTCACCAGCAGGAACACAGCGCCTCATACCTCATACATACAAGTAGTGATGCGGTTTTCTGTAAGGCGGGGGTACTTCCCGAGTTGGGCTGCTCCAAATTTGAGCGAGATGACGTTTCGCTGTGCCCTTCCTCTTCTATAATTTGTCATTCCTAGGTGACAGATGTATTTCGTTTGAGCTCGTACTCCTAGCCGCTTCAACCGATCACTCTCATTTTGCATGTCGATAGATGACCCCATGGCCATGGTCTAGATTTTTTTTTTATCGGACATACCACGGAGCAATAATCACCGAAAAACTGAATTTCCGTATATTTCAATGCTAAGCGAGTAACTGGCGAAGGCGCAATTTCATTAGACGACGGGGCCCGCATGCGGGGTACGAGAGATTATTGGAACCCGTGCCACAGGGCCCGCATTCGGGGAAACGTTTTCATTAGTCGACGGGGCCCGCATGCGGTGTACGAGAGATTTCTGGAACCCGTGCCACAGGACCCGCATTCGGGGAAACGTTTTCATTAGTCGACGGGGCCCGCATGCGGTGTACGAGAGATTTCTGGAACCCGTGCCACAGGACCCGCATTCGGGGAAACGTTTTCATTAGTCGACGGGGCCCGCATGCGGGGTACGAAAGATTTCTGGAACGCGTGCCACAGGGTATCTGCTAGACTTTCATTAGTCGTTATCTCGCCTGCCCGTATGCTGCATACCGAACGAGTTAACGACCAATTAAATTGCACCACTTTCACTGGTCGTTATTACCAATGAAATTGCGCCATCATTGAGATCGAGTAGACGCACTCAGCTCAACATTTGCAACCAGCAAACTGCATTGCATACCTGTTAAGCTCGGAAATGCTAGTAACTAAAGTCGAGTCCAGAATTAGGCGAACTAACTTGACAGTTTATTGTACACTAATGTTGCCATGGTTTGGCTAGTGCTGTTAATAACGATCTATAAAAAGTCTAGTTAGTCATAATTATTGTGTTTGGAATCAAACTAATAATTTTACTAAGCAAAATAATAATAATAAAAATTTATTGTAATTAAAAATACATCGAACATCATTTTGGACATCGTTAAGGACGCTGTCCGCCATTTTGTTTTGTTACAGTTCGGACCATTGGCCAAACAAAGCAGGCCATTCGGCTTTCGACAAAACTTACACGACAATTACTTGATAAAATATAAATAAAATCAGACTTACAGAAGACACAAGGTTATATCGATATATTTGTGTCGACTTAAACCTATCACTATTTATTTTTTCCTATGTCTGGCAACATTTTCGGCTGTCAAGTTAGTTCGCCTAATTCTGGACTCGACTTTAGTTGATTAAAATTCATAATATGAGTTTTATAAATTATGAAATACAGGAGACCTGAGACCTTTACTTCTTTATACCACAACGGTGGAAAACAAGCGTACGGCCCGCCTGTTCGGAAGCGGTCACCGCAGACCGCAACTTCTGGGGTGTCAACATGTTTGTTGCCGACCCTTTAAACGTTTTATATGCTTATGCTTAATAGGGCGCAGTACAATCGGTTCTCCAAACAAACGTATTTACCCTCTCATTTTAAAACGCCATGCTAGAATAACATGAAACGTTGTATACACAATGGAATCCGGCATGTCTAGGTCAGAAAATAGTTTCTGTTCCTAGAAATTGTAAAATAAAAAAAATACAGCGGTTTTTTGAGTTTTTACGGCTTGTATGAAAACCTTAATATTCGCTGTATTTTTTCTCCATTATAATTTCAAGCAACAGAAACTAATTTCCGACCTAGATATGCCGGATCCCATTGTGTATACAAAGTTTCATGTTATTCTAGTATGGCGTTTTAAAATGAGAGCGTAAATACGTTTGTATGGAGAACCGAGCGTACTGCGCAGTCTTAATGGCAGATTTAGAACAAGGGAATGAGTCACTAGTAGTTAGTTTTGTAGCAAGGTTTCTTTCCAGTACGCGAAAATCTTGATAAAACTAGCAAAGACAAGAAATGAGTTTGACAAAGTGAGTGTACATTTGATTGTCTTATTTCTCAGACTGGCCCGGTTCCTAGAAACAGCCGGCTCCGTTCTCAACTACTTCGAGCCGTTCTTGGGCCGCATTGAGATCATGGGCGGCTCCAAGAGGATAGAGCGCGTGTATTTCGAGATTAAGGAAGAGAACATCGAGCAGTGGGAGAAACCGCAGATCAAGGTATGTTTCTTCAGCATTTTCAGAAAGGATTCCACTTTAGATTAGTTGATTAGTTTCTATAGCGTCAAGGATTCATCATCATCATCATGTCAGCCGAAAGACGTCCACTGCTGGACATAGGCCTCCCCCAAAGACTTCCACAATGATCGGTCCTGCGCCACCCGCATCCAGCGGACACCCGCGACCTTCACCAGGTCATCAGTCCACCGTGTGGGGGGCCTGCCCACGCTACGCCTTCCGGTACGTGGTCGCCACTCGAGAACCTTTCCGCCCCAACGGCCATCGGTTCTACGTGCTATGTGCCCCGCCCACTGCCACTTAAGTTTAGCGATTCGGAGGGCTATATCGGTCACTTTGGTTCTGCTGCGGATGGCCTCATTCCTGATGCGATCATGCAGAGAAATTCCCAACATAGCTCTCTCCATTGCTCTTTGGGTGACTTTGAGCCTTCTTATGAGGCCCATAGTAAGCGACCACGTTTCAGTGCCAATATGTCATCACTAGCAACATACACTGGTCAAAGACTTTCGTCTTGAGACACTGCGGAATATTGGACGAAAAGATGTGCCGTAGCTTCCCGAACGCTGTCCAGCCGAGTCGGATTCGACGATTAACCTCTTTCTCGAAGTTGGACCTACCTAACTGGACAGTCTGTCCTAGGTATATGTAATCGTCTACAACTTTGAGCGTAAAGTGTCCGATTGTTAAGGGAGTTGTTGCGACATGGGCATTTGACATGATCTTCGTCTTGTCCATGTTTATCCTTAGACCAACTCGCTCGGAGGCTTTACTGAGGTCATTGAGCATTGTACTTAAATCCTCCATGGTCTCAGCCAAGACTACTATATCGTCAGCAAACCGAAGGTGAGTGAGGTACTCGTCGTTTATGTTGATGCCTAGCCTTCTCCAGTCCAGAGTTTTGAAAACATCCTCCAGTGCAGCGGAGAACAGTTTAGGAGAAATAACATCTCCTTGCCTGACTCCCCGCTGCAACGGAATAGGCTTTGAGTTCTGGTCCTGGAGTCGGACTGACATAGTGGCGTTCTCGTACAAACACTTCAGCACTTTGATATAGCGGTATTTCACTTGGCACCGCTGGAGAGATTGTAGTACAGCCCAGGTTTCGATCGAATCGAAGGCTTTCTCGTAGTCCACCAACGCTAAACAGATGGGCAGGTTATACTCCTCAGTCTTCTGTATAACCTGACGGAGCGTATGGATGTGGTCTACGGTGCTAAAACCTCTTCGGAAACCGGCTTGTTTGGGAGGCTGGAAGTCATCTAGCCTGCGTGCGTCAAGGATTATATAAATTATAAAAATGTTTGACATACTTACACAATTATTATAATAACTAGATGAAAGCCCGGCTTCGCTCGGGTGAAATAAATAAAGTAAACATTTATTCGTGACAATTATGCAAACGACGAAAGAAATTGTGTACAAAAATGTTACAAATAAAAACAATACAACAACGGATTATGATGAAACTTCGTATAGAAATATAGTCTGTAGTCTGGATTAACATATGGAATAGGGACTAAAAGATTACGCTGACGACGTCACGGGCAAAGGCTAGTATCTTTGCAAGTTAATCCTAAGCATTTTTATAAGGGTAGTATTTATAAAGGCACATAAAAAATTTGACACCGTAATCAGTACTGATTTGTATAGCTAAAATACTAATCGTTCATTAAAATTCAGTTCAGATGTGCAATTGTTAAATATTGATGTGCCAGTCAGTATTTTTGGTGCGAAGCGAGCTGCTAACGCGAACGAAAACAAATGAAGTACGTGTATCTCCCTCTCTGTCGCACTTGCAAATTCGAGCGACACAGAGGGAAATACACGATGTTCGTTCGTTTTCGTTTCGCGGTAGCAGCTCTCTATTCTCCGCCAAATTCTATTCAGTGGGGGCCCTTTACACTCAATATTATGTGTCAATATTATCGCGATTTTCAAAATTGTATGGGGTCTGTTACACGCTTAATATTATCACCATACTGGTGTGTTAATATTATCGTGGTTATCAAAATCGTATGGATTGTTCTTCAATATTCATTAAACAGCACGTGATACGGATCGTGATATCAGTATATCGCGTGATAATAATAACCATGTAACAAGCCCCATTGGATGTTGCTTCAATATTCAGTGTTTCGTGTGATAATAATAACAGTTGGTAATATTTTCTCCAATTAATGGAAGCTATTTAACAACTTGTTCCATTTTGCCACATGTATTTCACATTCCGATACGCGCACCATCCAAGAATAGGAGCTGTCAGACCAGAGGGCCTACCGCGATCTGAAAACGAAGTATTTCCCTCTCCGCGCTCGAATATGCAAGTGCGACAGAGAGGCATATATATTTAGTTTTCGGTTGGTAGCACTTTAGTCCGAGCGCGGCGGACGGTCGAAGAAAGTCAAAGAACATTCCGTGTATTGTCTGTCACACATATAATTTTTTAACTTCCCATCGACCTATGAACTTGAAATTAGGTGATAATGTTTATTATGAAGTATATTTTACCAAAAATAACAATATATTGATAAATCACATTTGTTTTTTAGTTCTACGGAACCCTCAGTGCGCGAGTCCGACGCACTTGGCCGGTTTTTCTTACATTTTGAATTTTATTTCTCATTAGTAAAATACCCTATTCGTTTTAAAGTTGACGCCTGAGGGCCTACCGCGAACCAAAAACGAACTATCTTCCTCTCTGTCGTTCGAATATACATGTGCGAGAGAGAGGCAGATACTTCGTTTCGAGTGCGGCGAACGGCCTGAGCTGGGGGTCTACTCCGATATTCAAAATCCTAACTTCATATCGTGCCGTCCCTTTCACTCTCCTGTCATAGACTATATGAGTAAAAGGGACGCCACCATACGAAGTTCGGATTTCGAATTTCAGAGTAGACCCCCAGTACCACTAAGTTATAAGATAGACCGAGATAGGGAAAGAATTTTGCTAGACGTTTAAAAGCCATAAGTCACCTAGTAGTTTGTCACAACAAAATAGAGACGCAGCTTTAAGATGGCGGTCAGACTCAGCTAACATTCAAGTGGTGTCCTTTACACGATTAATTTTATTACAATACTGGGGTGTCAATATAATATATCACGTGATTATAATAACTATGTAACAGGCCCCATACATTCGCTTTGAAGGCGGTTGTTGTGACAATCAGCCTAGCTAGCACGATAGATTATTACGTTTTAGTACATTTCGCCCATATAACGTGACGGTATAAGTTATCGTGCTAGCTAGGCTGATAGGTGTATATAACTCTTGAAAACTACAAAAATAAAACGCTGCAGACGCGGCTAGCCGAATCCACACAATGGGCGATGATGGCCCATCACACAGAACGCAGCCCAGCAACCTGGCCAACACACCGGACGCAAACATAGTTTACAATTTCCGAACGTACCCAACCCGACGCTGTCAACCAACGAATTTAATATGGCCGACTTTTGTCATAAAATTAACACTTTTTAATGCAAAATACGCGACAATCCGAATTTTGCGGAAACATATGTTCAACTCGAAATCGTTATTTTTATACGTTCTTCAATTTGAGACAGGGCTCGTTCGGATCTACCGTACCCCTGCACGAAATTATTAATATAGATGTATTAATGATACAATTTGATGTGGACCCGGGTATGTCCTAAAACTACGACCAAGGCCACCGGGGGATGGGCAGCAGCATCCCTGGAGTGCGGTGGAGATACTGCGATCGCCAACCCGCATGCCAAGCGTGGCGATTATGGCATATACCCCCCGTGAATTTGGGGGAGGCCTATGTCCAGCAGTGGACGTCCTTTGGCTGATATGGTGGTATGGTGGATACAATTTAAATACAATATAACCATCTATAGACTAGTAAAGGCGAAAAAGTCGTTCTTGGGAAATTGTATCAAATTCTACAATAAAATTCCTAAACACATTACTGAACTTAGCAATTCTAAATTCAAATCTGTAGTAAAACAGACACTTTTTTCAAAAGATTATTATAAGATAAACGATTACATCATGGACAGGGATGTGTGGCAGTGATAGCGTCCTGCACGGTTAAACTATCGCGAAAATATATTTTCTACTGTAGCATTGTTATTTAAGTTATTTTGTAGTAATGTAATTTTATATTTAATTATATAATGTATATTGTTTTGAAAAAATTACACCTCGCCGAGTTTCTTACGCCGGTTCTTCTCGTGGCAGAGGTATATTTTTCCGAACCGGTGGTAGTTTATTGACGTTCATAGGTGCATGTAATATGCCTAATTTGAAGAATAAACTACTTTTTACTTTTACTTTTAAATGTTATTTTAGCCTATTTGTCGGCCTGTTTTGCCTAGTTGGGAGCGTCACTGCCTCCGAAGCTAGAGATCCCGGGTACGAATCCCGGTAACATTTGTTTCTGTGATGAGCAGAGACATTTGCTCCTGAGACTTGGATGTTTTCTACGTATTTAAGTATATATCTATTAAATATATCATTGTCTAGGACCCACAACACAAGTCTTATCTAGCTTACTATGGGACTAGTTTGATTTGTGTAAAAAAGTGAATATTAGTATCAGCGTATCTTTGTTAATTATTATTTTAATGATGTTCATATAGATACTACTCGTATTTTGATTTCAGGAATCCAAACGCGCCTTCTTCTACAGCATAGTAACAGAAGGCGGCGACAAAGAGAAACTGGAGGCGTTCGTGAACTTCTGCGAGGACGCCATCTTTGAGATGACGCACGCGTCGGGGCTCATGGCGGCGTCGGAGGAGCCGGGCGGCGGGCCCAAGAGCCGCGAGGCCGCCTACATGTACCTGGGGGACGACGATGACGACAAGTGACTATTCAATACACCGGTTTTTAGGGTTCCGTAGCCAAATGGCAAAAAACGGAACCCTTATGGATTCCTCATGTCTGTCTGCCTGTCCGTCCGTATGTCACAGCCGATTTATATCTCCGTATGTCACCCCTCTAATTTCCAAACTATGAAGTCTAAAATTCTAAAAAAAAATCATTAATAAATCCTTTCAAAGATTTTTGGTTTGAACACGATAGGCCGAACGGTTTTTGAGTTATTGCTGAAAAACTGTCTTGCCAAAACAAAAGGGCGTAAGTGTCGTAAGTTTTCTATGAAGATACGACCTTTTGTGATTAAATGTATTGTATAATGGTTTTAAATAAACCCTCTTTGTGCGTGGTCCGACACGCACTTGTTCGTTTTTTACTACGTCGGTGGCATACAAGCGTACGGCCCGCCTGTTGGTGAGCGAAAGCCAACCGCGCGTGCAGTTCCCTATGAATATCTCTAGTATTTTTCACCACAATTGCTCATAAAGGGTCTTATTGTACGCAGGCATATATAGCAGTTATAGCTGGTTTACCTCTCGCGGTAGTTATGGATTTTCATTACTCCCTAGGCAGTTATGAGTTTCTGGGTGAACTGATTGGTTAAAAAAAATGTAGTTGGCCGCGCTTCATAAGAATGCTCTGTGATTGGTTGAAATATTGAAACTGACAAATCTAGTAGGCCGCGCAAGAATACTGCTTTGTGATTGGTTGCAATATTGAAGCTGCGCGCTCCTCTCGCAGGGACACCCTGGCGATCACGCACCAATACAGGAGCTGAAGATGTCGATTTCTTCAATTTTGATTAGTTATTTATTACCTCGCAAATGTGATGAAAACACTGTGATTAACTCGGACGTAAGAAAATTGCAAACTCGAGTCATCATTTTCCGCTTACGCTCCTCGTTAAACAATGTACTATAATTAACTTTCAAGACTTGATTGAACAATATTAAAATAACAATAGTAGCTAAAGAATCATGCCCCAAGGGGCTAAAGGGGGGTAGAATTTTGTATATAAACGAGTCCCATCTGGCGGAGTCGAGGGCAAAAGCTAGTAAAACTATACAATAACAGTGACAAAATAATGATATTAGTTTTAAAAAAATATTTTGTACGCTGCAAGGCATAACATAGCTCAACTCTATTCTGAAAGTAAAACGAACATCTACGATACCTATGGTTCACAAATTAAGATATGTAAGAGGTGAAATGAATGATAAGAGCACCTTCTTCCTTAAGAGTGTTTAATTAGAGTCACAATTGTTACAAGACAGGTTGTAATCTAAATGAGTTACACAGAGAAAAATTAGAACTATGCACTTGCACTGGCGCAGACGCGTACCGTTCGAAATGTTCGAATGGCGAAGCGAAGGGTCTAAGGGCCCCAACGCAGGTAACGAGCGAGCGAGAGGCGCGTGAGTTAGCGAGAGAGAAGGACGCAGCATTTGGCGCACAAATATAAAACTAGATACTTTCGGATTTAGGATTGACCCGCGGTTACATAAATTCTATTCTATTCTGAAACTAACATATCCTTAATTATAATTAATTTCTATTCCAATGGATAAATATAATAAATAATTGCCACGATAGGAATATAAACCTTCACATTCAGTGCGCTGTTCTATCCAACTGAGCTATCGTGGGTCTCACGCGTACGGACGATTTTTTAATTTTTTTTTAAATATCCATTATTTTCCCTTTCAGCAGAGGCAAGGATCCATTCCGTCGAGGCCTACAATCTATAAAGGACGGCTTCGCCGCGGCATTCTCATCCTTATCCCCATCAAACATAAAATCGAAAATCGCGGATATGCAGCAAATGCCACCTGCAGAACTGGCTGTTGGATTCTTTAAGATGTTCTTCTATCTGTTCTATTACATGGGCTACGGAGTTTTGGTCGTTGTCAGGTGAGTTTGAACCTTATTCACTTGTAACAAAGCAGGAATTATGTGAGGTACTTTTCAACTTGAAGAATGAAGACTTATCTCTGAATCAAACAAGTACATTTTTAACATAGAAAAACACCGACTCTTAACTTTTTCATACTCACACTCGGCCCTTCCTGCTATATAATTTGAAGAGTTTCTCAATTTTTCCAAGATCTTGTCATCAGATCCAGACTTGGTGACAATGGGACCAACTAGAAAACATACCCTTTCAAACAAAAAAATAATTTTTGACATCGGTCCTCCAGTCTCCGAGTAATCGGTGATCATACATAAAAAAAATATACCGACGAATTGAGAACGTCCTCCTTTTTTTGAAGTCGGTTAAAGAACGGAATCCTTTCGGTATTTTAATATTCGGAATTACATTTTTAGAGTTTATGGTAACGGTCCAAAAATTTGGCCGTCATCCCTCATGTTAATAATGTTTTGAGGTTTTGTTTCGAAAATGCATCTCATCTAATTCCTGCTTCACTTATTTAATTTTACAACGATATTTACCTATGGACTGTCATGTTTTCACGCAACGTTTCGATGCACAGTCATTGGTATGCTTTGTGTATAGATATATATGTAAATACTTGTTAGTTTGTCCTCTTGTTAGTCTATAGATCTTGAAGTAAAGCACCTTCGACTAGTGCTTTGTCCTGTTCTGTTTAGAATCGAAAATGTAGCTGATATTTTGATTATTTTCGGCTAACGTAATTTGTGGTGATCTCAGGGAAAAAAGACCTTTAGGCGCATACATTATTAGGTACTAATAACGAAGTTTTAATACAAATATGATAATGCATGGTGAAATAATAGCAGGGTAGAAATTCGCTCGACATGCTGCGCTCGCTAAACGTGCCGCCGCCAGGACGAACGCTCATGAATGTCATGATTAAAGACTGCGTACCGGCTTAAAACATTTCGAGCGATATTCGACCTTGAAGTCCCATTATATTTTTATAGAATAACATAACCACCAAGCGCTATGGTTTCTTTTCTCTGACAGCGGCAAATTTAATAATTAGCAATATTAGCATGTTAAAGTTAGAGCCTTTGGTGCTTTTTAAAAGTAGGATATTTTAGATGAGAAAATTGTTTAACATGCAAAATTCTCTTATAGATTGTACAAAAAAGTATATAATATAAAAAAAAAATGTTGTTTGAAATAAATCGGACAAATCTAAAGTGCTATCACAAATCTAAAGTGAATCAGAATATTGGATATTATGTCAATATTTTATGAGTTATTATTTTCTTATGCCTTATTCACAACTTTTAACTTCATCACTATTCTCAAAATGTTTTCTTCTGCACCTCTTCAAGTCTTCACCCACATTTTCTAAGAGTAAATCTTCATTCTTTAGCCATTCATTTTGATTTTTACCTGCCATTTGTAATTTAAAAATTAAACTGGAGTCGAAACGCTTTGTAAGCCTACCTATACTTACCTTGCCTATTGGCTATGTGCACGACTGAAACGTCATGGGTCCCGGGACAATGTCAAACTCAGAGATGTCAAATAATGACACATGAACATTTTATTTACTAACCGGATTCAAAAAAAGGGGGAGGTTCTCAAATCGTTGGAATATTTTCTTTAATGTATGTTCACCGACTACTCGGAGACTGGTGGACCGATTTCAAAAATTATCTTTTTGTTTGAAAGGGTGTGTCTTCTAATTGGTCCCATTGTCACCAAGTCTGGATCTGATGACGGGATCTTGGAAAAATCGAAGGAATTCCTCAAATTATATACCAAAAGGATGGGGTCTGGCAAAGTTTGGAGTCGGTGTTTTTTTTGTTAAAAATTTACTTGTTTTAGTAAACGAGAAAGACCCGTTACTGGAAATTTTACTGACATAAATAAGAAAAGAAATAAATAAAAATAAATAAATACAAACGATACGAATCGTAGGAAACCAATAGGAAACGTGACAGCAAATTTGACAGATGTCCCAGGTAGCTACACATTTCTACCATGGTGTGCGCCTCCATCGCCTAGCTTACCCCCACCACCTACTTCGCACATAGCCAATATTCATCAGCATTTCATAGAACAGCTGTCTAACTCTTTCTTACCTACAGGTACATATTCGGAGTCCTCCTCGGGCTGATGCGAGGCCCTCAGACGGAGGAGCCTCCTCCGGAACCGACGGAAGAGGAGAAAATTGGTCAGTTGAGGCACAGGTTGCTCGCTCAGAGCCAAAGTAAGGGGTCCACAGTACGTACGGGTGGCTTCAGGCTTTGCGTTCGGTCACTGGTGGGAATCATGGGGAATTAAAACAGAATAAATAGTAAATTTTGTTGCGTTCGTGGCCCAGCGGCGCCCGCGTACCGCGTGCGGTATGCGAGGTTAAGCAATGTCGGGCGAGCGTGTCCTTGGATGGGTGACCGCTTTGAGTGGTTACTAGTTAGTAACCAGCGCGGCGGTCAGTTGAGCGCTCCCGTGCTTTGGAAGGCACGTTAAGCCGTTGATTCCGGTTGCTGTCTATGATAGCAGTCGTTAAGCCAAGTTAGAGGCCTCCGGGCGGCTTGAAAACTTCTAACAGTCAAGTTGCCCACTCACTTGACAAGCCTAATCCCAATAAGGTCAAGTTTCCCCTTAGAGCAGACATAACTGGAGTGGCCTTCAGCGCATCTTACCAAACAAAATATTATACCATTTTTTGCGGGGGGCGAGGTAACACACATATAAAAAAAATTACGCACACTTACAATATATTGTGCCATTACTACGCACCCACACTAAAACAATCAACTCACGCACATTCAAACTACTGAAGTTGAGCAATAAAAGTCGACCTTATTTTCGTTCAAACGTTAGATCCATTATTGGGTTACTATCGGATGGCCAAATTGACCAAAGTCGATAAGGACCATGTTACAAAGAAATTCTCATAAACAGTAGTCCTTATTTCTTTAAATACGGTGACGTCAAAGTGGCGTTTCACAGCTAGCCCTAATGGTCAAGCACGAATGTTTTTAAATCGATGCTCGATTTACGATTTGAAATAAAACTTGAATTGCGCATAAAATTATAAATAAAGCAAAAATATGCTTACAGTATGTGAAATTATCGTCAATCTTTTTGTAAATTTGATAAAGTACAACGTTTTATTACCCTAAACAGCAGATAAAGGTATTTTCACAGAGCTCTTCACACGCCGAAAACGATTTCGAGACTGACTTATAATCGATTAATGAACTGGTTTTTAATATTTTTTTGCACATGTGCCTATTTTTTGCACATGTGCTATTTTTTGCACATGTGCCTATTTCTTGCACATGTGCCTATTTTTTGCACATGTGCCTATTTTTTGCACATGTGCCTATTTTTTGCACATGTGCCTATTTTTTGCACATGTGCCTATTTTTTGCACATGTGCCTATTTTTTGGCAGAGTGGTAAGTATACTAATGGCTACTCCAGTTATGTATGCTCTAAGAGTTTTCCCCTCGGGTTAGAAGGTCAGATGGCAGTCGATTCCGTAAAAAATTAGTGCCTACGCCAACTCTTGGGATTAGGTAGCAGCAACTGTACTGGGAAGAACGCTAGAAGGATGATGAATTAGTAAATTTTGTCTCAAGGGAACAAAATATTTACGGTGAGGCAGTGCATTGAATTAGAAGTGAAGCGAAATATATTACAATATAATTCTAAAGTAGAATTTTGAGCGTAACGAGGTGTTCAAGTGTTCACGCTCAAGACAAGAATTAAATCAGAAATTCTGTTATATTTAAAACGCCTGGGCGGTAAGCCGTATTTTAAATTTATTATAAAAGGATGAATCGCTTTCAATATTTTTTATTTTATATTCATAAAGCCATATTAAAGTATACTTTACTGTATACTTTAATATGGCTTTATGAATTCTTCTAGAGGTAGGTATCAGGGATACAGTGACCGAACGTCTTCAACACCGTACTAAATCGCCAAACGCAGGTTTGACATTTTAACATTGTTATTTCTTCCAAATTCTTAACACAATAATTCGGCCAACTATTAATTCGTAACAATTATTAAATCTTTCATTATAACAATAATAAATCTGCTTTTGAGCGTTAACAGGTAATCTTCTTTTGTTTCTATGTTGTATATATTTACGGTGTCTATGTTGGGTGTATTATGTTTATTAATAAAATTAAAATAATATTTGACATTATATCTTTATCAATTTAAGATGGGTCTTATATTTAAAGTGATACAATCTTGTTATGACATGACATGGGAGTCATATCAACTGGTTAGTTCGGTTTTGTCCAGAGTCCAAACAATATGATAAGCACGTCATGACGAGGTTATTTAACTGTTGAATCTCACCAATTAACGTGTCCGGGCGACATGACAACCACGTCATGACAAGGTTATTTTGATATCAAGCAAGCATGATTCTTAACATTAGAATTACTATAAAATACGGAGTACATACCATGTATCTTAGTTTTCAGCTCCTGAATCCAGATATTTCGCACTGTTGGTATTGCTGTTTTACCTAGGTAATCTTTGAAAATGGCGCTTGCAACAGTGATGTTTTTATTTTATAGTAAATCTAAGGTTGTTTTGCTAACGAGTCTTGTAAAGTATAGGTATACCTATGAAATTCCATATTCCGTTATTATTTCGAGGTGTACTAAATGATGTATTATTGGTTTTGTTGTGTTTTAACCAGGCGATGGTCTACTGTGATAGTTCTTAAAGTTATCTAACGGTATGGTTGGCATTTGAACTTGGCCAAATTGGGCATTAGTTGTTTCTGTTGCGCACTAGTCGTGTGCAAGACCAGAATATTCAATACAAGAAGTGTAAGAGTCCGCAGTAAGCTCGGTTCTCCATACAAACGTGGTTTCGCTCTCATTTTAAAATGCCATGCTAGAATAACATGTACCATTAGTTTCTGTTGCTTGAAATTATAATAGAGAAAATATACAGCGATTATTGACGTTTTCATACAAGACGTAAAAAACTCAAAAACATGCTGTATTTTTTTTTCTCTTACAATTTCTAGCAACAAATGGCTCCCATTGTGTATACAAAGTTTCATGTTATTTCAGCAAGGCGTTTTAAAATGAGAACGAAACTACTTTTGTATGGAGAATCGAGTTCAGCCGAGCGTACTGGGGACTCTTAATAAACACTTGGAAGTTTAGTTTATTAATTAGGGATGTGCCCAGCAGTGCCATGTAGGTATATATGTATACTCTGACGTCTGTTGGTGGTCGTGATATCAGGGCTCAGAACCGGTATTGAAAAACCGTTTTAATATTGCTCGTAACCGTTATTATTCTGTTCTTTCATATACCAGTTTAACGAACAATAACGTTTAATTACAGAACGGAATCATTCCGGTTATCGGTATACAAGAAGAACGAAATTAAAACATTCCGATAAACCTTATTAAACAGGTAACTTCGGAAAATGGTATCGCCCTGTCGGTGCCACGCAGACAAATTCGAGTAAAATGACTTATTAAGTCATCAATTTCTAGGAAGGACCATTTTGTGTGTATTTTAGAGTCATTAAACCTGTGTTAATTTCGTCAACGGGTTTTCTTATAGACCGGTATAAATACCGGTAACCGAAACCAAAAACACTATTCATTTAAAGTCCATGTAGGATTAACCAGTGTCAAGGGATGGTGCAACTAATCTTTCTTTTTATTGTATTTTATCTTTTTTTTTCGTGTTTTTAGTTACTCTAACTAGTGTTTTAGTAATATAACTAACAAATTATGGATCTCAATATGGTCTGAAATAAAGATTTATTAATTAGTATTATTATTATTTCGGTTTGGGATCAATGGCTAAAACCGGTTTTGAAAAAAAAAACCGGTATCTGACCCCTGCGTGATACGTCATCGTTTATGTCACAAATTGTGGCACCGATCCGCAAACATGCCGCTAACATTGTTCGCTACGTCAGGTCCATCAAGGATGCTGCCAGCGTTGCCGGCAGCGGATGACACGGGACAGATGCAGGTGTCGGCCTTCGGTCTGGATATATCTAAAGAAGACAATGGCCAGTAAGTACTTGTTTATATTCACAGGCGGAGGTTACGAGTACATATTAATTAATAAATAAATATTGGAGGACAATCTTACACAAATCGACCTAGTTCCAAACTAAGCAAAGCTTGTACTATGGGTACTAGACGACGATATACATACCTATATAGATAAATACATACTTAAATACATAGAAAACATCCAAGAGCCAGGAAAAAATTCCGCGCTAAATGCATAAATAATGCCCTGGCCGGGATTCGAACCCGAGACCCTTAGCTTCGGAGGTAGTGTCACTACCAACTAGACTAGACAGGTCGTCATATTACGGAGCGCTTGGAGATTTTATGAGAAAACAGTTATCGTCCTTACACCGAATACAAAAAAAAATTGCAGTCGTAAGTATTTGAGCCAAGTGATTCGGATAATAATTTAAAAAATAATAATCGAAACAAAAATGCAACTTCTTTCCTTGAAAAGGCCCATTCCACTCATCCAATATCTTTGTCCAAGTTTTTTTTTCATGCATAGCCATATTGATTTAACTGTCATCGAAATCTTTGATTAAATGTCGGGGTCCCATCCAAGTTTTATGAAATCATCCAATTTCTTTGATCAAAGATATTGGACAAAGAAATTGGATGCGTTTAATACGTGGTGGTATTCTACTCATCCAATAACTTTGTCCAATTTCTTTGTCAAATCTTTGATCCAATTTCTTTGACGGAGGCCCATTCCACTTATCCAATATCTTTGTTCAAGATTTTATTTTTCATGAGTAGTCATATTGATTTAAATGTCACCAGAATCTTTGATCAAATGTCGGAGTCCCATCCAAGTTGGATGAAATCATCCAATTTCTTTGATCAAATGTATATTGGACAATGATATTGGATGAGTGGAATACCTCCCTTAGTTAATCATTCATACTCATACTTTTTAGTCATAATATTGTTAAATATTACAAGTCACAGTGTAGGTTATTTTTGCAGATAAAAGGATTCGGAAAGGAAATTCGTATGATAAAGAAAAAAAATGGGGAAATAAAGACAAATAAAAAGACAAACAGCTCACTTTTCTCAACTTAGCATGTTGTTGCTAGGAAAAAAGTGAGATTATATATACACTCTGTTAATGCATTGATGACATTTCAATTTTTTAAGTAGTATGAAGTAGCTATAAAAATATTTAAAATATATTTTGGGGTTTTTTGTTACCAAATTAACGAAATGAGTTAAGCATTTCGTTAATTTGGTAACAACAAACCCCAAAATATAGTTTCAATATTTTTACAGCTATTAGTTTTCTAAATATTCACGAAAATGTGAAGAAAGCCTACTATCGCAGTAATGACGTCACCACTATGAAATTGTGACAGTCACAGCGCACAAAAAGAACAACAGTTCACTTTCTTACTTGTCACTGTGACGTCTTACTTGTCACTTACTCTCTTTTAGAATGAGGAACTTTTGAAATTGATTTATTTATACGAAATTGGGATATTTTCGAGAGTTTAAAAATGTAGTTTTACTTAACTTTTTATCCTCTATTTGCATTCATCGGATAAAAGCCTGCTTAAAAAAATGAAATGTTGTCAATTGTAGGCTAGTACAGTGAAGGGATTTGAAACACGTACCTTTTCGAATAAGGAATAAAATGCATCCTCTCCGCACAATGTTTATGTTTTATATTTCAAGCTTTACCTATGCCTTAATGGAAATAAAAAACATACTGATCTTAATAGCTCTATGTGCCTACCACGCATTTGCCCAATCGTGGTTACGGTACGGTATTATTATATGGGGCAACAATACAAACGACGCTAACGATCTCTTTTTATTGCAGAAAAAATGTATAAGGATTTTAGTTAATATAAACCAAATGGATAGCTGCAGACCACATTTTCTTAATCTTAATATTATGACTCTGACATCTTTGTACATATTTGAAGTATGTAAATTTCTACGAAAGTATAAACAGCAGCAAAAAACAATTCAAATATTAATTTAAGCCTTAGAGATAAAATCCCAATACCGTCATCTAAGTTAAAAATGCATGCCTCTAGTCCACCTTTAATGTGTATAAAGGTATATAATAAACTGCCAAAGACTATAAGAGATGAAGAGAAAAATAGATCATTTAATAGAAAAAATACTAGATATTTCTTAGATAACTGTTTTTACCAGGCCTTTAAAACGTTATGAAAATAAGCGATATTATAGCGATATATTTCGTTAGTGTTTAAAATTTCGCTATAAACATAATCGTTATTCCTTGTAACGATATTTCATATCATAACAAAATGAAAATCATACCCTTATATTATAATGTTATTATAAAGTTATAATATCGTTTAAAATGGTGGCCGTGGCGACAATGACGTGCTCGAGTTAGACGTAAATGTCACAGCGCACGTAAGAGCGAGACTGTGTGCGATACAGAGATAGCCTATAACGTTATTATAGCGCTTCACAAAATATCGCTATATGTATATTGCTTTTTATTTGTAACGATATAATGAGTACCGCTATAAATGCGCGCCGAATATCGTTTTAGGTAAAGCGTTTTATTGAGAAAGTAGCGTTATGAATCATAACGATATGCGAAGATAGCGCTATTTCAAGGCCTGATTTTTACACATTGCAAGAGTTTTTTGATAGTTAATGTAGGTATAATAGTATATATTTAGTATAGTAGATTCAATACTACATGTTAAAATATTTGTTATGGACTTATGGTTTTAAAATATGTGTAGCAGTTAAGTTAGATTTAAGTTGAATTGCAGTGCGCTACAGGATTTCGTAGCTGACCAAATATTATAATGTATCACCTGTATAACCTATGAAAGCAATAAACATACTGATTACTGATGTTTCCCTTACCGTACAATGTCACCCGTAAATTACAGAAGTATACTTATACGAGTATTTAACAGGATCCAAGTGAAACCGCACGAGTCCCCGAGTACATCCACGCCGTCTTCCGGTGAGGAGGCTGAAGCCTCTCCCGACGACACTGCCGAGCACTCTGAGGAACAGCAGCCGCCCTCGCTCATCGATCTACTTGGGTAAATTATATACCACCATATCAGCCGAAGGATGTCCACTGCTGGACATAGGCCTCCCCCAATTTCATGGGGGGTAAATGCCATAATCGCCATGCTTGGCATGCGGGTTGGTGATCGCAGTTTCTCCACCGCACTCCAGGGATGCTGCTGCCCATCCCCCGGTGGTCTTGGCCGTAGTTTTATGACATACCCGGATCCAAATGAATTAAATTACACAAAAAAAATTAAAAAACACGAGCTGCTTTTGGAGTTCCATACCAATAAACTACCATCACACACACACACACACACACACACACAATTAATACGAATCTAACGACACCTTTGAAGCTAAAATCCATCGAGCCGTTCAGTCTGCAGAGCGGGCCAAACATTTGAATTTGGGCCCAAAATCCGCCATTTGGTTTTTATATACCCTTTGTCACTCTCGCAGTAAATACAAATAACAATATCTCTAAAGCTAAAATCCATCGAGCCGTTCAGGTCGCAGAGCGTGCTAAACAATTATACATACATATACGCCCCATACGGTGGACTGATGACCTCCTAAGGGTCGCGGGTGGCGCAGGACCGGTCATTGTGGAAGTCTTTAGGGGAGGCCTATGTCCAGCAGTGGACGTCATTCGGCTGAAATGAATGAATCGAAAAACGTAACCATCCTTCTGGCGCAAATACAATGCTCTGGTGTCGGTCGCGGGAGTCCGCTGGATGCGGGTGGCACAGGACCGGGCATTGTAGCACTCTTTTGGAGGGGGGGCTTTGTCCAGCAGTGGACGTCCTTCGGCTGGTATGATGATGGTGACTAGTATTTACTTAAAGTACTATGTGTAGCCAGAAGAGGTACAGGCTTAAGTTTGTGTATGTATGAATTAATTAATTACAGTTTATTTGCTAAAGAAACAAGCGTATATATAAGGTGTAACGTGTTACAAATAATCAGTTGAGGATCGCATTTTCTTTTGCCAATACTGGCGTAGAAATATTATTTTACAATCTTAATCTAATATCCATAAATATAAATTTTATATTACAATTTACATTTGTTCATGAATTTATTACCGGAATGTAAAAATATTTGCCTCTATAGAATCCTAGAAGTAAGAAAGTGGGGGGTTTTTTCGGCTTTGCTACTTGATTTATGTAATTATTGTTATTTAAATTTCCTAATAGTTCTCCTGGTCACGGCACCAAATTGTAACACAACCTATGCTTGATTATCTCTAGCGAACAATTTTAAATATAAACAAATTTTCTTTGCATGACGATTAGACTGAAATTAAATTGAATTATTTCTTAATGCGCCGCGCTCAAATGGTTGCGGTAATGGCTATTCTGGATTTCGTAGAGAACGGTTTATGACATAAAAATGAAATTTAATTTATAATGATTTATGAAGAAACGTCTCATTATGTTATTTTCAGTGGAGAACAAGCCAAGAAACAAGCGCAGGAGCGATTGGAAGCTCAGGCAGTGCAACAGGCTGCCATGTCCGCCATTGAAGCTGAGAGCAAAAAGGTACTCAACTTAGCGTATCAAATGTGCCAATGATATTGTTAAATAGGATCATTCGCTCGCATATTACACTCTTAAGTGCGAGTAAGAGGTAGTTTATGGCCGCATTAGTACAAGTTTGCCTTAAATTATTAGGAGAAATAGTATGTCACCTGATTACCTGAATACTATCCGACGAACAATTTCTGAAACATGTCATATTTAATATTCCCAAACTGAAAAACTTCAGCTGTAAAATCATTTGTAATGTTTCTGAAAGACGCGTTACGTATACATGTTCAATTTCACTTAAGTTTCAGAAATTGTATACCAATAAGCAAGTTACATCAAAGTATCAATTAAAATGTCTATAGTAACGGACAGCGTAGAAACTTATTTAGAAATGTATAGCAAATTCCGTAACTTGAGTGAAATTTTAATGATACTGCCCTGCTAGTTTTGGCCCAGCGTAGATGTCATTATTCAGTGCCACTGATTTTATCGACTAACTTGAAACTTCATTTCGCTTAGCTCATTAATTTTAGAGTAGTATCTAGCGTAGTAACATTATTATTTGCTTCAATGCAGCAAGGATGTAAAAGAAGATATTTTCGTAGCAAGAAGGTAACGTGGCTATTTTTTGAAATCATATTCCTCATATTTATTTGCTCATGTTCTGGCATATCATCGTTTCATATTGAGGCTACACCACAGATTGTCTTCAATCTACAAGTCTTCTGTGTCAATCTCCTCAACCAAACATATGTTTAGGCTCTGTAGGCTTCCGTACTTCAAATGAAAAAACGGAACTCTTATAGGATCACTCGTGTGTCTGTCTGTCCGTCCGTCTGTCTTTCGCAGCCAATTTGCTCCAAAACCATTGGACCGGTTGAGTTCAATTTTGGTACAAATTAATATATAACACGGTGACCCAAAGACAAATGAATTTTAAATATGGGGGTCACTTTTTGGGGCTTTAGTAGAATGTTAGAATATATAAATAATATATCCTAATTTACCCTAATAACATATTATAAACTGAAAAAACTCAAACAGTTATTTATCTATAGATTACAGAAAGCCTTTAAGACGTATATAGGTCCAATAGTTTTTGAGTTATCATTAAGAAACTGCCATGCTCAAATAAAAGGATGTAAGTGCCGTAAGTCTCCTATGAAGATACGACCTTGTTTAATTCAACGTTCATTATAGGGGTTTTAAATGTGGAGTAGTAGTAGTAGTACCTATGTGCGAAACCCTGCATTGTGCGTAGTCCGACATGCACTTTACCGTTTTTTTTTAATAAAAAAAAAAACCTCGTTCTCTTGATATTTTGTGGGTAAGTTTTGATAATTATGCAGAATTTTTCGTAGCATCCGTTTTCGGAAATTATGAAATTAAAAATACATGAGGTCTATAACCCTCAGAGCCACTAGTATAACCTTGTTTGTTCCTCTCAACAGGCGGTCCAGGCCCCAGCTCCCTCCGCCGTGTCTCAAGTGGACATCTCCCAGTACACGAAGCGAGCAGTCTCCTTCCTAGCCAGGAACTTCTACAATCTGAAGTATTGCGCGCTCATCATGGCGTTCGGTATCAACTTTGTGCTGCTGTTTTATAAGGTAAGGATCCCCGATCACTTGTATCCAAGGTGCCCAGGCCCGCGTGGTTCGCTTCACCTCTTCTTGGGATTGCCCAAGAATAGGTGAAAGTAGAGTAACCCATCTAAAAACGAATGCCCCGCTACTAACAAAAATTTATATAATCTGGCCTGTTTCTCAGAGGAGTAGGCAAAGATCATGGATCCTGACATACAACTTTCGCTTCATGAACTCTCATTACATTCTTCATATATGCGCGCCAATTTAGGGTACTCTTGACCTGGGCTCTCTGCAAAATGTCTCCAATTTGGTCGGAGTACGTTCGCCGAGGTCTCCCCCTTCCAACCTTTCTATCCACTCTTCCTTCATACACTCGTTTTGTCAATCTTCTTTCGTCCAACACTAATGTAAATTGGCTACAAGCTACAACCTTAGGAGATCATCAATAATACAACCAAAGTCGGAAATAAAACGCTCGGAAAACTACCGGGGTACAGTCAATAGCAAAAGTAAATTAACACTTTTGCATCTTATTCCATTGTGATAAGGTTAAAAAGTGGTTACTTTTCATCTTGACTGTACTTTCTAAAACTGACGACGTTTTCAGTGCTTTACTGCAATATTGTATCGTAATTAAAACGGTTGTTGTCTTCAGGTATCGACATTGGAAGGCAACGAGGAGGGTTCAGGACTTGGTGATATCATCAGCGGTTCTGGCTCAGGATCTGGATCTGGCAGTGGCGACGGTAAGGACTGAAAGTTATGAATCTAATCCAATCACCTGTAATTTCATCATATCAGCCGTAGGACGTCCACTGCTGGACATAGGCCTCCCCCGAATAGTGCCACAATGACCGGTTCTGCGCCACCCGCATCCAGCGTCATCACCAGGTCATCAGTCCACCCTGTGGGGGGCCTACCCACGTCTGTAATTTAATCGAATGTAATGGTGGACTAATAACAGTTTTATTTCGTTTGATTTTAAGGACAAATGGAAAGTTAAACTTCTACCCAATCCCAATCCTCTTTTACCGACTTCAATAGAAGGAAGGAGGTACAGTCACGAACTTTAATTTGGGACCCCCTTAAGGCTGACAGCCCTGTCAAACCGTAAGTTAAAGAACTTTTTTGCGAAATTGGTCACAAATTAACGAGCCTGACTGTACTTAGTTCGTCTGCAACTTTGCTTGTTCTTTCTTTTTAATGTAATGTATGTATGTTCCCCGATAACTCTAGACCACGTTGGCCGATTTTGATAATTCTTTTTTTTTATTTCAAAGCAGGTACCCCGACATTGGTCCCATATATTCTTGCATATTAGTGTACAATAACTTACCAGACGAAATTAAACTTTTGTGCAATATAGAATTTAGGACAAAATTGACGAAATGGCTCTATGAACATTGTTTTTACTCCGTAAAGGAATTTTTGGACATTGCACGCAACTAAATTAATTTATAACCTTAAATTGTTTTCCTAATATCATTAGTTAGTTCATCAATATTTTTATTTGTAATTATTAATAGAGTATTATGCTAATATTTGCATGCCGTTTAAGGCTGAATACTGCGACTCACAATATAATGTTAACATCTTATGTACATATTCTTGCAAATAAACTTTACTTTACTTTACTTTACTTTACTTTATAAATTTGGTGAAGGTCTGAGGATCGGATCTAGGAGGAATCGAGGGAACTCTTCGAATTTGATAGGCACGCATATGCCGATTTCGATATTTTCTATAGGTAACCAAGCATAGGCTCACGGAAACCACAAATTGTGGCATAGGAAGTACAAAATTTAAGTCGGTTTTTTTGGTATAAATTATGTTTTTTTGTATAAGAACCGGGCATCTTAAGACTGGTTAAGTTAAATAATCCTTAACTTTTGATATGTTCCGCTACAGGCAGCGGCGAATCCGCCGAGGATGAGGACCCTATAGAGATAGTGCACATTGACGAAGACTTCTTCTACATGGAACACGTATTGAAAGCTGCCGCTATATTGCATTCGATTGTTTCGCTCGCTATACTCATCGGATACTACCACCTCAAGGTAAAACTTCACAAGTTCACATGCTCCAAATTTACGAATAATGACCAGGAATCTAATGTTCTCTAAACCCAATTCATTTTCTAAATACCTACATTGTGTCATCGTAAGATACTTATCAATAACAGTGATAGTCGACGTATTAGTATGTCGAGCACTAAGACATGGCGATCCTGCCAGAAAAAACCTAGAGGAGAAGGGAGGTAATTGGCGCCAGAGGTTGAAGTTTAAGACCACGCATACGGCAACATGTCATATAATGACAGAGGGGCTTGCAAGCTTGACTAAAGGTTTTTTCAAGGTACCTTTCAATTTTTTTTGTATAAAATATATCTGGTTAATATATGTAAAACGGCATCATCAATATCATAATTTTATATAGTACGCGATAATAGACGCAACCGTTCGTTAGACTTTGTTTTATTTAATGATTATTTGTATCTGAATGAAAAAAATAATAGACGTGAACGACGAAGCGCTTGGAGAAAAGGTAGGTACAGTCACTATTTATTATTTATTTATTTATTAAGGATCACCAACAGTTAATACATCTTACATTCACTTAAATCTAGTTTACATTCATGGTTGATGCTTAACTAATTATAGGTAACCACAGCAAACAATAGTATCTTTAACCCTTTAATATGCAGTATAAAGTAAAGAAGTATTTAATTAACTATGTAGTAAGTTTACAATAGCCGAAGTGAATGAATGAGTGACAAATGTTAAGTGCAACAGTAGAATGTATGAGTGGTGGATCTATATGTATATATATATATTATGAATGTTTAATCTATTTAAAAAAAATTTTACTTGTTAAGTGATTTCAAGGGAGCCAAAATATGTCATGATTTTTTTCTTGAATACTTTAATGCTGTCATGAAATATATCGGCTCCAACTGAGTTCGGAATATAATTATACAATTTGGCCATTCTTGCAAGGGCAGAGTTACGACCTAAATTTGTCCTTCCATAGCATTAATATATGCCAAAACAAAGTAGGCGAAAATATCTGACGCGTCCTAACGGCCCTAGCAAAAGAGTACTCTATATGGATATCTAATAGAACAAGATGCACGATTTCAGTTATTAATTCTTCTAAACATCGGGTCTCTTAAGCGGTGCTTTTCTGTATTCTTATATTTAATGTGTGTTCATATTTTCTTCTCAGGTGCCACTAGCCATCTTCAAGCGCGAGAAGGAGATAGCGCGAAGACTCGAGTTCGACGGACTGTATATCGCGGAACAACCCGAAGACGACGACTTTAAGAGTCACTGGGACAAGCTGGTCATCTCTGCTAAGTATGTACTGCTCTAATCTTTTGAAACTTTTGATTTGAGTAACTCTAAGTAATTGCTAGAATCAGGCGGTACTTAGAAGAAATCCATGACAAGCTTCTTGAACAATATTTCTTTGCTATTCCGCTATTCCGCGTTTTTTAGCGGAATAGTAAATAAATATTTTTCAAGAAGCTTGAGTAACTCTGTTTGTCTGTTACCTCTTCACGCTTAAACCGCTAATCCGATTTAGATGAAATTTGGTATAGGGATAGTTTGAGTCCCGGGAAAGGACTTATTCCGGAAATCATTCCTTATGGAGGTTAACAGAGGAGTAGAATTTTGTATACCACCATATCAGCCCTAGGACGTCCACTGCTGGACATAGGCCTCCCCCAATTTCATGGGGGGTAAATGCTATAATCGCCACGCTTGGCATGCGGGTTGGCGATCGCAGTATCTCCACCTCACTCTAGGAATGCTGCTGCCCATTCCCCGGTAGTCTTGGTCGTAGTTTAAGGACATACCCGGGTCCGGGAATTTTGTATGGCCGCGCCTACAATAATTGAATAGCAATTATTTCTATAATATAATGATTTGCACGCAGACGGAGTCGCGGGCCAAAGCTAGCTACTTATAAATGAAATAAAATAGCCATTTACTTTATTCCCCATTCCTAGCATTTTTACAAATTGTAGTCACATACCATAATAACTGGGCGCTCCCGTGCTTTAAGGCCCTCTAGTTCTGCGAGAGTAGGTATTTAGCGCTGTCCTGGCGGTGCGTGAACAAGCCCGCGCGGACGAAGCGACTGTGAACTCGGATGACCCCGCTAGCTTCATACTAGTCACAGTATAGAAATATAAGTGTATTTTGACTTAAGAAATGCATTAATTATGATTAAACTTTAGTATGTAATTGATATATTTTTTTAATAAGGTAGTAAATAAATAATTGAAAGTCGAACTTACGGTAAGATCCATTATAATGAAAAAAAACAGAATTCGTAGTACATACCTACAACCCTGAAATTCGTTATTTCAATCTATGAAACCTAAGAACCTAAGAAATATGTCTTATACCCTTCTACTCGATTTGTTTAATAGGTCATGATTTTTTTTATCTAATTGTGTTACATTATACAGGGTGTTATATTTATTTGTCGTGTGCGTGTTATCATCATCATGTATATGTATGTATGTATAACACTTTATTGCACAAAAAACAATAACAATCGAAACAAAATAACAAAAATGTAAAAGTACAAAAGCGAACTTATCCCTATAAGGGATCTCATCCAGCTAACCTTCGAGAAAATGAGAAAAATAAATATAGTACACAAGGCGACAAACTAATTTTGCACAAACACGGATATTTAAGAAAGCAATGACAGATTATGAATACACGTAAAACTAATAAGCTTGTATACACTATAACAACTATTCATGTAAATATATCATCATCATCATCATATCAGCTGATGGACGTCCACTGCTGGACATAAGCCTCCCCTAAAGAGTGCCACAATGACCGGTCCTGCGCCACCCGCATCCAGCGGACTCTCGCGACCTTTACCCGGTCATCAGTTCACTTTGTGGGGGCCTATCTACGCTGCACCTTCCTGTACGTGGTCACCACTCGAGAACCCTCGTCTTCGCCCCAATGGCCATCGGTTTTACGTGCAATGTGCCCCGCCCACTGCCATTTAAGCGATTCGGAGGGCTATATCGGTTACTTTGGTTTTTCTGCGGATGGCCTTATTTCTGATACGATCGCGCAGATATACTTCCAGCGTAGCCCTCTCCATTGCTCTTTCCTCTTGTTTACAGGTATATAGTAGAGAAACGCAGATAATTTAATAGGTTTCTAATTTGATGTCGTAAATAAACATATTTTATTGCGCTTACATTGCAAACGCTGGCTGAACCCTACGAGATAAATCAAAATAATGCACTACAGTATTGTATAACTTAAAAAGGTCTACAAAAAAGTCGATTATGGTATATGTCTATCTCTTAGGGATAACCCACAATAACCATTTTTTATCCTTTACTTTTTACGAAAAATAATGGCTTATTTACGAAGCGATTTTAAGCAATACAGGATTAATTCTTCTCCAATAAAATACCTTAAATACATTTTGCATTTTATATAGATCAATATGGCACTTGACAGCATGTAATTTAAATGAATATTTTCGAAGATATTACTGATTTAAAATGCAGGAACATAGCGGTTGCGGCGGTATCGGCCGGGTTGTATATAAAGACATTTTGTAGTATATAATTAGTATCAGCATTGCACCCGTACGAAGCCGGGGCGGGTCGCTAGCATACCACAATCAACTTCAAGTTCGAGTATAAAGTGTCCGATAGTAACGACAGTTGGTGCTACATGGGCATTTGACATTACTTTCCGCCACCACCACCACCATAGCCGCCTAAGAACGTCCACTGCTGGATATAGGCCTCCCCCAATTTCATGGGAGGTAAATGCCATATTCGCCACGCTTGGCGTGCGGATTGGCGATCGCAGTATCTCCAACGCACTCCAGGGACGCTGCTGCCCATCCCCCGGTGGTCTTGGTTGTAGTTTTAGGACATGACCTTCATCTTGTACATATTCAGCTTAAGACCAACTCTCTCGGAGGTTTTACCAAGGTCCTTGAGCATGGTACTTAAATCCTGTATGGTCTCAGCCAAGGCTACTGTATCGTCAGCAAACCAAAGGTGAGTGATGTACTCGCCGTTTATGTTGATGCCTATTGCCTAGGCTTCTCCAGTCCAAAGTCTTGAAAACATCCTCCAGTGCAGCGGAGAACATTTTGGGAGAAATAGCATCTACCTGCCTGACTCGCGGCTACAACGGAATAGGTATCGAGTTCTGGTCCTGGAGTCGGACTCACATAGTGGCGTTGTCGTACAAACACTTCAGTACTTCGATAATTAGTTTATTTGGCACCGCTGGAGAGATTGTAGTACAGCCCAGGTTTCAACCGAATCGAAGGCCTTCTCGTAGTCCACAAACGGCAAACAGAGGGCACAGGCAACAGGGTATACTCCTCAGTCTACTGTAAAACCTGACGAAGCGTATGGATATAAGTTGATAATATTTGACTCTTCATATACACAGGCCCAGTAGTAGTGAACCACGACTGTCATAAAATTATACTAACATGGTTTTTTGACCGAGAGAGCGAAGCGTCTCCGTTTCAGCTTTCGACAAAAATTCTTTCGTATGTCTGTCTGTTCGAATGTTCTCCTCTACAGGTCGCATTTCTCAACCGATTCTCGTGACATTTTGTGAGCCGGTTCGATAATTATATAGGTTTAATTGTATTTTTGTCGAGACGGCTTTTGTAAATTTTGAAATTTGAAAAAAATTTTTTTTTGCGGGGTCTACAGCTCACAGAGCCACTAGTTTTAAGCTTTATTGTAACAGCTAACACTTTAGGAGCCACGAGATAGAGCGTCGCTAGCTTCTTTGCTACCTAGAAGGGTGCAAGTGAGTTTGGTGTAATTAAATGTGTGTTTATGAGTGTGAACGTGTTTGGCAATGTCGAAAATCTCTAACAGTAAAGTTGCCCACTCACTGTACAGTCCTACTCGGAATTCCAATAAGGTCAAGTTTCTGCCTTGTGTTGGGTGGTCAGGTGGCAGTTGCTGACGTAAAAACTACTGCCTACGCCAGTTCTTGGGATTAGGAAGTGAACTCCGGGCATCCTTCAGGAGGCAACTGTACTGGAACGCTAGGAATCATCTGATGATGATGATGAGTATATGTTTGTTACACCACATGAGTACACAGTAAAAAAAAACAATTTAAACACTAAACTCCTAATTTCACGGGGACCTCTCCATCTGATGCCAGTTGTGTCTGTTTTTGGGCTGTCGCGTCAATAGATTACTGACACAATATCATACCCGTCCTCGCTTGCAGTCTATGATACACCAGTGCAGTACTCCGTTGGGTCGATCTTTTATCTAAATTTTAAATTAAAGGGAATAATTGAAATAAATTGTGCCCCGAGCAGGATGATACCCTGCGACATTCTAGCATATGTCGCCGTTTAAAATTAAGAATTTTCGTCAGCAGACCTTACTGCTCCATACAAAATTAGTCCACCTGTTATCATGTCCTGTTGTCATGTCGGGTATGTGCTAAAACTACGACCAAGACCACCGGGGGATGGGCAGCAGCATCCCTGGAGTGCGGTGGAGATACTGCGATCGCCAACCCGCATGCCAAGCGCGGCGATTATGGCATATCCCCCCGTGAATATTGGGGAGGCCTATGTCCAGCAGTGGACTTCCTTTGGCTGATATGGTGGTGGTGGCGGTGGTTATCATTTAGTCTAGTGACGTGATCGGCCCATGAATATTAACATCATAAAGGGCGTCAATCATGTATTATGAAGAATTTTATGAAAGTGGATGAAGCAAGAGATTTGTGAAGATCGTTAATGGGAATACGTTATCTTTATCTACCCCTTCACGAAACAAACGTGATTATAGACCGAGCGAGCGAAGCGCCTCCGTTTCAGCTTTCGACAAAAAATCTTTCGTATGTCTGTCTGTCTGTCCGGATGTTCTCCTCTATAGGTCGCATTTCTCAACCGATTCTCGTGAAATTTTGTGAGTAGGTTCGATAATTATATAGAATTTTTTGTCGAGTCAGTTTTTGGAAATTTTGAATTTTGAAAAATAAATTTTTTTTTCGAGTTCGACTGCTCACCTTGTCACTAGTGTGTATTTATGTTTGTATATAACTCCGTATTAATCTGTATTATATTTCCAGATCGTTCCCCGTCAACTATTGGGACAAGTTCGTGAAAAAGAAAGTGCGCGCGAAGTATTCAGAGTCGTATGACTTTGACACCATCTCGAACATGCTCGGAATGGAGAAGACTTCGTTCGCGTCTCACGAGGAGACTGGCAATAAGGGCTTCTTCCAGTAGTGAGTACATTAACCTTTTCGCCGCCAGACGTCAAAGTAATTCGCCATGCCCCTGACGCCACAACGGTAAAAAAATTATGTGTAAAGAAATAATGCCAATATAAAATTGGGCAGCCTCTCAGTAGTTTTTCATTAAAAAAAAATTGTCGGCCAGTGCCGTCGTTGGCGTCGGGGTGACGATTTTACGCTGACGTCTATGGCCGACCGTGGCGTTCAAAAGGTTAAAATAATTATAGGTAATACTTCATTATACAATCCACGCAATACCAGGTATAATAAGGTACTTTACCCGTACTCCATGAAAAAACGGTATTTCTATCGATTTTTAAGATTCTTCATAGCATATTTAGGTATCCCACTGATGAAAATGTATTCAATTCAATTTATTTATTTTCATAGTAGGATTTTACAATCTCTTTATGACGTCAATAATAATAAACAATTTACATATTCGTTAATAAATTACTAAATATTAAAACATACAATTTAATTCCACGGGTCGCGTTCATTGAGATAGTCAGATATTTTATAATATCCCTTTTTGCGTAATGTATCTTTTATCTTAAATTTAAATTTATGTAGATGCAATGATTGAATGTCTAATGGAACCTTATTATAATAACGTATACATTGACCAATAAACGAATTACTTATTTTATGGAGTCTGCTGTAATTGAC
Source organism: Notocelia uddmanniana (assembly GCA_905163555.1). Lineage (NCBI taxonomy): Eukaryota > Metazoa > Arthropoda > Insecta > Lepidoptera > Tortricidae > Notocelia > Notocelia uddmanniana. The sequence continues at coordinate 2,101,764 of LR991074.1, read as the reverse complement.
CACAAGTTCATTTTTATTCCTAGTATTTCTAGTATGTACGTCACATTTCCTCTTAAAAAGATTTTGGTTTTTCTGTACGTACATTAGATTTTCAAAAATGTATTAAGACGCAAAAGTCAGGATACCAAATTTTGCAAATTTATCTCTCAATGAAACAGGGTGTAATCGTTATACAGGGTTAACAAAATACAGGGTGTAATCGTTATGTGTACCCAGGCTCATGTACTCGGTTACGTAGGTTTACGTACTCGTAAATATAACAGATATTAGAAAACTTCAAACTGATATCATAATGCGCACTTCTAAGGTTTGGTATTCTCTGCCGGCGTCTGTATTTCCGAGTTCATATAACCTGGACCTTTTTAAGGCACGAGTGAATAGGCATCTTCTGGGTGAGCTCGCCCGCAAGAGCAATCCCATTTTTAATAAAAAAAAGTGGCACTGAAATTAATTTTCGTGTGCTCCGCCTCCCTTTTGGGAATATAGGCGTGAGTCCTTTTGGGAATATAGGTGTATTTATTTATTTATTTTATTTATTTATTTATTTATATGGAGAACCAACAGCTTTTATAGCACAATAAAACTTTGACATATGTAAACAGATAGCCAATTAGAGGATCTCACTGGTAGTAACAATATACATATGAAATATAAGTAAACTTATACTAATGTCACGCACTTACAAAACCATCCATGCAAACGACAAATAAAATGTAACTACATATAAAAAAGTAAATTGAGGCTTGGGCCCCTAGATAATTAATTAATGAATAATATTATTGCACAGAGCAGTCTTAACGCAATGTGAACATGGATCCAAGAAAAAATAATTAACAGCACTTAATAATAACAAGAAACAAAACTAAAACACGCTCACCTAAAATACCGATCAACCAATCTCCGCCTCACGCCAGAAATTCCATATGTATGTACATTTTAATGACTAAATGTGATATTTCAGCATCCTAAACGTGGACTGGCGCTACCAACTGTGGAAAGCCGGCGTGACGTTCACCGACAATTCGTTCCTGTACTCGCTGTGGTACTTCAGCTTCTCAGTGATGGGCAACTTCAACAATTTCTTCTTCGCGGCTCACCTCCTGGATGTGGCGGTCGGGTTCAAGACCCTGCGGACCATCCTGCAGTCCGTCACGCACAACGGGAAACAGGTGAGCAGACTGACGAGCAGACAGACGAGCAGACAGACAAACAGACAGATAGACAGACAAGCAGAGAGACAGACAAAACAAATAGATAAGCAGACACACAGGCAGAAAGATAAACAGACAAGCAGACAGACAGACATAGAAGCAAACAGACAAGCAGACAGACAGACAGATACACAAGCAACAAACACAACAACACACAGTGGACAAGCAAGCAAACGGAGACAAAAAGACAAAGACAAGCAAATAGACGGACAAATAGAAATAAAGATAAACAGATAGGGAGACAAATAGATAAACATATGCAGAGACGTATAAAAACACAAATGGAGACTTATAGACAAATGAAAAATAAAAATAAATACAATTAAAATGCCACATTGTCTGAAAATCTGTAATTTATGGATTAAGCCACAAATCATCAGTCAAACATTTGTGATGATACAAATTCAATTAGGGCGGGTTTTAACGAACACTAACGGTTTGGCGCAATCGCAGCCCACCGTCTTGCGTCAAGTTACGTATAGCTCATGCTTAGAATATTTTTATACGGGTCTAACGCGAAATTTAATTATTTACCTTAATTTTTTTTTTTTTTTTTACCGACGTTCCGACACGGGTTGCACCGGTCATGGTCGCGGCAGACCGACGTCCCAACAAGTTGTCAACGGAGATATGGATACACAACATTGTTAACTACCCCACAAATATTTATAAAAATGTAAAGGGTAGAACTGATGATCTGTAGCTACATGGCGTGCCTTGCTTGCGTATTCCATAATTTCTAATAGCAATTTGTATAATTATTACTTCCAGTTGGTGTTAACTGTGATCCTTCTGACCATCATAGTGTACATATACACCGTGATAGCGTTTAATTTCTTCCGCAAGTTCTACGTGCAAGAAGAAGACGATGAGGTCAACAGAAACTGTCATGACATGTTGTCGGTAAGTGCCTTTGACGATTTCATATCCGCAACCATACATGGCTTAAATTTTATAGAGAAAGAGTGAAAAATATAACTAGGTACTGTAGAGGTTGATACATTATGAGACTGGCCATATGGAACTAGTACCATAATGTATACAATTCTACAATTTTGAATATGTTCTGGAATGCCTGTCAAGCAGCATTCCTTGGAAAACAGTTGTTTTTTCTGATAGATTCCTCATCTGGACTCGATTGGAGTCACACGTGTTATTTAACTGTATCATTGTAATTGTATTTTGAAATACAATAGTGAGTTATAAAGTCGTAAAGTATTTCATTACAACTACAACCCCTAAGATGGTAACAGTACCTCAGCAGTACAAGCGAGGCTTCACAGTACTTTACCTACCTACTTACTTGGTTTAGTATAGTTTCTGCTTTTTGGAAATTTTTGTAAGTATTAATGAAATGGCGACAGGTCTCGGGGACACCCGAATGCCGCTTCGATTGAAGGGTAAAATCTATAAGACCGTAATAAGACCTGTCGTTATGTATGGATCGGAATGTTGGGCCTCAAAGGTGATGGATGAAACGAAACTGCATGTTACAGAGATGCGAATGTTGAGATGGATGTGTAATGTCAAGGGGCTAGCAATGGGCGGAGCGCGTCGCGTTTTATACCCACCACTTGCAAACTCCAGGGTGATCAGTCAGGCGAGGGTCGTCGCAGCTCGAGCACGTATGTCGTGTCGCGATCCGCCTCCGCCGCCGACTTGAATTACGACGAACCGCGCGTAAATAACTCCTATTCATAATGTGGATGTCTTTACAGAGAATCAAATATAAACAAGTCACTAATTGTATATAAACATTGTTATTGTAAAAGGCAATCATATTAATTTACAATTCGTGTTTAAAAAAAAATTTTTTTTTACTCCTATTTATTCTGTGGTTTATAAGCCCACGATTAAATTGTTAATGAATTATTTGTAGCCTCTCTTGTACCTTCTTATGTAAGTAAGTAAATGCAGGACTTCACCAAATAATTTGTACCTTTCTAATATAAAAGAACGTAGCCTCATAAGAATACTACGGCACTTACGTCGTTTTGTGTAAAGAGGACTCTTCCGGCGATAACGTAACCTTTTTGGGCTATACTCAATGGCGATACTGATCAAAATAGTCTTCTCTAAAAGGGGGTACGAAAGCCTAAAAAGAGTATCTTAATAGAACCGTAGGTATACTTTAATAACTTACTTTTTGTGTTACTCACTTACAAATTAAAGTTACTAGAGTTAAATGGAATTTCCGTTCACGAGATCAGTTTTATTATTGGTGTTATTCATAATGACACTGACATACCTACATGTGCAGTAATATGTACTTATAAATGTATTCATGGAGTGACAACCCCAACGCTGCCGCGCGTGAACGAATACAAGATATGCGATAGACAGAGATGCAGAGAGTAGGTACGCTTCTTATGCCTAACCGCCGTTTTTGTTAGGTGGTGAAATTTCTGTATGTACTATTACTTATTCTGTGGTAGTGTGATGAGAATGGACCGGATTCAGAATGAGTATATAAGGGGAAGCCTGAAAGTAGTGCCCGTTGCCGAAAAACTAAGAGTCAATCGCCTGGAGTGGTACGGGCTATAAATGAGGAGGGATGAAAGCCATGTAACAAGAAAAGTATTAGATATGAATGTGGATGGATGCAAGAAACGAGGTAGGCCAAAGAAAAGGTGGATGGATTCTGTTAGAGATGATATGAATAGGAAAGACGTGAATGAAGAGATGACGTGTGACGGAGATGTATGGGAGAAAAAGATATGCTGCACCGAGCTCAAATAAATGGGGAAAGGGCATAATGACATTGTTAATATTTGGTTTGTGACTGCAACGACAAGTCCATCTACTTGCATACAAAGATAAAAATGAGGTTGAAGATTTATTGAGTTGAATATACTGTATATTGTCTTAGACAATAGATTCAAAATAAACTAACGGCTCGAAGGACCAGTTTATGTAGAAATTAATGTAAAAAACATGTATGTATTATTTTAATGATATAACTCTTTCAAGGCAGATAGACCGCGCTTAACGACTTGCTTTGATTAATTCAATTTTCTAGAACTGGTATAGTTAGCTTTTAGTAGGACTAAGAGTATTTTTTTCCTCAAACAAAAACCCACCACTACCACCATATCAGCCGAAGGACAGGCCTCCCCCAATTTCATGGGGGGTAAATGCCATAATCGCCACGCTTGGCATGCGGGTTGACGTCGCAGTATCTCCACCGTACTTCCAGGATGCTGCTGCCCATCCCCCGGTGGTCTTGGTCGTAGTTTTAGGACACACCCGGTTCAAACCAAAAACGCATGCTATAAACTACCTAAATGCTCAGAGCATACAGTCGTTTTTTGCTTGCGTACTATAACGGAATCTATTTCAATTTCAAAACTCAATTTTAATTTCGAAACGTTTATTCGAGACACACACGATACATAGTAATAAACAGAAGGAAAGATCATCATTCGCGTGCCCTTTTCCCATTTACTTTGGGTCGGCGCAGCATGTTTTTTTCTTCCATAACTCTCTATCGCCCGTCATCTCGTCACTCACACGCTTCCTCTTCATATCGTCTCTCACGCAATCCATCCACCTTTTCCTTGGTCTACCCCTCCTCTTACATCCCTCCACATTCATGCCCAATACCTTTCTTATCACATGAGTTTCATCCCTCCGCATAACATGCCCATACCACCGTAGACGATTAGCTCTCAACTTATCATCTATGGGTGTCACTTTCAGGCTTCCTCTTATATACTCATTTCTTATGTGATCCATTCTTGTTACGCCACTCATCCATCTCAACATTCTCATCTCCGTAACATGCAATCTCTTTTCATCCGTCACCTTTGCGGCCCAACATTCCGATCCATACATGACGACAGGTCTTACAATGGTCTTGTAGATTTTGCCCTTCAATCGGAAGGGCATACTGGCGTCGCATATGGTTCCTGAAACCTGTAAACAAAAAAAACGGACGTTGCTCGAAATGGACCCAACTTAGCATATTGCTGGTTCCTACTATTGTTTCGATCCTACTTTGTATACAAAATGTTGAATGCATGTTATGTTGGCAGTGCTTCGTGTTCAACATCTACAAGGGAGTGCGCGCGGGCGGCGGCATCGGAGACGAGCTCGAGCCGCCAGACGGGGATGACTCGGAAGTGTGGCGCATCATCTTCGACGTGTCCTTCTTCTTCTTCATCATCATCATTCTGCTCGCCATCATCCAGGGTAAGTAACACACGTTATTTAGATGCTATGTAATTCTTTTCACCTCCACCATCTTTGTCATTCATTCATCTCACTTCACCATTGTTAAAGTATATTAACACAAATTTAAATGCACTTATATATATGAAATCTACATATATAGATAACTGTTCCTTATTGACATCTCCAATAACTTAAGAGATTTTTTAAAATTTATTATATATATATAAAAACTGGTTTGTTGGTCTAAATCTACCATAAGTTTGACGCTATATGCCTCGAAGACAATGGGTGAGTTTTGAAGTAAACATTGAATACTATTTCGCTAAACCTCGTTGTTGTTAATACGATAAGCCATAAAAAACGCGAGAATACGGAGAGTATCGAAGGTAATTGGAAACTAGGAGCCCCTTACGTACCGAAGATTAACTTCATAACTTTCATAATGTCGGCTGCCATTTTTAACCGCATTCGTAGAATGTCAAGATACAGGCTCAGCCTATTTGGGTCTCTGATAGAATCTTTAGTAATGTATTTATCTATTTTTCAAATCATTTGTATTGGTTGTAGTTACTCGAACAATGATTTTAAGTTTTCTGCATATTACGCAATGATCGTTATTATAAAACTTATCCACCGTTTCAGGTTTGATCATCGACGCCTTCGGAGAGCTCCGTGATCAACTGGAGTCTGTGAAGGAGGACATGGAGTCCAACTGTTTCATTTGCGGCATGGGCAAGGACTATCTAGATCTGGTAAGTGCTCGCACCTAGCACGCCAGACAATCGAAATGAAAACACAGCTTGTGAGGAATCAGTACTTACTTGATATTTCCGTTTAGTCCGTTTTCGCAATTGCGGTTTCACAATTGGCTGCGAAAGAAAAATTATTTTTCACTGTTTCGCAATCAATTACGAAACAGGAATTTATTTGCCGTTTTCGAGATAGAGTGTTTTTTCTTCTTTCGTAATCAATTACTAAATAATTTACTTTTTCCTTGTTCGTAATCAATTACTAAACAAGAATTTGTACTCGATGAAGTCGAGTTCTACTATATGCTTACTGTTTAACTGAGACGGTGTCACTAAAAACGCCGCGCGTCGCAAGGGGTGGTGACTTCTTCTTCTTCTTATCGAATCGATGGCTGTACTATGCTAAATTGTGCTGGCCCAGAAACCAGCAACGTCTAATGCCCTTTGGTTAGCCTTGACCCAGTCTTTCCGTGAGTAGGAGGATGGGCAAGCCGGGCAGTTGGTAAGGTGCGCCAAAGTTTGTGGGGTGACACCACACACGCAGTGGTTAGAGGATGCCCCAATGAAACCCCACTTGCACAGGCTGTCTTTACTGTGACCAACACAAGAAAGTAGTCTATTGAGGGACTTCCATACTGCCCAGGGCAGGTCGTGCCCAGGTGGTAGGCTTAGTGCAGGTTGTACAAAGTTTTCAGGAGGGAGAGCTGTTTCTTTCCACAGGTTGAGGGTCTCAATAGTTCGGGTTACTGTGATTGGATCGGCGGAATGCAGGAAGCTGGATCGGCTCTTGAAGCGAGATAGGCTCGCCGGCCAGAGTAGAGAGGATGGCGACGTTCAGCAATTTGTGCAGACAGTTTTTCCACCGAGCAAGTGACTCTTCTGCGCACGTCGGGAGGTGCTACGCCGGTCAGTGAGTAAAACATTTTAAGAAGGTTGGCTTCAAGCAACCAGTGGTACTTCGCACTTGTGATTTTTCTGGAGGCGCAAGTTTCTATAGGCTACGGTGTCTGCTTACCATCAGGTAGGCCGTAAGCTTATTTGCCACCATCATTGTATTAAAAATAAAAGAAAGTCTTTTCTAGCCCGTTTACAGGGAGCAAAACTCGTGTTTGTCCCCAAGGGAAACAAGCGCAATAACATTCTGCTCCCTGTCGGCAGGGCAGAAATGAAGCAAAAATCACAGGCAGCAAAATCCAGATTTGCTCCCTCTAAGCGGGCTAGATAAGACATTTTTTAGAATAGGAGAAGTAAAAATAATTCGTAAAATATTTTTTTATCAGCACACTTGCTCGTCAAGGTTCTTACTGTACGCAGGCGTATAGAGCAGCTATAGACAATTTACTTCCCGTGGGAGTTATGGATTTTCATAACTCTCGAGGGACTTGTGAGTTTGTGTGATCTGATTGAATACTGGTTTGTGATTGGTTGTTACATTGATGCGGCGCGCACCTCTCGCAAGGAGACACCCCGGCGATCAAGAATACAAGAGGTGAAGTTGTCAATTTCATCAATTTAGAATTTTGGATTTGGATTCATTTCCTCGCAAATGTGATGAAAAACATTGTCATTAACTCGGGCGTAGGATTGCAAACTGGAATCATCATAGACATTCGTTCGCAATTTTCCGCTTACGTCCCTCGTTAAACAATGTACTATATTGCGTCCTGATTGATTATGAAACAGTGAAAAACAATTCCTTTTTTTAGTGACCAATTCATTACACAAAAAGAATAAAATAATTCTTCTTTCGGAGTTGATTACGAAAGATTATTAAAACGGCAAATAAATTCCTGTTTCATCATTTATTGTGGAACAGTGAAAAATATTTCCTTTTTCGTAACTAATTCATTACGAAGAAAGAAAAAAAAATCTTCTTTCAAAGTTGATTACGAAAGTCGATTTCGAAAACGGCAAATAAATTCCTGTTTCGTAATTGATTGCGAAACAGTGAAAAATAATTCTTATTTCGCAGCCAATTGTGAAACCGCAATTGCGAAAACGGACTAAACGGATATTCCGTTATCCGAATGTGATTGAAATCCGTTCATAAGTAACGCTACTGCAAACTTCCCCCCTTTTTCCCCCGAAAAATGGTCTAGACAGAAATATCCATTAAATATAGAGTGGATTGCGGGCTTACAGCCTGGCCTAGCAAAGGCCCCGCCCCCGAAAGAGCGCGTTGCGTGCGATAGAAAAAATGGCCATACTTACTGCTTACCCCCCGGGACCCGGGACCCGGACCCGGGTATGTCTTAAAACTACGGCCAAGACCACCGGGGGATGGGCAGCAGCATCCCTGAAGTGCGGTGGAGATACTGCGATTGCCAAAGCGTGGCGATTATGGCATTTACCCCCTTGGAATTGAGGGAGGCCTATGTCCAGCAGTGGACGTCTTTCGGTTGATATGGTGGTGGATGGTGGCTTACTGCTTAGGCACGTTTGGCATACCTAAAACGAGGGATTTGTTAACGGTGGCCCTTCTGTACGTAGTAGAAATAGAAAAGCTTTATTCATGGCAAACAGACAAAATGTTAAAAAAGTTTTACAATTTTTAAAGTTTACCATGAAATGGTCCCGCCTCAGCATGGTGCTGACTCAGGAGTCAGCGCTGGTCTTCCGGCAGGACCATTGATGGTACTATGATAGTACTTTATTACTTATTCTGCGCCTCTAGCCAGGAACAAACATCTGGACAAAAGAAATATAGGCCAGTCCTGAAATGAAGACGCTCGTTTCGCTCGCTTGGTCGACTATATAATCACTCTTTATATTGTTTGTATCAGGTGCCGCACGGCTTCGACACGCACGTTCAACGGGAGCACAATCTCGCAAACTACATGTTCTTCCTCATGCATCTCATCAACAAACCGGACACGGAATACACTGGTCAGTATAAAAGTCAGCATTAGAATATTATTCTGTCGGCCTGTTTATCCTGGTTGGTAGTGACACTGCCTCCGAAGCTAGAGGTCCCGGGTTCGAATCCCGGCCAGGGCATTATTTGTGCATTTAGCACGGATTTTGTTCTTGGGTCTTGGATGTTCTCTATGTATATCGTCGTCTAGTACCCATAGTACAAGCTTTGCTTAGTTTGGGACTAGGTCGATTTGTGTAAGATTGTCCCCCAATATTTCGTCCCCGGCACCAGCCGAGCATTTTTGCCTAAGCTAAAACAGAGACGTTTCGCAGTTTTTGGTAAGTGTAGTTATGTAAAAAAAGATATGTATAATTTCTTCTGTTTTTTCCACAGGTCAAGAGACATACGTATGGAACATGTACACACAACGTTGTTGGGACTTCTTCCCGGTGGGAGACTGCTTCAGGAAACAGAACGAAGTCGAAATGCAGGAGTGAACGTAGCCAGATACATCTAATATACTATACAATACGTTTTATAATCTATAGCCGCCCAATGGCCTTTTGAAAGGCATCTTCTCAATTAATTTGATATAAGTCTAAATTGGAACAGATCTGCTGTTGTTTTGTTTCTACCGATTTTAAAACAAAAATTTCCTGTTATAATTTATTTAATTTTCATTGTTGCTTTTCTTGCTTACTCACTTGACAAGCCTATTCCCAATAAGGTCGGTTTCCCCCTCGGGTTGGAAGGTCAGATGGCAGTCGCTTCCGTAAAAACTAGTGCCTACGCCAATTCTTGGGATTAGGTAGCGGACCCCAGGCATTCTTCAGGATGCAACTGTACTGGGAATAACGCTAGGAGGATGATGATGTTGCTTTTCTTGTACGATGGGCGGTTTGAGTTTAATACTACATCCGGTTCGAAGGACCATCAAGGAGCGAACCTTCAGTAACTCTTAACCAGGCAGGCTCTTAGGGTCACATGATTGTGACTCTATGATAAGGTCCAATAGTCAATATAAAATGAGATCCTTGTCTGGCTAAGGTTTAGCTGCGTTTTTTTTTTAATCCAAGAGACTATAATCCGGCTCAAAGGACCATCTTTTCTATCTATAAACTGAGTTGTAACCTCCTTAATCGAAGTTCGAATATTTCTATCTCTATCCCACTTACTACTCGAGCGACAGAGATGGAGATATGTACGAACTGTTTAAACAAACTATTATTTATGTTATATAGGCGTCCACGGCAATCAAATAATACATGACGCATATATGCGTCAAAGTGAACGTCCTATATACCAGTCTAAGCTTTGCTCAAAGTACTGACGCCAAAGTAAAATCTTAGTAAATGAAGGTGAATTTCTCCTTTCTGTGCATTTCTTTACCTAATTAGCTTCATTATCAAAATGTTGTTCAAAGTCAATTATGTATGTACATTTTTAAACTAAAACGTAAATTCTAATTACGGTTTGAGTCACGTATAATGTCTAAATCTGGATTCGAATTCTGTGGTACCTAGGGTACCTTTATCCGTGGAACGCCACATTTATACGTGATTCAGCGTAATTATAATTTTAACTTACGAGTTTAAAATTAATAGAGATATATTTACCTAAATAAAAGGATATTTAATCAAATCTATGCACAAAGTTTCTGAACAGTTTCTAGCTAATTTCGAAAAGTTCAAATTTCCTCCAATATCTGTTAATATATAGATAAATGAAGAATATGTTTTTATCGCGTTTATCTTACTTCCATATTAATAATATAAGGTGGCCTTTCCAAGTAATATTTTTTAAAAATTTCGATATAGTTTATGTAAGATAATATAAAGTAACTGTTAAATAAATAAATGATAATTTATTGACTATTTTTTATTTTATTTCAACTGCAGAAATAAGGATAAAGACAACCCTGCAAGGGTTTACCTTTCTTACACACGGTTGTTTGTTCTTACACCTTTTAACCGCCAAACGACATTTTTTTTTCAAATATTCAACTGCAATAAATAAATAATTTACAATGTTACTCATATCAGACAAAAGTCGTTAAGAGTGCGCAGTACGCTCGGTTCTCCATACAAACGTATTTACGCTCACATTTTAAAACGCCATATTACATGAAACTTGGTATACACAATGGGATCCGGCATATGTAGGTCGGAAATTAGTTTCTGTTGCTTGAAATTATAATGGAGAAAAAATAAAGCGATCATTAAGGTTTTCATACAAGGTTTTCAAAACCCGCTGTATTTTTTTCTTTTACAATTTCTAGTAACAGAAACTAATTTCCGACCTAGATATTCCGGATCCCATTGTGTATACAAAGTTTCATGGTGTTCTAGCACGGCGTTTTAAAATGAGAGCGTAAATACGTTTGTATGGAGAACCGAGCGTACTGCGCCCTCTTAAAGGGTTAATTGAAAATTTCTCTTCACCATAATTATAGTGCTTACAGACAACTGAACGGTCCGGCAGACCAAGAGGCATATGAACATTGAACCGGTTAGAATGATAAATCTGTATGTATATCTCTGCGCCTTTCTAACCGCCTCACCCTTCAATTATCTGTAATATTTCTTTTTTAAGAATATTTTGTTACATAAACAAAAAGTAAAAACGATTCAGTTCAAGCTGAACATAATTTAATAACTTATTTAAATAATTGTGTCTCTAAATTCACAATAAATAAATACTTAAGTATAAGCTTTAAATCTCTCTAGGTTACGATAGTTATAGTACGATAGGGGATCGTACTATAGTACGTAGTAACGATTTCAACGGTAAATCGCGTTAAACCGAATACAACCCTACTTATAAACCTGCAATTGCTAAAAGTAGCACTGACAATTAATTGTCATGTGCTCTGCCTACCCCTTTCGGGAATCCTAAATAAGGTCAAGCGATACTTCACCCCTGGGCAGCTTCTATCTTTATATAAAGCCCAAGTCCGGTCTTGCATGGAGTATTGTAGTCACCTTTGGGATGGCTCGGCTAAGTACCAACTTGCCGCACTCGACTCGGTGGACCGCAGAGCCAGGAGGCTCATTGGCGGCAGTACGGTAGTGGGAAATAAGCTGCAGAGCTTAGCACATCGACGCAAAGTAGCATGTCTGTGCGTCTTCTACAAACTGTACTTCGGTGAGTGTGCTCAGGAGCTCCATGAGCTCATACCGCCTTCCCCCTTCTTCCATCGGACATCCAGACGTACGGCTGGCTACCATCCTTACCTGGTCGAAATTCCTCTAATTCGAACCAAGCGCTTTGCTTCATCCTTCATAATGCGCACTTCTAAGGTTTGGAATTCTCTGCCGGCGTCTGTATTTCCGAGTTCATATAACCTGGACCTTTTTAAGGCACGAGTGAATAGGCATCTTCTGGGTGAGCTCGCTTCATCGTCGGCCTCACCTTTGGCCACCCCTGGCTAGATGCTGGCCAAGAGCAATCCCATTTTTAATAAAAAAAATATGTTACACTTTGCTATTAAATTCATTCAGGTGTCATTCTTATTGACATCGCTAAAGATGGGACTTTTTCTTGAGCGTTTACTCACATTTGGAACAGCTCATCCGGGGAAGTATAGGCAGCGTCATATAGTACGTAGCAGCCAGTGACCAAATAGTTCGTAACACCATACATAATATATATATATGGTGTAGATGGCAGCCATAATAACATTAATAACACTACTGCTTGCTTCCTTCTTAGATATGTGGTGTTGTGTTCCTGGTGGTGAGTAAGGTCGCCAGAGCTCCCGAGGATGCTGTGTTGGGAGTGAGGGACCTGTAAATATTACGCATCTTATCCAGTTGTGTTCATAGGCTACAGTGCTTACCTTCAGGCAAGCTGTATGATCAGGTTTGCCAGGCCCTCAGAGTAAGGATTTCTATAGAGATCCTTTAAGAGTTTCACTAAGGCGGACAGAAATGCTCTTATGCAGCTAAATTGAGAACTAGTCTTAAACGACTGGTGGCTTACAATAAACAACCTCTTTAATTTAGCCGGGTAATCGTTTATTTGCCTCAAACTATTTGACGTGACGTTTAGATGACATTGAGGCAAATAAAGAAAAGCAGAACTATGACAAGGACAACAAATGATATATCCCTCTCTGACGCTCTTATTCAATTTAGTATATGATCTCGCTCTTAGCGGTATTATTATTTGACGTCTACTCTGGGTACTCTGAGGCCAGGCCAAATTTTTACATGACCAGACTGTCCGGCTTTTGCAAATTAATCGTCGACTAAAAGTATCTGCTTACAATAAAAAAACAACAAAAAATAACAAAAACAACGGCAAGGTCGACTTTTGAAGTTTGGGACCTGGCAACCCTATGATGTTTGCTACTATAAAAAAAATGATGTAAAACAGTGATTATCGTTTTACAACATAAATACAAACATTATGGCTTCACTGATAACTAGTGTCACGGAGCGTATTCCGAGAGAAGACCCCTTGGCGCAAATTACTTAACTAGTGGCTCTCTGAGATGTAGACCTCGCAAAAAAAACAAACATAACATACACTCACGCCTATATTCCCAAAAGGGGTAGGCAGAGCACACGAAAATTAATTTCAGTGCCACTTTTAGCAATTGTAGGTTTATTGACGGAGTAAATGTGATATTGCAGTGACAGGTTGCTAGCCCATCGCCCACAACACACTCCAACCACTAGGTTATAGTCGACTCTTACGACACCCAAGGGAAGAAATGGGGAGGTGCTATTCTACACCGGCACCACACGGCAAAATTATTTTTTTCAAATTTAAAAATTTCCAACAACAGACTCGACAAAATATTCTATATAATTATCGAACCTGCTCACAAAATGTCACGAGAATTGGATGTGAAATGCGACCTGTAGAGGAGAGCATCCGGACGAACAGACAAACGTATAAAGAATTTTGGTCGAAAGCTGAAACAGAGACGCTTCACTCTCTTCGCTCGCTCGGTCAATTAAGTTAAGTCTTACTTTAGCTATGTTTTACAATTCATATTCTTGTTATTTTATTGTGTTTGTTGCGCTTGTACAGTTCGTTTCTCGCGCTAATAAACTATTTTCTTTCTACCTTCTTTCTCTTTCCTCTGCTAATTTATACTCATAATAATACTGCAATGCGAATAAGTTAGTAACAAAACAATAACAACACCACATGACTGTCATTGTACCCTTAAATAAGGGATTGGCACTGGAGTCTATCCTTCAGCCGGAGAAGCCTCTTGTATATGCACAACTTGTTTGTGGTGAAAGTCTTCTTCATGGTATCCATGTCCTGGAACACATTACACAGGATATTCTTATAATATGCCGGCTAAAGAGACATCTTATATTTTAAGAACTTTGTATGTCTTATGGCAAAACACAGTTGGGCCTTATAAATTTATAACATTAACACCTTTGTACCTGTGTTTGACAAATAAATTATTTTGATTTTGATTTTGATTGATAAAGTTCTCATGATTTTCGGGTAATTTCATTTAAATATAACTATTTAACGGATAGTTAAGAATGATAAGAAAACTGAACGGCAATGGCAATGCATACGTTTCGTAACAAAACGGACGGGTTGGATATAACCTACACATCAATTCAGTAAACCTTATGCTGCCACAAAAATAACTACAAATAACTTTCAATGAAACTCCCCTTAACATTACATTGGGTTTCTTAGGGTACTTATGTGGATAAACTTAGGAGTACTCGTGGCCCAGCGGCGCCCGCGTCCCGCGTGCGGTATGCGAGGTTAAGCAACGTGGGCTCAGGTCTGTTCTTGGATGGGTGACCGCTTTGAGTGGTTACTAACTGAGCGCTCCCGTGCTTTATAAAGCCTTATAAGGCACGTTAAGCCGTTGATCCCGGCTGTTGTCTATGGCAGTAGTCATTAAGCCAAGTTAGAGGCCTTTGGGTGGCTTGAGAACTTTAACAGTCAAGTTGCCCACTCACTTGACAAGGGAGGTTGAAGTTCCACCATGCCCGCTTCTCAAAGATCTCACGCTCAAAAAATAAATGCCATATGATTATTATTATTATTAGTGGATTAACACAGGAAAAGGGGGGACATCAGGAAAAGGGAGTGGCAGTGAATGTGTTAACAGCCGCCACAAAGCTAAAACAATTTACTTAAAATATGACTTAGTTACTTACATTGGGAAAGAAATCATATTCAAATATGAATATCTCAAAAAATGTAGCAGCAACAAGGACAGGGCCAGTCTTCCGTTCACACACATCGAGTTGTACCGCATATTTCCCATCCGGAAGCGCTCCCAGCCTCTCAAATATTGGTGTTACCATCCGCTTCTGACTTGATAGACGGTACAGCAGAATCTCGCTGTTTTTCGTACCAATCAGAACAATGTCTCCATAGAAAAACAAAGCAGTAATCGGAGGAAATTCAATATACAAGTGTTTGTATGTGTCCGTTTCAATTTTAAATAGAATACGAGAGTAACAAACATAGTTCTTGTCGTTAATGGCTGTGATGTGTTTCACCTGCTTCAGCCATTCCGGAGGGACTGCTATAGGTTTGACATCACATAGCTGATCATTTTCAATTGTCACTATCTTTCCACAGTCGGTAAATACATATAAAACATTGCTATTATACTGAATCACTCTTATGTCAAAGTCACAATGTAAAATCAATTTGGAAGACAGGTTTTCATGATTCAAATCACATTTAAAAATGTCTCTATTGTTGAAGAAATACATGGCATTCTCTGCTAATACAAAATTGTCAGCTTTGAAAAAAGCCTCGGACATAAAATTGGAATTGGAAACCGTTCTTTGCAGTAGCAATCCCGATTTTATTAAGATGGCTGACGCGCAATCATTATGTGCCACTTTCAGACAGTTTTTCTCAGGAACTACCACAGGTATGTTCTTTAATGTGTTCATATCGTAAAGCACAACTCCTCTGGTATCTCTTAATGGTAGTATCCCATTGTCAATCTCTAAAGCATGGCATTTATCGTGCAGCGAAAAATTATAGAACTCTCGAGTCCTATTCTCGATTTTCGAAATGTTTGACCATGTTTTGAGGTTTTTATAGATGTGGTACCAACTAGTGTCTTTGCCTGATTTTCTTCTGGCTATTATCGATGAATGTCTGAACTCTTTTTTGCAACATCCTTGCCAAAGAAAGTCTGTAGAATCGATAATTCCTTTCCAAGTTCTACTTACTCTGCGACATGTTCCAAGAGTACAACCGTCTGTTTTCGATAGTATCTCAAGGAAGGATTCTAACGGCAGGTCATTTATGACGATCATATTATATTTTAATCGATATTTTTTATAAAATTTTTACAACTTTAACAATGTCATGTTTTGACTATGAAAAAACTATAACCACCAATAAAAAAGTCACTGTGACAAAAAAAATATTAATTGCGTTCGTACATACAAAATTTAAATATTTTTCAATCGAAAATTAAGATAATTTTGTATTGTTTACTTTTTTATCTAATCACTTGACAATCTTGACATTCGTGCACTCGTGATTTTGACGTTTAGCTAGATAAGTTGGTAGCATTGGGCACTTAGTTTTTAAGGTACATTTTAGTACGCCGAAACTTAAAAGAATTCTTAATGTCTTTGACTATTAACCGTTATTATGAAACTAGAGAAATTATTTTCCGTTTAATCACAAGTCGATAAAACTCTGTTTATTAGCTTAATTTATTTTTTCAGTTATATGGGATATGTTTTAAAAACTGAAAATATGAAAACCAAGTTAGTATAAAAATTGTTTATTTACATGGAGTATTTTGATTACAATATCTTATTAACTAAAATATAAGGTAGGCAAATAGTAACAGCGTTAACAGAAATAATAGAAAACATATTACATAATATTTCTATTGGCAACTTAATTAGTTAAAAAAACTTCAAGGTGTGAATATGAGATATAACATGAAAAATATATTATGTACATATTATTATAGCATGTTAGGCTACATAATAAAATCAGTATTTTGGATAGATTAACATAAATAGTATCAATAATAGAATTTCTTTGACATAACTCACACATGATAGTGCTAGGGAACTTAACATAAATGATTTTTACAACACAGTTTTACTAAAATAATATAAAGTTATACTATACATATTAATATTAAAGCACGATAAAATATGACTGGCTCTGAATCCATATTGTAACTCATAATAATACTTAAAGTATTTTTATCACACTACACTAAAACATTTTGTACTTTATAAGTCTCGTAATATGGCTCATTATCCCTTGACATAGCTTAAGTCGTCGATATTAGTACAAATGTAATTAGTACTTCGGCATCTCATTAAATTATTATAATTCTACTATAACGCTACCTCTTTAAATAAAATATGAAATTTTAAATAATGTCGCAACGTGAATTTATCCACTTAAAAGCACTTGCAAAAAATATCTTTAAACAAAGGGTTCCCACCCATACACTACCCTTTACATCATATTACCCATTTCAATATTTTTCAAAACGTTCCTTCTTAACGGTATTCATTTCTCAGGCCATCTTCCCCCATATGGTTACCTCTGTCTAAAAAAAAAATACCAGTTACCTAAAAGACGTCAATTACATACGATGCTTATTTTCGAGTTTAAATTTTATTAAGAAAATTTAAGTTTGTGGTGCCAATTTCGACTTCATATTCCATTTGAAGAGGTAGTGGCATCACATTTTCAAAACAATGTTAGCTTCATAGCTACATTAATATTTGATACAGTTTAAAAAAAAGTCTCGTTTCTGATTTATTCTTGCGAAGAACTTGGAGAAGCTTTGGCAATTATAAATGAATCAAAATTCTACCTAATTCCGACTACATTAACAGAGTCTCGATTAGTATGGGAAATATTTCTTCCCGTTATATATCAATTGGTACCCGTACAGTTACAAAATCCGCTTTCCCTTCTAAAATTTCTTCTATAATTATTGGAATAAACTAACATCAAATAGTAATGTCCTATAGTTAACCCTAACAGCGTTTTTCCTCTGCTCACATTTAGCCTCGTAATTTTTTGCGCATTATCAACGAACCATCTTTTGTAAAAAGTAAAATCGAGTTGTATTGCTAATATCGCACACGTAACAGTTTAGATCAACTTAGTATCCGCCGTTTTGGCTATAGCCGCCATTTTGATTGTAGCCGCCATCTTGTCCAGCATAGCCACCATTTGCGTCGTAACCGGCGCCGGCACCGGTATCTTCGTATGAGATCCTTGGCTTGTAGCCATCTTGGTCGGCCTCGTATTCTACAGTCTAGAACAAAATAAGTATGATTGGGTATGAAGTTGTCAAAGAACACAAAGCTCACTAAAAGGTAGGTTACAAAGATGGACGTAACCGATATTAAATTTGGGGTACTTTTGTAGCAGTAATTTTGTCTATTATTGTCAAAGGCGAATCGAAACCGAATAACAGTACAAGCGTAAGTGGCCTGTATAGCGATAGTGTCAGCGAAAGAAATAGTAGGAATCTACTTTAGTTTTGAACATTATCAGGGTCGTAAATTGGTCAAAGTACTTTCACCGATATACTTCTCAATGGACTCCCCATTCATAGTATGATGTCTGACCATCCAGTCAAATAAGAGTAAGAATTAGAAAATAGAATATGTACATCAGAATCCATATTATTTTCTGTGATTAAATAATATGTTCGGGGTTGATGTGTCAATTATACACAATACATTCAAAGATTGCTTTTTCTCCCAAGAAGAATAGTTAGAACTCAATTGACATGCTGCTCTCTAAACTATTTATGTTGTTAAAATTGGTAATGCAGCTATTTACTGATATCAGGCAGTCTACCGTTGTTCAGACGCATTTATTGGCAATTTGTTGCAAGACGCGCCTACACGGGAGTCGTGGCAATGGAGGGGAGAGGAGAGGCCATCTGTGGGCAATACTGGCTAATACATTACCTGTTTCCTGCCATCAGGCAGCACCACGTAGTACAGCCCTTCAGCCCTGTCCCCCATCCTGGACTCGCGGTGTCCGAAATCATTGCCGGACGCATCGTCCTTCACCATATACTCGAAGCTGTAGTTTGCTGGCTCCTGGACACGTGAAGGGTTGAGTTTGGGAGTTAATTTATAGGGGTACAGTGCCAGCAATGAGGAGGTCAAAGGATATAATAAAAAGACTTTTGACATCTACATATGCGTAGCTACATTACATTTGGTTCTTTCTGGGACTTCAGGCGCCCAACAACAAATGGGAAAGACAAATTGGTTAGTAGTCTTTAGAGTGACTCATTTGTGGCTGTCAATTGGATCTGTTTCCAATACGCCCAGCGCAGGCGACCAGGCTCAACAAACTATATCTTACCCCGTTACTGCCGTCATCATTGTACCCCCTGCCGGCATCGGGAGGAAGGTATTGCCTGCTCTGAGCATCTCCGATATTACCGCCTTGGGAATATTGCTGGCCTGAGAAAGATAACACACAATGTTAGTTTTTATACGATACGAGTATACCACGAGCAGTCGTTAAGCCAAGTTAGAGGCTTTCGGGTGGCTTGAGAACTTCTAACAGTCAATTTGCCCTCTCACTTGACAAAGGGAGGTCGAAGTTGCACTACTTCCGTAGGGAGTACCGACTTTAACCCTACACGTGACCCTGGTTGGTGCTAAAAGTACAACAAACTGGCAACCGTACTGTCTTCTCGAAAATCTCGCGGTTTGAAATGATTGCCATACGATAAATAAATAAAAAGGACCTATGTAAAAATACCTCTATTATTTAATCAATTGGAAATTGCTAAACTGAATTTTAACCTCATTGTGTTTGTAATGTTGCGAAATCAGCTGGGATACTCAGAAAGTTTCAAGTCACCGCAAATCTTGGACAGATTAAAACTATTAAAACGGCGTCTCTTCTTTTTTTATGAACAATAGCATTTGACCACAATATGACCTGATGATGAGGTCAAGGATGTAAGAATGCATAGCTATCTATCAAAAATCCACTCACTTTCGATTTATAAAATTCCGAATTCTGGGAAATGTTTTTGTTTTACCGGAAGTGAAATAAACTGTCCTACTTGTTAATCTACCTGTCAGTATTTTTTCATGTTGAACCTAATTGCAACGCACAAGAGAAAACTATCGGAAAAACAATAATTTACGTTAAATAAGTTGACCGTTTATATAAAACAAAGATAGTGATCAAATCAAATTTTAGGTATTTCGATAAAGGCATAAAATAATGTGCATACCTCTGAACGTTTGAACGAAAATTAAAACAATATTTCATCAACCGACCTTACAACTCAATTAAAGAATTTTTCGCAAATGCATTAGATCAAAGAACTATTTTATTATTTTAATTGTATTTTTTTGTCTCTCGACATTTCTCAGCGCTAACATAGGTAACTATTCATACATACATTTCATTTTTATTGGAACTTCGGACAACATATTTGATTAATTTAATGATTATGAAGATATATGATATATATGATTTTTTTATAAGTATCAATCTATTTCTGTTTTTCTCTTTGACATTGTACGAGTATAATCACCGATTCAATTTGTGCTTTCTATTTCTATTGTGTTTTATGTATTTGTAATTTAATTTAATTTACTAAATTGTATTTGCATGCATTTAAATATGTTTTACTGCAAATAAATAATTGAGTATTGAGTAAATGTCTCGGTGCTCAATACTTCAGGTCTAACGCTTAATTGAGTCTGTTCCTAAGGTATGGGAGCGGTACGGGAGGGGTCACAAGACTGACACTCGACTGAAGTTAGGTACGCGTCGTTTGACGTTCCGTAAACACACCCCTCCCGTAGCGCTCCCATACCTCAGGAACAGACTTAGTTATGCGTTAGGCCTATAGCCCAGTACATGGCACTTTTAATTTTATGTCATAACGACAGAGGTGATCAATATGTGTCGTCTATGGTGCATTATAGTGTTACTCCCCTCCATTACGACGTTTACCCTATTAAGTAAGTCCTATGTTGGCTGTCACCCTCTTAGCAAACAAATATAATTACTTACCATCAACACCTGGCGCTCCATATTCTTGCGAAGGAGTACTGAACCCAGGGGTACCGTATTCAGTAGAAGGCTGCCTCGCGCCTTGATTGGGGGTTCCGTATTCAGCGGACGGCCTAGTGTTCTGGCTTGGAGGGATATACTGGTTAGAAGGCCTGCCCTGGCTGCGAGGAGCTCCATATTGGTTGGATGGTCTGAATTGAGACGCGGTCCTGGAAGACTGAGATCTGAATTGGGGTGGTCCATATTGGTTTGAGGGCTGGTTTCTGGATTGTGGTCTGTATTGGTCTTGGGCTCCAGATTGAGGGGGGCCGTATTGGTTAGATGGTTGCTGAGCCCTAGACTGAGGAGGACCGTATTGGTTGGAAGGCTGCTGAGCTCGGGACTGAGGGGGTCCATATTGGTTCGACGGTTGCTGAGCTCGGGACTGAGGGGGTCCATATTGGTTCGACGGTTGCTGAGCTCGGGACTGTGGGGGTCCATATTGGTTAGACGGTTGCTGGGCCCTGGCTTGTGGCGGTCCGTATTGGCTCGAAGGCTGCTGAGGTGGTCCGTATTGATTGGAGGGACGGGAGCTGGAGCGAGAGTTGGCTGGGGTACCGTATGTTGAAGACGGGCGTCCTCTGAAAAATATTAACGTATACTTTAGGCATTTACAGATCTCTGAAAAACTAGGCATACGTTACATCTCATGTAGCATTATTTTTATTAGGTACCTTTACAGAATGATATATGATAGGTACAATTTTGATTCGGAATGGACATACGGAAGATCCATTTAATGATTGGTGCATATATGGATATTTAATTTCCTCGGTATTATCAAATTCTATATAGTGTTATTATCATTGATGAACATGTTATGCTATATATGGAGCTCAAGATGCAGATTGGTGAGATTAGTACAGCACATAACAATATCATTAATCATTTCTTTTACTAATGCCATATTACGATCTTCGATTGCGATTATATTAGCTATTTAGAATCTCGATCTCGTGAATCGTTCTTGCTAACCTCGTTGTCTGCTTTTATAACTTTAAAAGGGTATGAAATTTTAACTCGTATCGTAAAATTGTTTAAGAAACCCAATTTTTTTTTAATAAATCTATAGCTATTTATTAGTTTTCAAGATATTCGCCAAAATGTGAAGAAAGGTCACAAGGTTGAATTGACAACATTTCAAATTTTTAAGTAGTATGAACTTTAACTCATTTCGTTAATTTGTTAACTCATTTCGTTAATCTTAACTCATTTCGTTAAATTGTTAACAAGAAACCGCAACATTTTTTAAAAATATTTTTATAGATATTTAGTTTTCTAAATATTCACGAAAATGTGAAGAAAGCCTACATCGTAGTAATGACGTCACTAGTATGAAATTGTGACAGTCACAGCGCACAAAAAGAACAGCAGTTCACTTTCTTTACTAAATCTCTCTTAGTAACAGTGCTTCTGTCTGATTTGTTACGCTGTGACGCCTTACTTGTCACTTACTCTCTTTTAGAATGAGGAACTTTTGAAATTGATTTATTTATATTAAGAGGCCTTACTAGTTTGAGCGTTCATCAATTTCATGAAATCTTACTCGATAGATGGCGTTAGCGCTCGGTACACAATCGCACTGCCCTACAGCACACTTACAACGCGTATGTGTGCGTTTCAAACCGAACATAAATAGTCTTGATCGTTAATTCTTTTCCCAAGTTAATATTGTTTATTAGGGTGTCTAACTTTTTGTTTATGTAATTAAAAACGTATTTGATATTTAGAAATTAATATAAAATAATAATAAATTTACAATAATTCGGAGGGGGCATTAAAATTCTGGTTAATACTAAGTAAACGATTGACAGTTAAATCAAATTCCCGTTATAAAAGTATACACTAAGAGTAAATAACGCCAACTACAACTTAAAGTTATTTACATTCAGTAATTAAAACGGCAGACATAAAATAAAGGTTTTTTACCTGATGCTGACACTTTTTAAATATGGAACAATCTACACGAATTCATCACTTCCACAATGCACTACGTAACTAAAACATTCCGTGTAAAGGTTGAACCTGTGACCATTTTACAATTTCTGTTCTATTATATAACCTCTACTTGATCACTATATGACAGATAGGTCATATAACGGTCACTATTATGACTGCTATACGCATAGTTCTAGTATAATCGACATTTATACGACTGCTTTCTTCCTACTTGTCACTTATACGACCACAGAAATATATCGAGATAGAAGGAAAGAGTGTATATACCTTGCGTGCGAAAATTGGGTCTAGTGAGCCAATTGCTCGCCGCCAACTTCAGTCCGCACACGAAATTCCGCGTCAGGTTTTAAAAACAATACCCCTTATTGTTCAGTAATTAACTGTTTAAACCGCACTAATAAAGGTGCAGCTGTTAATCGAGGCATTTCCTATCATAGGTAAGTACTCTTTGTCCTAAAATATCTGCTATTATTTATAAAACAATTTATTTTGTATTTTGTCCAAAACAGTAGCGGACGATCACGTGGTGATCACGTGGTCCAATACTAGTGTTCCATTGCGGTTTTAATTTGATGCGCCAAACTTGACGGCATTGAAAACCAGCAATGTACGAGTCGCGTTCAAGGTCGATTTATCAGTTTTTCTGTCAAAGGCAAGAATAGTGCTGTGCAATGCGATTTTAAATGCCGATTTCTTGCTTGATACAAATCGATTTTTAAAACAGGAAAGGATAAATATATTTTTATATTATTATGTAGCTACATAATGAAGGCAGTGAAAAGCAATAGTAGTTTATGCAACTGATACATAATGAGCGGAAACACGAGTGTTTTAAGGCCTAATTATGTACAGTTGCATACAAAACTTCATCTACACACATATTATAAGTCCCTTCTCTAAGATGGGTTCAGAAGCTGAGAAACTCTGGTAGTTTAAACTAAACGAAGCTAAACTATCTTCTATCTCTATCGGTTCTTATCGATATTTTAAATCGATACAAAATACACCTACAAGTTATTGCAATTGCTGCGTGCGAATCCATGTCGCGCGGCTTATGTTTCCCGTCACTAAATTACGCTCGTGACGTCAAAGTACCCACACAAAATGTTACACGGTCGGTTCCCATACTAATCGACGAGCTCTTTTCTTCTATCTCGATATATTTCTGTGTATACGGCCTTAAAATGACCACTATATGAAGTAAAGTTATATAATTTGGGCCCTTTTCGGGTCGTATAAACGTTTAACCGATCTTTATATGACCAAACGTTGCGATCTTAAGTTGTGACGAAAACGTCATCACAAGCATTATACGACTAACTTTTGCTACTTAGGATATTATTGGCCGGTACTTTATACATAACCAATACGTATCCAATACGTCAAATTGAAATAAAATCATACAATAATAGACAGAACCATAATTAAATATAAAATGAAGCAGCAAGTAGCAGCGTCTTCAATAGGGTACTTGACTCCGGTGAAAATAAAATATGAAACCTAGCTACTCGTATAATAAAATGTTATGCTAAGAGGGACTTTTTAATATTTTATTAAATAAATTTTATATATTTTATCTACGCATCACGTGATCGGGAAATTCCATGTAACGTTAATATTAACTAGATCGATAGTTAATCGTCATATCACCTGACCTGACACTGACTACTCTTGACAGCGATGAACGAACTGGTTATGACATGAGCCATGACTTTGACTTATTTTCTGCCATAGTACTATATTATTGTACTATATACGTACATCATTGCCAAGACTTACGAATACATTCATGCAAAACATGATCATTTTGCTATATCATAACGATTCAAAGTTGTAGGCCTCCAAGTTGACCATTCTGTAGATCACTGTTTAATATTATTGCCTGAGTAAAAAAACTTACGTCATATCCAACATATCCTTTTTTTTTTCATTATCGTATGTAGCGTTTTTTGTTTGACTTTTCCAAACGTTTGGCCTTTACGTTTGTTGCCCATTATAAAATGGTAACTGCAGTAAAAAACAGTCGCTGTGGCCAATGATGATATTGTACCTAAAAATAATACACATAGGTATATATTTTAAGTGTCCAGTGGAAAACGATAAGTTTAATTCATTTTTAAAATAATACATATTTTATAAAACGATACCTCAACTTTGTTCAGAATTGAAAGAACCGAACACACTTGTTTTTAAGGTAGGTTGACTTTTTTATTGTGCATTGTTTAAAATTTACTAATAGGTCGATTGTACTTGTCAAGAGAAATCCAACGAGCCCAAACACGGCGGTGCTGTGATGAGCATATGAGGAGTTCCTGATACCACCTCCTGACTCCATCATGAGACCCTGAACCTCATCTAGGTCGATGGTACTTGTCGAGGCAAATCTAACGAGCCCAAACACGGCGGTGCTGTGATAAGCATATGAGGAGTTCCTGATACCACCTGCCGACTCCATCATGAGACCCTGAACCTCATCTAGGTCGATGGTACTTGTCAAGGCAAATCCAACGAGCCCAAACACGGCGGTGCTGTGATGAGCATATGAGGAGTTCCTGATACCACCTCCTGACTCCATCATGAGACCCTGAACCTCATTTAGGTCGATGGTACTTGTCAAGGCAAATTCAACGAGCCCAAACACGGTGGTGCTGTGATGAGCATATGAGGAGTTCCTGATACCACCTCCTGACTCCATCATGAGACCCTGGACCTCATCTAGGTCGATGGTACTTGTCAAGGCAAATCCAACAAGCCCAAACACGGCGGTGCTGTGATGAGCATATGAGGATTTCCTGATACCACATCCTGACTCCATCATGAGACCCTGAACTTCATCTAGGTCGATGGTACTTGACAAGACAAATTCAGCGAGCCCAAACACTGCGGTGTTATGATAAGTATATGAGGAGTTCCTGTGACCACCTCCTGACTCCATTATGAGACTTCATCACATCAGACTTCATCTCTCTAACCAACCTCATATTGCAAGAATAATGCTAAATGTAATCAGAATTCATGTAATACTTAACGTTGATGAGCCGAGTATTAGTCACTAAATAAAACATTGAAAAAATACTTACTGGATCTTGATCTTTTAATCGCTGTATAAGAGTATAGCGTTTCTTGAAATTTCGTGGTTTGGATTCCCGATGTTTGTAAAGTTGCGCGACGAACGAAAACGACATAGGTCCGACCTCTTCGAGCGCTCGGCGCATTCTGAGCACACGGCTTCAGTGTAGCGTAATATATGGGAATTATGGGTGATATTTAAAAATATCTACCTAATTTAGTTTAAGACTGATCCTTATAAAAAAAAATCTAAGACAAAAAAGAGTTGCACTTTGCTACAATTTTATCGTTACATCAAAATATGAATACAGTTTGCGAGAAAAAAATAAAATGTAACCCTCTTTTCAGCAAAAAACTAGGTAACATTCGATTGCTATTTAAACCATAATTTAAAGATGAATCTTAAATTTTCGGTATCGTTAGTATCTAGTTTATGATAGGTAGAATTGAAATGTATTAATTTTAAATGAAAATTATTCCTTTGCACTTCAAAATCGAGAATCGAAAAGTCACGTCTGACCGCAAATATTGAAAAACCCTGCCAAGGAAATGCGTTTTTATGGAATTCAACGCTAAAGAAATAAAAATTTAGCGACGTTAATATCTAGTTTAAGGAATGGACTATCGAATACCCTAATAATTTTAATAAAATTATTGATATTCATGCCACAATCTTTGATCGAAAATGACGCATTTTGCGAAATACGCTAGTAAGGGCTCTTAAATCGGGATGTTTTCAAGAATTTAAATATGTGGATTTACTTAACTTTTTATCCTCTATTTGATTTCATTGGAAAAAATACTGCTTAAAAAATGAAATGTTGTCAATTGTGACAGCCACAACGCACAAAAAGAACAGCAGTACACTTTCTTTAGTAAATCCGCCTCATTAAGAGTGCTGCTGTCTGGCTGCTGTATGATTTGTTACGCTGTGACGTCTTACTTGTCACTTACTCTCTTTTAGAATGAGCGACTTATGCAATTGATTTTTTGAGCGATCGAAGCGTCTCCGTTTCAGCTATCGACAAAAATTCTTTCGTATGTTCTCCTCTACAGGTCGCATTTCTCAACCGATTCTAGTGAAATTTTGTGAGCAGGTTCGATAATTATATAGAATTTTTTTTCGAGTCTTTTTTTGGAAATTATTAATATTGAAAAAAAAATTCGCGATGTCTATAGCTCACAGAGTATATTTTCGAGGATTAAAAAATGCGGTTTAATTGAATATTTTAACCACTCTACAGGATGTCATCGGGTGAGAAAGAGGCGGCTGGTACTTACCACGTGGCCTGAGGTCTAGGGCGGCCAAGATGGCAAATCCGCCACCGAGAGTGAACCGGTTTTTACTAGGTAAACGCGTTCCATCCTAGACCACAATATCGCTTACATCAGGTGATTTGTAGTCAAGCGCAAACCTATCCAGAGTAAAAAAAGAGCACGATACGTTTTATGCTCTAGTTTTATTGGCAGAAATTACTCAAAACTTCACGAGAATATGACCATTTGTTCCTTTAAGTTTAATTGGCTTTTTCATCAGTGTTAAGTGTCAATGTTGGTCGAATTTTCCGCAAGATGGCGCTGTACCATCTTCGACGATTCCTGAATCGCGCTACCAAGACTTTCCTGCAATAACGACCTCTGGCAAGTAGGTTTAGATTTTTGTACAAGTTTTAATAGTGAATTATCCTGTGCTATAAGTATGTTAACGAGTATTAGTAGTAGGTATTATTTTGGGATCCATCTGATACAAATAATACAAATTAATTATGATGCCTTATAGAAGCGGCTGATCCACACCTCATGCGATCCTAAGGCTGGTGCTTACCTATCTCAACGAATCGCTCTAGCGATACAGAGAGGCAATGCTGACAGCGTAATGAGGACCATGCCGCAAGGAGACCTGCTCGACGGGGTGTTCTTATAAGGTTAGATTATTTTCAGTATTGTTTTGTATTTAATTCTATTTATTTTGATTATTTTGAGATTAAGTTAATCTTAATTTTATTTATATTATTGAAATTATTAGATTTTGGTTTAGTATTCTTGTAATTATATGTTTTCTTTGTTCATTAAAATCACCACCTTCGCCTTATGTTCGCCTGGTCGAAATTCATTTAATTCGAACCAAGCGCTTTGCATCATCTTTTATAGTGCGCACTTCTAAGGTTTGGAATTCTCTGCCGGCGTCTGTATAGGTATTTCCGAGTTCATATAACCTAGACATTTTTTAGGCACGAGTGAATAGGCAACTTCTGAGTGAGCTCGCTTCATCGCCGACATCATCTTTGCCTCCTAGCTAGATGCTGGCCAAGAGCAACCCCATTTTTAATAAAAAAAAACCGACTGTTAATACAAGTTAATTATTATAGTATATGAGAATCTACTTGCGCATGACCAGTTTTAATGCAATAGAACTATACCTAATCAGCAGTCATTGGTTAAACTAAAGCGAGCAATCGTAACGATCGTGATACAGTTACGAACATATGGGCAAGGTACAGTCGACGGAAAAAGTCATTGGGCAAATTGATCAGTACCGTAAAATAGTGCAACATTGACTATGAAACCTAACTTTGTGTAAAATGAGTGTGATTTTCTGTGAAATAACAGTTTTTTAACCTACTTCAAAAAAGGAGGAGGTTCTCAATTCGTCGGAATATTTTTTTTGTGTATGTTCACCGACTACTCGGAGACTATTGGACCGATTTCAAAAATTCTTTTTTTGTTTGAAAGGGTATGTTTTCTAGTTGGTCCCACTGTCATCAAGTTTGGATCTGATGACGGGATCTTGGAGAAATCGAGGGAAATCCTCAAATTATATAGTAGGATCGGCCAAGTAAGAGTGGAAAAGTATAGTCGGTTTTTTTTTGTTAAAAATTCACTTGTTTAAGACCCATTTGAGAAGAACCTCCCTCACCTTCACCTGTGACGTTGGGATTCTTGCGTAAAAAATTTTTTTTTATATCTATATTTAATCTACATTCAATAGCTACTAATATTAGAGTAACTTATAATAATATAATTATTCATACTATCCAAGCAATCTAAAACAAGAGCAAGAAATATATTTTTATTTTTATTTTATTTTATAATGAGAAGAATACAAGCAATCGCCTATAGAATATTGATTGTTACTGGGGTTTCAATGTAATCGCGGATTTCAATTAGTTTGCCGAGCGAGTGCGAAGCGTCTCTGTTTCAGCTTGGGTAAACATGTTTTCGTCTGTCTGTCCGGCAGATATATGTCCGGATGTCCGGCTGATCTACAGGCCGCATTTCTCACCCTATTCTAGAGATTTTTTTGAGCAAGCTCAATAACCATATGGATTATTCGTCTATTCAATTTTTAGATTTTCTAAAAAATATCACTCGCTAGGTTTTGGGGACCCGGGTATGTCCCAAAACCATGACCTCCGTGGGATATGGAGCAGCATCCCTGGAGTGCGGTGGAAATACTGCGATCGCCAATCCGCATGCGAAGCGTGGCGATTATGGCATTTACCCCCCATGAAATTGGGAGAGGCCTATGTCCAGCAGTGGACGTTCTTTGGCTGATATAGTGGAGGTCTACAGCTCACACAGCCACTAGTTATTTTCTTTTTGATTTCGTAATCCGCGCTCGGGCAGTATTATCGACATTTTTGTTAGATTAAGAAATGGTTCAAAATATTACATACATACATATTGGTTACAAATTGTGATTGTTTATCTTAAAACTTTTTCATAACAGTATAATGTCTACTGGTAAATATGTTGATTATTGAAACAGTAAAAATTATCTTACTTAATTTTTATAGGTCGTAAATGGTTGCGTATGGTAAAGTTTCAGAGGAATTTCCTCCCTCGGACGCCCCGGTTGTGGAATGAGCTCCCTGCAGAGGTTTTCCTGAGGGTCAGTATGAGTCTCTTCAAGAACTAATATATACATTTGTAAAGGGTTAGCAATGCGCATGTGACACCCCTGGAGTTGCAGACGTCCATAGACTGCGGTGACCGCTCAAGCGGGTCGTACGCTTGTTTACCACCAACGTGTTATAAGGTCCTCGAACCATCCAAAGATTATTATAGTTAGTAGTGTCTTGAGTCGTTGACTGTACTTTGAAGTAGCAAAGTCAAGGCTCAACTTTGGTTGCGCAATGATCGAACTGACCTCGGGATCATTCAGTTCAAACGATCAAGAGTAATCAAAGCGGGGTATTCTTTTTTATTTACACCGAGGGCTGTCAAACGGGCTTTCTGTTTGCCTTTTTTTATGACATAGGAGGCAAACGAGCAGACGAATCGCCTGATGGTAAGCGATTAGCGCCGCCTATGGACACCCGCAACACCAGAGGGGTTGTAAGTGCGTTGCCGGCCTTTAAGATGGGAGTACGCTCTTTTATTGAAGGTTTGAAGGAAACACCGTAGCCCGTGTCACCGACCCATTATTATTGTATTTTCGGTTACCCGAACGTAAGCTTTGTTCCCATTAAGTGGAATGGATAAAAATTGATCAGAAAAACTATACGTCTACAAGATTTAATTTCACGATTTTATTAAAAATATATACGATTAGAATACTTTCTAGCGGGCTTTGAAGGCTGACAATTTTTCACCTTATCCTATGAATTTCAGTGAATATTATATATTTTTTATCATTTTTTTTTTATCATTTTTTTTTAAGTCACAGACTGCATAAAGCTTTGTAAAGCGGTATTTGCACGAAGGCGTTATAAAGTTGCGTGGCATACTTTAAGTTTCTTTTTATTTGTCGGCCTGTTTAGCCTAGTTGGTAGTGTCGCTGCCTCCGAAGCTAGAGGTCCCGGGTTCGAATCCCGGTAAGGGCATTTGTTTCTGTGGTGAGCAGAGACATTTGTTCCTGAGACTTGGATGTTTTCTATGTATTTAAGTATGTATCTATTAAATATCTCGTCGTCTAGTACCCATAACCCAAGCCTTATTGAGCTTACTGTGGGACTAGGACGATAAGTGTGAAAATTGTCACACAAATCGTACGCACACACAACAGAACAGTTGAAGTCGTACTCGTAGTCATACACTTTGAACCCGCATGTCTTGGCAAGTTTAAGTAACTGTTAGATTTCAAAATTGAGCGATTAGCAGTCAAAGTGGAGCACCCGGGGAATTAGTGGTTTGGGTGCCTGCAATCATGCACGTCATACAGCAACGGGGGTCACGACATGTAGGCTAGTCAATGAAGATCGATGCAAAACGGCAAACGAAAAAATCTTTTTGTAAAATTAAAAATTCTACAAAACGACTGTTTTGTAAATAACTTAAAAAATATTTACTTACAAGGACATTCTACAGCCTAAGTGAGTTCTATGCCAGATTTTTTGATTGACATATTATTATTTCCTATTGATGAAGTTAACATTACCTCATAATTAGGATAAACTTAAAATTTCAATAACTGGATTATACCTTGGTTTTGTTTTATTATAATGATTCTGTTTTTTTTTATTGTATTGTAATTTTTGGTTTAAATAAAGCCGAAATTCAAAAAAGAAAAATAAAATAATGGAAATTTGAGCTCAATATTTATTGGAAATATTTGCAGGACTATAGTCTAACTTTGAGCACATATAGAACTGAACTGAACTGAACTGAAACTTAAACTGGTAGCTTTCCTCACTATTGTCACTGTGACAAAAGGCATATTATATTATAAAGAGCGAAAAATAAAGATTATAGTACATTACGATACAAGTACAGAGAACAGGAAATACGCAACGAGTGGTGATAAATTGAAACACGACCGAAGGGAGTGTTTTAATTTGACACGAGTTGCGAATTACGTGTTCGCACGTGTATCGTACAAAGTTTTACAGTACATATGGCTCTTTAAAGTTTCGACATATGCACGTAATCTGCTGATTACCACACTCGTGCGGTAATCTAGCACTATGTGTACTGTAAATTATTTTTTTCTTTGACTGTACATTCACAAACAACGATAGTGGGAGTCAAAAAACGAATTTGCAAACGAAAACTCGATACTGGATCAGACGTATATAAAATGATAGGCGTAAGAACCATTTTAACATATGATTTAGAAATCCAAAAATAGGCGATACACTTCAATCAAATAGAGCTCTTTGTAAAGAAAAGAGAAAAGTTATTATTGATCGAACGAAAAGACATTTAATAA
Source organism: Notocelia uddmanniana (assembly GCA_905163555.1). Classification (NCBI taxonomy): domain Eukaryota; kingdom Metazoa; phylum Arthropoda; class Insecta; order Lepidoptera; family Tortricidae; genus Notocelia; species Notocelia uddmanniana. The sequence continues at coordinate 2,069,538 of LR991074.1, read as the reverse complement.
CGACACTTTTTGCTTTATTTATAATTTTATGCGCAATTAAAGTTTTAATTCAAATCGTTAATGCTGGAGTAGAAAGGTAAGTAAAGTAAATTCAGTTTAATACTTTAATTTAATAAATAAATTTATGTTATAAATTTGAGATAAAATAAAAGAAAGAAACTATATCAAAGATATGTTTAAAGTTATGCATAATTCTCTTAGTGTTTTCCTAGTTGTTTTGAAAACTCCAGTTATTTTACAAGTGTAATGTGAAAAATATATAATTGATGTTGATCGGCTTAGATATTTGGTGGGTTAATAAGCTACATAGGATATATTTATTTAAGAGCATACTTTATTTGAATCAAATAAGTTATTCACATAGTCAAATTTAAAATTCTCTTTTTTTAATGGGATTGCTCTTGGCCAGCATCCAGCCAGGGGGCAAAGATGAGGCCGACGATGAAGCGAGCTCACCCAGAAGATGCCTATTCACTCGTGCCTTAAAAAGATCCAGGTTATTACACTTTCCCTTTTGAAATTATTTTTGTAATAAATAAATAGGTTTAGGGATAAATAACGCGTGACCTTAATGGAGACGTTATTTAAAAATAGACTAAGTACTTAAGTATTTTGCTATACTTAAATAAACTATAAAATTAGCGAAGCGTCCAAAATTTCGAAAAACAGATCCACATAATTATCTGAATATATTTTTAGATACTTATCAAAATTTGTGTGTAAAAGTGAAAACAAAGATTTTTTTTTTAAAAAACGGCCACTTGTCGAGGGAAATATTGCCGTAAAAAAATTGCATGACTAATTAAATATATAAATAAGTATTTTGTGATATAATGTAATCAATGAATATTTTTCGTTTTTGTTTCATAAAATTAAGGTTTTTTTTTAAAACGCCCATATTTCCAGTACCTGAGGGAAATATTGCCGAATAAAAACGACTTACCCAAATACGGCATCCGTCTGCCTCTGGGAGCCTCCAGGTGCACCGTAGCTTTGCGATGGGGGTGAGGAACCACCATTGAAGTCCTGCTGGGGCGGAAGGTATCTGGAAACATTAAATGGATATTTAGTATTAAAATTTGATACCAATTTAATAGACACAGTTGAGATGATGTTCGAGTCAAATCTTGCAGTTGAAGTTTAGACCAACCCTGAACTGGCAGAGCTGAAATTTGGCGTACTAATGTAAGTTCGGTAACAATACAACACTCTGGTACCACCGAGCTGATCTGATGATGGAGTCAGAAGGTGGTCATAGCAACTCCTAAACTACACAAGATAAACCCATCGTGTTTGGGCTCATTAGAACCGTCTCAATGAGTAGTTGATGGATGTGGGAAAAAAAGTACCTTCGGCAATAAAAGATTGTACCAAAAATTATTCTTTTGAAAGAAATTTCATCATCATCCACCCAGCGTTTTCCCAATACAATTGTATCTTTAAGGATGCCTGGGATCCTCTACCTAATTATAAGAACTGGCGTAGTTACTAGTGTTTCAAGTGAGTGGGCATCTTGACTGTTAGAAGTTCGCAAGCCGATCGAAGGCTAACTTGGCTTAACGACTGCTGTCATAGACGGTATAACGTGCCTTTCAACGTATGGGAGCGCTCAGTTAGTAACCATTCAAACCGGTCCACCGTCCAAGTCATCCATCACCTGGGCTATCGTTGCTTAACCTCGCATACCGCACGCGGTACGCGGGCACCGCTGGGCCACAAGCGTTCCAAGACAGGAACATACTTAACTATCCCCTGATATTTCTTTAATGAATAAGAGCACTGACCTGTTGTCCACAGGAGGTTCAGCTAATGTCGATACCGCTAACAGCGCACACGCTACGAATATCTGTAACAAGGCCTGTTTTTGAGAAGAATTTGACGGCCTGTTTAGCCTAGTTGGTAGTGACACTGCCTCCGACGCTAGAGGTCCTGGGTTCGAATCCCGGACAGGGCATAATTTGTGCATAAGTTGAGCACGGATTTTGTTCGTGGGTCTTGGATGTTCTCTATGTATTTAAGTATGTATTTATCTATATATGTATATATCGTCGTCTAGTACCCATAGTACAAGCTTTGCTTAGTTTGGGACTAGGTCGATTTGCGGAAGATTGTCCCCCAATATTTATATTTATTTATTTATATTTATAAGGGCAGGATATTATCAAATGATCAACCACCATACATCATCCTCTTAGTGCTCTCCTGGTTGTCTCCTAAAGCCCGGGTCTGCTTTGGCATTTTTTATTGTTCCGTACCTCGAAAGGAAAAAACGGAACCCTTATAGGATCACTTTGCTGTCTGTCCGTCCGTCTGTCTGTCTGTCAAGACCCTTTTTCTCAGGAACGCGTGGAGGTACCAAACTGGAGTTTATATCAAATAATCAGGTTTACTGTTTCTTGGAGTTGTGAAAATATCAAACTACTAAGCCAACGCAATCAAAAGATACAGCCGTTTATGTCGCAAATTTCCGCAAAAGGGAATCAAAACCTACAGGGTGCCTTTCGTGAACTCGGATCTTGAAATTTGGTACGAAGCAATGTCTTATAGCACAGATAAAGGAAAAATTGCAAACCGTAAATTTTTAGTCACATCATATAATAAAAATATTTTTACGGAACTCTCGGTGCGCGAGTCCGACTCGCACTTGGCCGTTTTTTTATGAAATAGGAAGCAAACGTAGGGATGAATCGCCTAATGGTAAGCGATTATCGCCGCTCATGGACGACCGCAACACCAGAGGGGTTGTAAATGCGTTGCCGGCCTTAAAGATGGTGGAGTACGTTCTTTTCTTTCGCACCCTTAGTATATTAAGAAAGCTATGATGGAAACTGGATTCATAACAATGACTATGTATTCGGCATTACGTAAATATAATATTTCTTGAAAGATTTTTAGACGAAATCCGTCAGGTTACTGGTTTTTTAACAAATAATACATATTTTTATATAAGATTGATATGTCTACGTCTATAAGACAATATCAATTAGGTACGCTGAACCTCAATCTGGTATATCCTGTAGGTAATTACTTAATGAGTATGTTAACTTACCCTCATTTTTGGTATTTTTCTATTCAGCTGTCAATCTGTCAATATAAACACAAATATTAGACCTGGGTTGGGTAAAAATTAGTTTGTACAATCTTTAGTGATAAAAAATGTGACCTGAAGCTTATTGTATATCTGAAATGTAAAGCTCAACATAGTATATTAATATTTTTAGAAACTCCAATATTTTTTAAACTAATATAAGGACTTGCAATTTAATAAGTCACTATGTTTAAAATAATCAGAAGCGCCAAATTATAATCAAGGGATAGCAAATTTATTTATTTTATTGTTCATAAAACAAAGCAATACAAAAAAAAACATAAAACTGAATGTGTAGAGTCCACTGTTGCATAATTTTAAAATTAATAGCGTACGAAAACTATTTAGCACATATTGACTATCATTTTAATACTTATTGAAAAAATAAAATATGAATTATATTCGGAAACTAATGCCCAATAAATCCTAATACTCTTCTAAAATTAATAATAAACCGAGTTATTTCGAGACTAATACCCAATAAATCCATAACACTCCCGAAATTAATTAAAATTTATTTATATTTATAATATGCAGACCAACCTAAGGACAACACTAATATGCACTAAATCCTAATTTATTTCGTATTTAATTGTAATATATTCGGTTAATGAATAAGTAGACGAACTGAAGATGAGAGGCTGAGCGAATGTTGGACAGTGCGGGGCGCCTGGCTTATATACGATCTGTGCACATCGCAAGCCAAGGAGATTGGCGCATCTGCTTCGCACCACTTGAATGGGCAATTACTCTACCTAATTTCTTATTTTGAGGAAATACTTTAATTTTTTTTAACCTCTGTGTTAGCCGGGGATGAAAACCACGATCAGCAGATTGAATCACGTGACTTACTGTAGAAGTTACATTTTAAAAAGTCTTCAAATTAATATATTATTTTAAAAAAATGACAAATTTCATAAGCCCAGCCAGTTCTCTGTACATACGTAAAGTCAGCCAATATATTCCAAAGAGAGGTAGGCAGAGCAAGTAAAGAATATTTTTCAGAGCCAATTATAGCTATTGTAGGTATCTAGTGCAGAAAGACTCTCCGACTCTCCGTAGTGTTTTCTATCTAGTCCATTTTTATTGCTTTGTTTGTAAAATTGGTATGATTTAAAGTATAAATTATCTGTTAGATACTTAGTAAAAAATACATAGTGAAATATATGTTGTTTGTTACATGTTGTTAAGAAACGTATTTTGTACACTTACTTATTTTTTATCTTCAAGTTTGTTTTTTTTTTTTTTTTTATATGTTATAACAATATTTTAATTATATTTATCTACTTGAACTGTCACAATTTTCATAAGAACAGAGAGCCTTATATCGCGACCAAGCATGTTGCAATAAATCCAAAACCTCGAGAAGAGTTAAATTTAGGTTTAGTGCACACACATTTGCCGTTTAATCTACGATCTTTGTTCCAGTTTAATCTGATCCAGCCCCAGTAAAATAAACTGTAAGAGACTCTCTTTAGCCATAAGACCGCCTGATGTCTTTTTTTCTTCAAATTAGGGATGTTACATGCACCTATGAACGTCAATAAACTAGCACTGGTTCGGAAAAATAAACCTCTGCCACGAGAACTGGCGTAAGAAACTCGGTCTACCCTACCTCTACCTACATGTTGCTGTTTCGTTTCTGTTTGTTACTGATTATTTTGAGTGAGGTGTGCATTAAAGAGTATTTTTATTGTATTGTATAAACGAATTGTGTTACCCTGTATAATTGGCAAGTAGAGCATACTATCGTGCCAGTACACTCGCCTCAAAACTCGCTCCAGTTGCGCGCGTGACGGCTCCTTACAGGTGCAGCGAGACAGTCCTTCAATAAATATTGATTTGGTTTTCTCTTCACTTTGATCACAATCATCATACATCTTTAGTATTACAACTGAGTGAGTATGTAAAAGAATTAGAAAAATTGAAACGGCATACAATTTACTATCCGGAAAGTATTTTCTGTATCACTTCATTACTAAAATCAGGTTCGTCAGGACGGCGTACCTGCCATAACATTGTTTACATTCACAATATCTGCTTTTCGTTATATTAATTATACAATAAATATTACAATTTATAAACATTACTATGTGTATTTATTTTAATACAAAATGATAAACTACTAAAAACTAAAACTAACCTTAAATTAAACTAAAATATATGTAAAAAGGTCATATACCACTGATCATAATGAATTTAGATAATTTTATACTCAATATTTACGCATGACATTTAAATATATAACAGGTCTCCCGCGATACAGGCCTAGCCTAGTGCGGGGACCCCGGGAATCTCGGCAAATTCCAATGTCATGTACCTCATGCCTATTTTATAACTCCTTTTTATGTATTTATGTTTTCTGTGCAATAAAAATTATTTAAGTATTAAGGTCAGCGTGGCATAATACCAAAGACTGGCAGCTTTCCCTCGCTGTATTGCTATTCTTAAGCACTGTCGAAGCACTGTGCGACGAAGCTGCCATTTTTTTAGTTCCCAGTGGTGTCCCGAAAAATTCGATAAAACGCTTGGACCGCATGGCTTAAGGGCCTCGACATTGAAAGCCATGTTGAGTGCTGAGACCCCGACATTTTGTGGCATTTCTTGTTTCGGCTGGCTCCGTTGCCCCACCACCCCTGGATGAAGATCGTGGAAGATGGGACGGTGCCAGCGTATCAACGCATGAAGCATCCCACACCAGCACTCTTCCACGGGATCATACCGTCCGGCCTCTTGCCATCGTCTCTTAACACGCCGTTCGGTTCAAGCGTTGCTGGCGCGTTGATAGTGACAAGAGCGCGATGGATAATATAATTTAAGGTGGCATGACGGGAGAGCCAGCCTGCCCCCAATTGGCATGATAGGCTGTGGTGGCCCAGCTGGTAGACGAACGTGCCACAGGGGCACTAGTGGGGGGCAGATACCGTTACACCCACTCTTAGACTTACAGCCAACATTAAGGTGTCCGGTTTCAGGAAGGATCCGGTGGTAGGGGAGGAAAAAAATTGTAGCCACTGGCCAGAATCCCGCTTAGCCGCGGCCAGTAGCCGTGCGTACATACATGCTGTCCTGTGCTCGAATTTAAAGATATAACCCCTTATTCATAAAACTTAACAAACCTCTGTTAACTTCCCTTTTTTTACATAAATGTCAAAGTGACAGATAAGGACAAACCAACTTTAGCGGCTTGTTAACTAATAGAGGCTTGGTGGACGTTTATGAATATGGGGGTTAGTATACTCAGTCCCGCGTGCTGCCGGGTTAGATTAGCACTACCCCCTTTCTTTCCTTGGGTTTCATAAGATTGGAAGTGTGTGTGGACCCGGGTATGTCCTAAAACTACGGCCAAGACCACCGGGGGATGGGCAGCAGCATCTCTGAAGTGCGGTGATACTGCGATCGCCAACCCGCATGCCAAGCGTGGTGATTATGGCATTTACCCCCCATGGAATTGGGGGAGGCCTATATAGCAGTAGCTATAGCAGTGGATGTCTTTCGGCTGATATGGTGGTGGTGGTGGTGGTGGGAAGTGTGTTGTGAGCGTGATGCCTTGTTTCGCAGACAAAAATTTCATAGATGTATTGATTCGCAGAATTATTCATTTCATAGAAACCTTTTTCCGAAACCGTTAACTTTATAGGTAGGCTTTTTAGGTCATCGTGTAGAACTCATTTAGGTCTAAGCACCAGAAAAATTATGTTAGGTTAGGTGTGAAATGCGACCCTTTTGAAAAAAAGCTCTCTCTTAAATGAATAATTTTGCGAATCAATACTTCTATGAAACTTTTGTCTGCGAAACAAGGAACAACCGTGTTGCGGGCGATGGACTAGCAACCTGTCACTGCAATATCACATTTTCTCCATCTATAAACCTACAATAACTAAAAGTGGCACTGAAATTAATTTTCGTGTGTTCTGCCTACCCCTTTTGGGAATATAGGCGTGATTTTATGTATGTAAAATTGTATGTAATTTTGCATAACATGTCGTCTCAGCTCCGTTAGATATGTAATTTTGCAGAAGAGTTTTTCCTTTTTTATTGTTATATTATGTTACAACAATACATTACTATTTAATATTATCGTTATTAATTACGAGTATACTCAGATACGTCCAGTGTAAAAATGGACGTAGTACACTTTCGAGATAACAAACAACCTACAAATTAAGCCCTTCCGAATCGATCTTTTGCATTTATAATAGTATTTGTCATATTATGCTTGTGACTCACCAGCCCGGCTAGTATGATAGCTTATACCGTCACGTTATATGGCCAAAATGTACTGAAACGTCACATAAAACGTGACGGTATAAGCTATCATAATAGCCGGGCAGGTGTAAGTCATAATGTTCGACCGACAGATATAACATTTTACATGAGCTTATGCGAGTAGTCAGATAACTATGTAGTATTATTATGGAATGTAATGCCGTATAGCTTACTTGATTATGCAACGTGTAGCTGGAAATGGGACTATGTAATGAAAAGCTGAACTGTTTTGGGCGTGTTACTCTAACGTAAAGCGGCAATTACACTGCGTCGTTCACCTAATGCGGACGCCGAATTCATTTTAAACTACTTAGGCCAAAAAACGTCGTCTTCACATTATAGATAGATTTTAGAGGCACCTTCGATGGCCAGTTTTAAATCACGACTAAAGGCATGGATTATCGAGCACACTTTCTAAAGCTTTAGTGAATTTATTCCAAGATAGACTGGTTGACTGTACAATTACTTACAATATTTTGTAAATATTTATGTTCATTTTATTGTACGAATGGATAATTATGTAATTTTTTACTTTGGATATTGACATGTAATATGAATTATTATTAACAAATATGAGTATGAGTATGAGTATAGTCTGTCCGCCTACTTAAGGATGATTCACAGTAGACCGTTCCGTGTCCGGGCCGGCCCGTTTTCTATGACAGCAAACGCAACGGCCGGCGTATTTCGCTAGAAGAAAACGGGCCGGCCCGGACACGGAATGGCCTACTGTGAATCATCCTTTATAAGCGTTGGCAACTGTCGATCGCCGGCTAACGTGTTCGTGTCGTGTGTTACACTTTTGCGGTCACCGAATAGAGCATGCGGCGAACGACGAAGTGTAATCGCCGCTTAAGTCTCTATTCTAATACCTCAATATATCCGATTTTTATGGGTAATATTCATCGGCTGACAATATTCCTCATAAAAATTGGGAACATTTCCGGGAACGGTGCTCGACTAAGTATGAGCTCAGTAAATAAATATCTTTTACATTGTTTACAAACTATAACAGGATCAAAATTAAAAACAGGTGTTAAAAAACCGACCACATGCGTGTCGGGCCACGCACAATGTAAACTCACCCGTTACATTATGCGGACATAAAAGTTGATAGACTTGTATTTACTATGTTTTTTTCACAACAAAATTGTATAAGCAAAATTGAATTTTACATTGTATATGTAATCAATACAAATTGTACAAAAGTTTGCTTATACAAGTACATTTTTTAAGTTCGTCTATTTTCGTTAACTAATAATATCAAGTCAGTCTATTTAGCGCTTATAGTTTTCCACAAATACTCGTCTTTAATTAAAGACCACGAGTTTGCGGCGCTTGCGGTGGAAACATTGGGTCCCTGGTCAGCTGACATGAAAACTTTTATGAACACGTTTACCCATTCATTTACCCATTCATAAACTTTTATGAATGGGTAAACGTCTCGTCGACGTTTCAGGGGACCATAGGGCTGGCGCTTACTTCTCCAAACGTATTTCTTTAGCAACACAGAGAGGTAACGCCGCCAGCGTTATGGGCTCCATGCCGCAGACGGAACTACTGGACGGGGTCTTCTTTTTATGTCATAGTATATTTATTCAAATTAGTATTAACTAATCAGGTGGTTCAAAACATAACTCCGTATATTCAGTTAATAGATTTTTATTTATTTAAATTAAATATGACATCACAGTTCTAGTTTTACACTTGAGACTTTAATAAGATATAATTTACTCGTATTAACATAAATTTAATATTGTCAGTTCAACAGCGTAACGTCTTAACAGCTTGATAGTGCAGAATTAAGTGACGACGTCTCGGCCGACCGCCCTTTTTATACCTGCCAATGGCGCCACTCGGTCGGACGTGACGTCACAATCAGCTGTTATATGAAGCACGTGGTCCCGTGATCTACCAAGCTAAAATGATCAACAGTAATGTTTTACGAGACCACGTGTTTCATATTTTAAATCAAGATTTCTTACATTAGGCATAATTACATGCACCTATGAACGTCAATAAACTACCACCAGCTCGGAAAAATAAACCTCTGCCACGAGAAGAACCGGCGTAAGAAACTCGGCGAGGTGTCATTTATTCAAAACAATATACATTGTATAGTTAAATATAAAATTACAGTGTCAGCTACCACAAAACAACAATGCTACTGCTATAAATTATCTGTGCAGAATGCTATCATTGCCAAACATCCCTGATGTAATCGTTAACCTTATAATATGCTTTTGAAATAAGTGTTCGTTTTACTGCAGATTTGAATTTTGAATTGCTGAGTTCAGTAATGTGTTTAGGAGTTTTATTGTAGAACTTGATACAATTTCCCAAGAACTTTTTCGCCTTTACTAATCTATAGAAGGTTATTTTGAGTTTCCCAGGTGGCTGTTGGTTTATCAGCGTTCGTTGGGAAATAGCACAAATTCTTCCCAACATACATTATTATTTCAAATACGTATAAGTACTTGAAAAATTCTCTTAATGACTCACGCCATCCCAAGTTATAAAGTGCTCGAATAGCCCTTTTTTGCAAAATAAAAACAGTTTCAATATCTAGTCTACTTTAGTTTTTAATTAATTTGTATTTATTTGCTTGATTGTTTTTTGTATGTGATTTACCAAGTTACTTAGATTACAAATACAAATAAATTTACACCACACCTTGCCAAAAAGCGCGTTTTTCCGCACGCTGCGCGTCCGGAATAACCCACTTTTTGGCCAAGTGGTGACGTAAAATTGTGTACAAAACACGGGTTGTAAAACAGAAAGCCCTCTCTCGCATATTTATGACCCTCGCCTGCGGCTCGGGCCTCAAACTTCTGCGATATTGGCCTTTCTTTGTTTTACAACCCTTGTATCGTAATGTACTATTATTGAATAACTTTTGTACAAATTTAATTGTTATATATGAATAAAGTTTTCCTTAAAAAAATATATATACTAGTACCATGAAGTTTTCACATAACCGTAGCAATAAGGGGGGGGGGGGTGACATGGACTCCAACAAAAATTAATATCACGCAAACCAATATTTTTAACACGATGGGTTTTGAAAAAATTGGATCCGGTGGATTGTGGACGGTAGTTCCCTGTAGCAGGGTGCCCATACTGCCCATAAGGCTAGCTACATGTATTACGTAACTATTATAATTAAACGCGTGTAATGCTCATCGACTTTAAATTACTTCGCTAATATAATGATTCCTATAATCAAGACGGCTCACGACTATTCAGTAAAAGCATTCTAAACCAGTTGAAGTACAATAGACATTGAGAATGAATTCACAATAGTACAAGTTCAGGGTAGTCAGGCGAACGAGGCCATAGGTTTAAAATAACATTGACCCATTTATGGTCAATTCCTAACTAACTAACTAACTAGGCTGGCACGACGACCCAAAATGAGTCCTGGCCTCTGAGACAAGAGCACGCCACTTTTCTCGGTCCTGCGCTATTTCTCGCCAGCTTGCACCGGCTCCGAGCTCACGCAGGTCCGCGTCCACCATATCCTTCCAGCGATACTTGGGGCGACCCACAGGACGCCGTCCGGTCGGTCGGTCCAAGTATGCTCTCTTCACCTGTCGATCTTCTCCCATTCTCTCGAGGTGGCCAAGCCAGCGAAGACGATGCGCTTTGGTTTCACCAATAATATGCAAATTTTTAAATAAACTAAATTCCAGCAAACTGGAGCTCATTATGACGTCAGATGACCAGAGGGCTGGCAGCCCATATTACAGTATGGGGTTCTTCAAGAATGAAGTGTATACATTTTTAAAGGGTCGGCAACACGCATGTGACACCCCTGGAGTTGCAGGCGTCCATAGGCTGCGGTGACCGCTTACAATAAGGTGGGTCGTACGCTTGTTTGCCACCGACGTGGTATGTAAAAAAAACTATTTCGGCCAGAGGATCAGGCTATCAATACAAACAGACAACGCTGCCAGCCTTCTGGGCATTATAACCAGTAATCTGGATCTGCGGGTACCGTACCCGGAGGGTCCAAACGGAGCCCTATTGCTGTCACTCGCATGTCCGTCTGTCGTCTGTCACACTTTTTTTTTCGAACATTTTTAACTTCCCAATGACCTATAAACTTGTATTTTGTGATCACCATCATCATCATCCTCCTAGCGTTATTCCCAGTACAGTTGCATCCTGCAGGATGTCCGTGGTCCGCTACCGAATCCTAAGAATTCGCGTAGGCACTAGTTTTTACGGAAGCGACTGCCATCTGACCTTCCGACCCAAGGGGGAAACTAAACCTTATTGGGATTAGGCTTTTCAAGTGAGTGGGCAACTTGATTGTTAGAAGTTCTCAAGCCGCCCGGAGGCCTCTATCTAACTTGGCTTAACGACTGCTATCATAGACAGCAACCGGGATCAACGGCTTAACGTGCCTTCCAAAGCACGGGAGCGCTCAGTTAGTAACCACTCAAAGCGGTCACCCATCCAAGGACTGACCTCGCCCGACATTGCTTAACCTCGCATACCGCACGCGGTACGCGGGCGCCGCTGGGCCACGAGCGCTCCTTGTATTTTGTGATAATGTTTATTAATACATATGTTTTACCAACAAATAGCAATATATAAATCACATTTGTGTTTTAGTTGTACGGAACCCTCAGTTCGCGAGTCCGTAAGGTAAACAACCGCAAACCGCCACCGTAGGTGGCAAACTGTCATTTTCCATGGCTATACTCTCGCAAAGACATATGTCAGAACATGACGAATATCTTATCCACGGCGGTAAGTGATACAATGGCAACCATCATACGCCTTGAATACCAAAACCCTGTTCTGTAGTCAGTAAAAAGATCTCTAATTAGTTCAAACACTTCAAACTGATGTACAGTTTCGGTAGCGAGAGCACATCACGACACGACCTGTGCGTGTACGCAGCTCATAATATATTTCACTTCGCAAGAACAACGTAAGTCTTCGTCGTTTCAATGATCATACGTCGTTTTGGTTTCGGGAGCTCGTTGAGTAATAGTCGTGATTGAGTTTTAGTTTTGTATATTTAGTAATATTGTAAGTGTAAAAGTGGGTGGTTATGAGTTGGTTTCGGTGTTACTTAAATGAAGGGATTTTTTGCAAATGCAACTCTATGGTAACATTCTGTTGGACCTGGAATGGGCTACAATTAGTGAAAAAAATATTGCTTTATGATGGTCCTGTTTTCCTGCCCGGCTAGTATGATAGCTTATACCGTCACGTTTTATGTGACGTTTCAGTACATTTTGGCCGTATAACGTGACGGTATACGTTATCATACTAGCCGGGCAGAATTCACTTCTTATGCCTTTAGAAATGAGAATAGTGGAGACAACTACCGTGGAATGTAGAATTAACATAAGCTAGAGTATTCAATTACCATTAAAATAGACTAAATTTTCCAATTAGACCAGAACCTTTATAGGATTATCTATGAAAAGATATCTAATTTTCTTACTAAAACAACATGACTAACAATTTTTTTACGAAAAAGGCGCAAGTGACGGAGCTTTTTTTATTGTATAATTCAAAAAATAAACATGTTTGGAATAATTAAATATGTATTCATTATTTTGTGGTCATATGTCTACATTAGGTATATAAAGAACAGCTTTAATAAGTAACACTTTAACAGTAATTTAGTTTTACTGATCTCCTGTAAAACCAGGCAGCAAAAAAAAAAAAAAGCTAAATAACGTAACACAACAGATATTAGGCTGGTGTCACCAAAATGGGCTATTATTAAATTTAACTAAAACACAATTTATCCAGTTCGACTTGTCAGGAAGGAAACGTCAGCCGCTACGCGTACAACACCAAGGCACCACAATCGAAAAAGTGACCGTGACCACCTTCTTAGGCTTCAAGCTCGATCAAGGCCTTACATGGGAAACACAAATCAGTGCCGTTTGTGGAAAACTGAGTAAGGCTTGCTTTGCCCTGTCAAGGTTAGGCCAATCCCTACAATGCCAGGCAGTCCGGTCATGCTACTTCGCTAACGTTCAGTCCATAATGCAATACGGGCTGGAATTTTGGGGACAAGCCGCCGAATGGCAGCGCGTTTTCAGGCTACAAAAGCGTGCTGTACGTACACTAGCCCGCTCCAAGCGAGACGAGAGCACCAAGCCACACTTTATAGCGCTAGGAATTCTCACACTGCCGTCCCTACTAATTTATCAGATCGCCGTTTATGTGAGGGAGAACTTGTCACTATATGGGAAGCGAGGAGATGGATGTGCCTGGGTCACTCGTAATGCAGATAAACTCAGCGCTATTTCACACAAGCTCACTAAAACTGCAAAGACAGTCCAAGTTGCTGGTCCGATAGTTTATAATAAGCTGCCAAAAGAGATAAAGGAAACTAATAGTCTTCAGATATTTAAAAATTAAATTAAAAAAGTGGCTCGTCGAAAAATGTTTTTATAGTTTTAAGGAATTAGGAAATATTACCTGAATAAATATAAATGTATTATAGATGTATTTATGTAATCCAAACTTAAATTTGGACTTGTAATGTACACTTCATCTAAATATATAAAAGAAGAAACTGACTGACTGACTGACTGACTGACTGACTGACTGACTGACTGACTGACTGACATATCAACGCACAGCCCAAACCGCTGGTCCTAGAGATTCCAAATTTGGCACGTAGGTTCCTTATAATGTGTAGGGGTGCACTAAGAAAGGATTTTTCAAAATTAAACCCCTAAGGGGGTGAAATGGGGGTCCGAAGTTTGTATGGAGAAACAAGATTAGTTGGACTATTTTATTCGAAACTTCACAGGAGTATTTCTAACGATAAATGAGTAAACACGTGTTTCAGGTTTTTTGAGAAATCAACCCCTAAAAGGGGGAAATGTGGTGACAAATTCTGAAAATCGACATGGGTGTTGTTTTTCAGGTTTATCGGGTCGCTGATAACGAAAACAACAATGAATCTAAAATCCTACGTGGAGGACGTGAAATACCATCACCCCTGTTGGGGTACGAGGGGGATGAAATGTCTAAATATTAATATGGGTGTCGTTTTTATGGTTTTTTGGGACGTTAATTACGAAAATGGCATCAATTTTGAAGTTTAATATTGTGAACATGATAACTTTTGAAAGTTTGTGCCAAATTGCAAGAAACAACTAACTGACTGAGTGAGTGACATATCAACGCACAGCCCAAACTGCTGGTTCTAGAGATTCCAAATTGAGTATGTTGGTTCCATATAAGGTCTAGAGGTGCATTAAGAAAGGATTTTTCAAAAATCAACCCCTGGGGGCGGGGGTGAAATGGGGGTCCGAAGTTTGTATGGGGAATCAAGATAAGTTGGACTATTTTATTCGAAACTTCACAGGAGTATTTCTAACGATAAATGAGTAAATATGTGTTTCAGGTTTTTTGAGAAATCAACCCCTAACAGGGTGAAAAGCGGTGACAATTCTGAAAATCGATATGGGTATTATTTCTATGGTTTATCGGGTCGCTGATTACGAAAACAAAAATGATTTTAAAATCCCACGTAGAGGACGTAAAATACCATCCCCTCTGTTGGGGTGCGAGGGGGTTGGAATGTCTAAATATTAATATGGGTGTCGTTTTTATGGTTTTTTGGGTCGTTAATTTCGAAAATGGCATTGATTTTGAAAGTTAATACTGCAGACATGAAAACTTTTAAGAGTTTGTGCGAAATTGCAAGAAGAAACTGACTGACTGAGTGAGTGACATCAACGCACAGCCCAAACTGCTGATTCGAGAGATATCAAATTTGGCATGTAGGTTCCTTATAAGGTCTAAAGGCGCATGAAGTGCCGTGAATTCCCTATGAATATACGACCTTTCTTGAATCAATGTATTGTAAGTGGTTTTATTAATCAGTGCCGTCCGATACGATTTCAACAAAAATCGATATTTAGGCGTCCGAGAGGACTCTTAATACGACTCCTAGGTAAATATTGGAAAAACTGGCGGCCATATTGCTTTTCTTCACTTTCGTCCCGATTTCGTTCAAAATAGAAATCTGAGCGTCCGAGATGTCTCTTAATACGAATCCGAGGTAAAATATGGAACAAAGTCGCAGCCATATTGATTTTCTTCAATTTCTTCCCAATTTTGTTCAAAATCGATATCTGAGCGTCCGAGAGGTCCCCGAATACGAATCCGAGGTAAAATTTGGAAAAAGTGGCGGCCATATTGATTTTCTTCAATTCCGTCTGGATTTCGTTCAAAATCGATATCTGAGCGTCCGAGAGAATTCTTAATACGAATCCGAGGTAAAAGTGACGTATTTCGACTTGAATGGTAATAACTTGTTGTGTGCCCTAACAGGGTGTCATGGAATGACTTATAATTAAAATGTAACATCTTATTATGTATGCATTACAATGAATAAATAAATAAATAAATAAATAAAATTTGGAAAAACAGGCGGCCATATTGCTTTTCGTCATTTTCGTCCCGATTTCGTTCAAAATCGATATCTAAGCGTCCGAGATGTCTCTTAATACGAATCCGAGGTAAAATATGGAAAAATTCGCAGCCATTTTGATTTTCATCATTTTCTTCCCGATTTCGTTCAAAATCGATATCTGAGCGTCCGAGAGGTCTCTTAATACGAATCCGAGGTAAAATTTGGAAAAAGTCGCAGCCATATTGATTTTCTTCCCGATTTCATTCAAAATCGATATCTGAGCGTCCGAGAAGTCTCTTAATATGAATCCGAGGTAAAATTTGGAAAAGTCGCAGCCATATTGATTTACTTCATTTTCTTCCCCATTTCGTTCAAAATCGATATCTGAGCGTCCGAGAGGTCCCCGAATACGAATCCGAGGTAAAAAATTTGGAAAAACTGGCGGCCATATTGCTTTTCGTCATTTTCGTCCCGATTTCGTTCAAAATTGATATCTGAGCGTCCGAGAGGTCCCCCTAATACGACACCGAGGTAAAATTTGAAAAAAGTGGCGGCCATGTTGATTTTCTTCAATTCCGTCTCGATTTTGTTCAAAATCGATATCTGAGCGTCCGAGAGAATTCTTAATACGAATTCGAGGTAAAATTTGGATAAACTGGCGGCCCTATTGATTTTCTTCATTTCCGTCCCGATTTCGTATAAAATAGACATCTGAGCGTCCGAGAGGTCTCTTAATACGAATCCGAGGTAAAAATTGGAAAAACTAGCAACCATATTGATTTTCTTCATCTTCATCCCATTTTCGTTCAAAATCGATATCTGAGCGTCCGAGAGGTCCCTGAATAAGAATCCAAGGTAAAATTGGGAAAAAGTGGCGGCCATATTGATTTTCTTCAATTCCGTCTCGATTTCGTTCAAAATCGATGTCTGAGCGTCCGAGAGGGCCCCAAATACGAATCCGAGGCAAAGTTTGGAAAAAGTGGCGGCCATATTGATTTTCTTAATTTCCGTCCCGATTGCGTTCTAAATCGATATCTGAGTGTCCGAGAGGTCCCCGAATAAGAATCCGAGGTAAAAGTGGGAAAAAGTGGCGGCCATATTGATTTTCTTCAATTCCGTCTCGATTTCGTTCAAAATCGACGTCTGAGCGTCCGAGAAAATTCTTAATACGAATCCGAGGTAAAATTTGGAAAAAGTGGCAGCCATATTGATTTTCTTCCCTTCCAATCCGATTTCATTCAAAATCGATATCTGAGCGTCCGAGAGGGCCCCAAATACGAATCCGAGGTAAAGTTTGGAAAAAGTGGCGGCCATATTGATTTTCTTAATTTCCGTCCCGATTGCGTTCAAAATCGATATCTGAGTATCCGAGAGGTCTCTTAATACGAATCCGAGGTAAAATTTGTGAAAGTGGCGGCCACATAGATTTTCTTTTTTCCGCCCCGATTTCGTTCAAAATCGATATCTGAGCTTCCGAGAGGTCTCTTAATACGAATCCGAGGTAAAATTAGGCACTCCATACATGCCAGGGATTGTAAAAAAAGGATTGACTTTTAAAAACGACATAGAGGTTTCTATATTTTTAACCGACTTCAAGATTTCAAAAGAGGAGGTTATCAATTCGGTTGTATGTTTTTTTTTTAATGTTTGTTACTCCATAACACCGTCATTTCTTAAGCGATTTCAAAAATTCGTTGATTGTAAGTATATATATCCAAGTTGGTCCCGTTTTTGTCAAAACGCAGTTCTGATGATGGGATCCATGAGGAATTGAGGGAACTCCTGAAATCTTTAAGGCAAACATATAGTGATTTTTTGTGTTTTTATCAACAAGTCAAGCATTTGCATCCAAAAATGTGACATTGGATGAAGTGGAACTGCTGATGATGATCAGAACAGAACTCTTCAACGACGAAAAGTTCACGTTTGGCGATTTGTCCTCCTAGCTGTGTTTGTTAAGCAAGTTCTATTTTCACGATAAATTTTTGTCATGCTTGATTTCTGATGATGGGATCCATGAGGAATTGAGGGAACTCCTCAAATCTTATAAGCAAACATATAGTGATTTTTGTGGTTTTATCAACAAATCGAGCATTATCATACAAAAATGTGACATTTGATGAAGTGGAACTGCTGATGATGATCAGAACAGAACTCTTCAACGACGAAAAGTTCACGTTTGGCGATTTGTCCTTCTAGCTGTGTTTGTTAAGCAAGTTCTATTTTCACGATTGATTTATGACATGCTCGAGTTCTGATGATGGGATCCATTAGGAATCGAGGGAACTCCCCAAATGTGAAAGGCACACAAATAGTGATTTTAGTATTTTCATGAACTAATCAAGCATTTTCATTCATAAAAGTGACATTTGATGAAGTGGAACTGCTGATGATGATCAGAACGGAACTCTTCAACGACGCGTAGTTCACGTTTGGCGATTTGTTCTCTTCGTTTTGTTTGTCAAGCAAGCAAGGTTTTTCCATGATTCCATGAGGAATCATGGAAAGTCTAAGTCTTCTACCATTATAAACATACTTATAGCCATTTTTATTTTATTGTATGGAATCTAAGAGTGCACCATCTAAGTTGAATAATCTTTCACCGGACTCCCCCATTGAAGTCGGTTTTTTTTTCTTAAAAATTATTTTCCATTTAAATCAACCTTTAGATTAGTATTACATACTTGCAGCCCGGCCCATACAAATAATTAAAAAATATTTATTCTAAAATTAGGCACTCCATACATGCCAGGGATTGTAAAAAAAGGATTGGCTTTTAAAAACGACATAGAGGTTTCTATATTTTTTCCATTTAAATAAACCTTTAGATTAGTTATACATACTAGCACCCCGGCCCATACAAATAATTAACAAATATTTATTCTATCATCAATAGTTTTCTTAGCGCACGCGATGTAAAGAATATTTGAGTTACTTTTTTTTACAACATTACATTATTGGAGTTTTAGTAAGAATCCTTATTTTTTGAAAACATAATATAGCTCATATCAATGTCACCCAAGAATAGTGTAGCTATTCAATGCAAACTAACAATCAAATCTTTCCTTTTTATAATATTAGTATAGATTAGCTGTCTAAGTCGTAAAAATTGTGTCCCCTGACTGTATATAATTTCCAAACTTTGAAGTTTAAGATTCTGAAAAACATTGAGATTGTGCATATTAAGTAAATACTTTCAGCGACTTATGGTTTCAACAAGAGATGTTTACCATTTTTTGAGATATCGTTGAAAAACAGTCTTGCCCAAACAAAAGGACTTAAGTGCCGTGAGTTTCCTAGAGTGGTTTAAATGTGAACTAGCAGGTGTTGGCACGGAACCCTTCTGTGTGCGTGTTCCGACACTTGGCCGGTTTTAATTTAATATTATGGACATGACATTTTTTGACAGTTTGTGCCAAATTGCAATTCTATCGGTCCAGTAGTTTTAAAGCAAATCGGTTGTAACAGACGGACTTCAGATGAACAAAAGTCAGTATAAGTACGAGCAAATAGTAAGGAGTGCGAAAGGAAGTGAGGCCAAATCGTTCTTTTTGGATGCTCAAACGGAAACTGGCATAATCTACCAATTAATTTAAATTTAGGAAAAATAAGGGTTACGCTAGATATTGAATTAGCCGTATTTCTGTACTTCAGAGGACCAGAGTTTATGACTGCTGCTTGGTCGTTACCAGACCTTCAATTGGTGTTACTGTTGTACACAGATCTTCTTTCTCTCCCGACCTTTTCCCCCTCGGCCTCTCGAAAATGTATGATAATAGTTTTTCGATCCTTATTATTGCCAAAATCAAATGAAATTCTACAGTTTGCCGGTTCTCAGAATGTATACTGACTTTTCATCGGTTCATCTGTTTATGAATCACAATCACCAAACTTCGTATACCAAAACCCCCAAAATGTAACAACTACTTTTCTGGAAACTGCATCTAAATCGGTTCAGCCAAACACGAGATAATCGTGGACAAACATACATACGTACATACATCTGTTTATGAATCACAATCACCAAACTTCGTATACCGAAACCCCCAAAATGTAACAACTACTTTTCTGGAAACTGCATCTAAATCGGTTCAGCCAAACGCGAGATAATCGTGGACAAACATACATACATACATAAGTACATACATACATACGGGTCAAACAGAGAACCTCTTTTTTGAAGACGGTTAAAAATTATGCTTAGAGTACGCAGGCGAAGCCGCGGGCAAACGCTAGTTACCAATAAATGATGTCTATGTCAATGTCGTTTTAGTAAACACCCCTTCAAATTTTGTGTGTGGACTTTTAGGCTTTTTTAATCATCCCCATCTTTCTAGCGTTATCCTGATTGGTATCGTATCGCTATTTGGCGTAGGCACTACTTTTACGAAAGCGAATGCCGTCTAACCGTCCAACCCATAGGGAAAAGTACACTTGTTGGGATTAGAAGGTTTTCCACGATGTTTTCCTTCGCCGAGAAGCCACTGTTAAACCGTTACTATATGATAGATATCATTTGAGACCTCAGTACATTGTGTCATTTTAAATAAAAAAACACAAACGAAATAAATAATAACTTAAAATATACCTAATTAATAGCTAATGATAATAATAATAACAAAAAAGGAACCCCAATTATAAAAAGAACACCCCGTCCAGAAGGTCAGCCTGCGGCATGGTGCCCAGAACGCTGGCCGCGTTACCTCTCTGAACGGCGAGGGAAATCCTCTGCGAGAGGTAAGCGCCAGCCCTGGGGTTACCCGAAGCGTCAACCAGCCGCGACGACAAGGCTTTCATGTCAGCCGACCAAGGACCCAGTGCCTCTACCGCAAGCGCTGCAAACTCGTAATTACTCAATAAGGATGAGTATTTGCGGTGCTTAAGAACTTGGGCCTGGTCAGCTGCAGCGCCAGCCTGAGAGCGAGTTGCCTGAATGTGGGATTGCGCAAAAGTGTCCACACATGTGGCGTCCCACATCAGGGCCCTCCCTAACTTCCACGGCACCAACGTGACACCGTCGGGACGCTTACCATCGTCTCTTGCCATACCCGCTGGCTCCAGGGTCGCGGGCACACAGACGGTGGCAAGCGAGCGGCGGACCAAGTCATTAATAGTGCCGTGGCGGTATAAACGGCCGGCGCTTCTAGGGCAAGAGAGACCATGTCGACCCAGCTGGTCTACACTCTTGCCGCAGGAGCAAGTATGGGGAACGCAGATTCTGGATCCAAGTCTCAGGCATATTCCAATCCTTAAAGTGCTTGGATCCAGAACCGTTACTATTTGACGGGAAGGGAGGGCATGCAACCAGTGGCCTGATTCGCTCGCCGAGACGGCCAAAATACGAGCCCGGTCGGCGTCGTCCGGACTGTTATTAATGAGAGATGCATGGGTTGCTTTGAGGCGTGGAGTATCCCACGCTCTCTGGATTTATTTTAAGCTGGGGACGTCCACTCCAGGGCATGAGTCAAGGTTCAAATTTAAACAACTAATTTTAAACGTCATCGATCGCATTAAATATGAAATGATATTTAATGCCTTTTTTAAATGATTAATTAATAAATAAATACTGGCGACATTTTTTTTTACACAAATCAAACTAGTCCCATAGTAAGCTCTATGAGGCTTGTGTTATGGGTACTAGACGATGATTATATATAATAGAAATATATTTTATACTAGATGAAAGCCCGGCTTCGCTCGGGTAAAATAAATAAGAAAGAAATAAAGTAAACATTTATTCGTGACAGTTATGCAAACGACGAAAGAAATAGTGTACAAAAATGTATAAAATAAAAACATTACAACAACGGATTATGATGCAACTTCGTAAAGAAATATAGTCTGTAGTCTGGATTAACATATGGAATAGGGAGTAAAAGATTACGCTGACGACGTCACGGGCAAAGGCTAGAATCTTTGCAAGTTAATCCTAAGCATTTTTACAACGAATTTAATATGGCCGACCTTTTGTTATAAAATTAACACTTTTTAATGCAAAATACGCGACAATCCGAATTTTGCGGATACATATGTTCAACTCGAAATCGTTATTTTTATACGTTCTTCAATTTGAGACAGGGCTCGTTCGGGTCTACCGTACCCCTGCACGAAATTATTAATATAGATATACTCTCAGGAAAAAATGTTTCTGCTCACCACAGACACAAATGCCCTTACCGGGATTCGAACGCGCCTCTAGCTTCGGAGGCAGTGACACTACCAACTAGGCTAAACAAGCCGACCATCAAAAGTTGTGTGGTGTGACCCATGTTTTGAATCCAACGAATGTAACGAAATTAAATATTGCCCTGTAATGTAAGACACTCGAATTTGTGAAATTCTTCGTGGCACTGTGGTCGACAGCCTCGCAAGACGCTGACGACAGTACGTATCCAACGACTTCCTTAAATTTCGTTCTGTTCTCATTAAGTGATAACCAACTTGGAGATGTTTAATACCCCCGAAATTTTCTTTTCTAAGTTCTAACTCTCATATACAGCTGAACCGATTTTGATAACTTGTCTAAGAACCATCGCCTGCTTTCAATGGGCATAGGATGATGATGGCAGTCCGTAGTGAGTGGCCCAGCGGCGCCCGCGTACCGCGTGCGGTATGCGAGGTTAAGCAATGTCGGGCGAGGTCAGTCCTTGGATGGGTGACTGCTTTGAGTGGTTACTAACTGAGCGCTCCCGTGCTTTAGAAGGCACGTTAAGTCGTTGATCCCGGTTGCTGTCCATGATAGCAGTCGTTAAGCCAAATTAGAGGCCTCCGGGCGGCTTGAGAACTTCTACCAGTCAAGTTGCCCACTCACTTCACAAGCCTATTCCCAATAAGGTCTAGTTTCCCCCTCGGGTTGGAATGTCAGATGGCAGTCGCTTCCTTAAAAAAAAACTAGTGCCTACGCCAATTCTTTGGATTAGGTAGCGGACCCAAGGCATCCTTCAGGATGCAACTGTACTGGGAATAACGCTAGGAGGATGAGTGAGTAGGTATAAATCCTCACGTGTTTTCCTCGCCAATAAATTGATAATTTTTTCCACCATCCAGATACCAATGCCTTGATATAGACCCATCAAAATACCGATCAATGTAGAATTAATTTAATCCCATTGGCATTCATGTAGATGTGTATTAATTGCTAATTATTTCACATTGCGAAGGTACGAAATGATGTACTAATTATTTGTACGATTTAATCGATTAATGCAATCGCTAAAATGTGAATAGTTTCATTTAATTAGCATGGGAAGGAAATAACCAAGCTATATAAATGATCGTAAACTTTTCAAAGGTACGATTTGAATGCTTACTGATGTACCTTCCAGTCCCTTTCTCGGGAATGCTGTCAAGGACAAAAATGACGCCAAATATTTCTAAAATTACGGGTAATAATAATAAGACCGGTATGAACATACAAGACATATTAATAGTAAATGAGAAATAATAAACCACAAACATAAATACTAAGCGTGCGACTAAAATATTAACTCTCCGAATTATTCGATCGTGGCGCAATTAGTGAGGCTACATGTTCCAGAAGTCCTACAGTTGCGTGGCGATAGGCGGCTGTGTGTAGTGTCTGAAGTTTTGTGAGATGAAGGATGATGATGTCTGTGCGTCTTCTACAAACTGTACTTCGGTGAGTGTGCTCAGGAGCTCCATGAGCTCATACCGCCTTCCCCCTTCTTCCATCGGACATCCAGACGTACGGCTGGCTACCATCCTTACCTGGTCGAAATTCCTCTAATTCGAACCAAGCGCTTTGCATCTTCTTTTATAATGCGCACTTCTAAGGTTTGGAATTCTCTGCCGGCGTCTGTATTTCCGAGTTCATATAACATGGACCTTTTTAAGGCACGAGTGAATAGGCATCTTCTGGGTGAGCTCGCTTCATCGTCGGCCTCATCTTTGCCCCCTGCTGTGCTACCACGAACTTCGAAAATCGAACTTCGTATCGTACCGTCCCTTTCCGTCATATAGAGTACTAGCATTTGCCCGCGGCTTCGCCCGCGTACTAAGCGAAGTTTTTAACCGTCTACAAAAAACAGGTTCGTATGTTTGTCCACGATTATCTCGCGTTTGGCTGAACCGATTTAGATGCGGTCTCCAGAAAAGTAGTTGTTACATTCTGGGGTTTCGCTATACGAAGTTTGGTGATTGTGATTCATTAACAGATGAACAGATAAAAAGTCAGTATACATTCTGAGAACCGGCAAACTGTTGAATTTCATTTGATTTTGGCAAAAATAAGGATCGAAAACTATTATCATACATTTCCGAGAGGCCGAAGGGGAAAGGGCCGATGAAATAAAAGCATGTCTGAAATGGCTCTTAGTAAAAGTATCTGTGTACTACAGTAACACCAATAGGTCTGTAAACGACCTAACAGCGCGCAGCGGCCATAAACTCTGGTCCTTTGAAGTACAGAAATACGGCTAATTGAATATCATGTGTAACATTTATTTTTCTTAAAATTAAATTTATTAGGTAGGTTTTTCCAGTTACCATTGGAGCATCCAAAAAGAAAATTTGGCCTCACTTCCATTCGCACTCCTTACTGTCAGTCCGTCTGTTACAACCAAGTTGCTTTTACTGGACCTATTGAATTGCAATTTGGCACAAACTATCAAGAATTTAGAGCGCTCGTGGCCCAACGGCACCCGCCTACCGCGTGCGGTGTGCGAGGTTAAGCAATGTGGGCGCAGGTCAGTTCTTGGATGGGTGACCGCTTTGAGTGGTTACTAACTGACTCTAGTGCTCTGAAAGGCACGCTAAGCCGTTGATCCCGGCTGCAATCGTTAAGCCAAGTTAGAGGCCTTCGAGCGGCTTGCGAACTTCTAACAGTCAAGTTGCCCACTCACTTGACAAAGGGGGGTCGAAGTTGCACCGCGTCCGTAGGAAGTACCCACCGTTACCATACACAGAACCCCTGGGTGGTGCTAAAACTGCAACAAAAACTGGCAACCGTACCTAGTCTTCTCGAAAATCTAACGGTTCGTAAATAAATGTCATACGATTAAAAAAGAATTGAAGGTTGATTTAAATGGAAAAAATATCGAAACCTGTATGTCGTTTTTAAAAGCAAATCCATAGATACCCCACACGCCTATATAGTAATATAGTAACATACTATATAGTAACTTTTTTGCATATAGGTATGAATGGAGTGCCAAATTTTACCTCAGATTCGCATTAAGAGACCTCTCGGATGCTCAGATATCGATTTTGAACGAAATCGGGACGAAAAAAAAAAGAAAATCAATATGGCCGCCACTTTCACAAATTTTACCTTGGATTCGTATTAAGAGACCTCTCGGACACTCAGATATCGATTTTGAACGAAATCGGGACGAAAATGAAGAAAATCAATATGGCCGCCACTTTTTTCAAATTTTACCTCAAATTCGTATTAGGGGACCTCTAGGACGCTAAGATATCGATTTTGAACGAAATCGGGTTGGAAATGAAAAAAAACAATATGGCTGCCACTTTCTTCCAAATTTTACCTCGGATTCATATTAAGAGACCTCTTGGACGCTCAGATATCGATTTTGAACAAAATCGGGACGGAAATGAAGAAAATCAATATGCCGCCACTTTTTCCAAATTTTACCTCGGATTCGTATTAAGAATTCTCTCGGACGCTCAGATATCGATTTTGAACGAAATCTGGACGGAAATGATAAAAATGAATATGGCCGCCACTTTTTCTATTTTATACCTCGGATTCGTATTACGAGACCTCTCGGACGCTCAGATATCGCGATTTTGAACACAATCGGGACGAAAATGTAGAAAATCAATATGGCCGCCACTTTTTTCAAATTTTACCTCAAATTCGTATTAGGGGTCCTCTAGGACGCTCAGATATCGATTTTGAACGAAATTGGGTTGGAAATGAAGAAAATCAATACGGCTGCCACTTTTTTCAAATTTTACCTTGGATTCATATTAAGAGACCTCTCGGACGCTCAGATATCGATTTTGAACGAAATCGGGACGAAAATAAAGAAAATCAATATGCTGCCACTTTTTTCAAATTTTACCTCGGATTCGTATTAAGAATTCTCTCGGACGCTTAGATATCGATTTTGAACGAAATCTAGACGGAAATGATAAAAATGAATATGGCCGCCACTTTTGCTAAATTATACCTCGGATTCGTATTACGAGACCTCTCGGACGCTCAGATATCGATTTTGAACGAAATCGGGACGAAAAAAAAGAAAATCAATATGGCCGCCACTTTCACAAATTTTACCTCGGATTCGTATTAAGAGACCTCTCGGACGCTCAGATATCAATTTTGATCGAAATCGGGACGAAAAAAAAAGAAAATCAATGACTGCAACTTTTTCCACATTTTACCTCGGAGTCGTATTAGGGACCTCTCGGACGCTCAGATATCGATTTTGAACGAAATCGGGACGGAAATGAAGAAAATCAATATGGCCGTTACTTTATTCAAAGCTTAGGTACCTCGGATTCCTATTAAGAGTCCTCTCGGACGCTCAAATATCGATTAATGTTGAAATCGTATCGGACGGCACTGATTAATAAAACCATCTACAATACATAGAATCAAAAAAGGTCGTATCTTCATAGGGAACTCACGGCACTTCATGCACCTTTAGACCTTATAAGGAACTTACATGCCAAATTTGGTATCTCTCGAACCACCAGTTTGCGCTGTGCGGTGATATGTCAGTCTCTCAGTCAGTCAGTTATTTCTTGATATTTGGCACAATTTTTCAAAAGTTTTCATGACCACAATATTAAATTTCAAAACCGTTGCCTTTTTCGTAATTAACGTCCCAAAAAACCATAAAAACGACACCCATATTAATATTTAGACATTTCATCCCCCTCGGACCCCAACAGAGGGGATGGTATTTCACGTCCTCCACGTAGGATTTTAAAATCATTGTTGTTTTCGTAATCAGCGACCCAATAAACCATGGAAACAAGACCCATATCGATTTTCAGAATTTGTCACCAGATTTCCCCCTTTTAGGGGTTGATTTCTCAAAAAGCCTGAAACACGTGTTTACTCATTTATCGTTAGAAATACTCCTGTGAAGTTTCGAATAAAATAATCCAGCTAATCTTGATTCCCCATACAATCTTCGGACCCCCATTTCACCCCCTTAGGCGTTGAATTTTGAAAAATCCTTTCTTAATGCACCTCAAGACCTTATATGAAACCTACATACTAAATTTGGAATCTCTAGAACCACCAGTTTGCGCTGTGCGGTGATATGTCAGTCTCTCAGTCAGTTAGTTATTTCTTGAAATTTGGCACAATTTTTCAAAAATTTTCATGTCCACAATATTAAATTACAAAACCGATGCCATTTTCGTAATTAACGTCCCAAAAAACCATAAAAACGACACCCATATT
The DNA here is from genome assembly GCA_905163555.1 of Notocelia uddmanniana. Classification (NCBI taxonomy): domain Eukaryota; kingdom Metazoa; phylum Arthropoda; class Insecta; order Lepidoptera; family Tortricidae; genus Notocelia; species Notocelia uddmanniana. Next base: position 2,042,373 of record LR991074.1, on the reverse strand, counting down.
AATATTTAGACATTTCATCCCCCTCGCACCCCAACAGAGGGGATGGTATTTTACGTCCTCCACGTGAGATTTTAAAATCATTGTTGTTTTCGTTATCAGCGACCCGGTATATCATAAAAACAATACCCATGTCGATTTTCAGAATTTGTCACTAGATTTCCCCCTTTTAGGGGTTGATTTCTCAAAAAACCTGAAACACGTATTTACTCATTTATCGTCAGAAATACTCCTGTGAAGTTTCGAATAAAATAGTCCAACTAATCTTGTTTCCCCATACAAACTTCGGACCCCCATTTCACCCCCTTAGGGGTTGAATTTTGAAAAATCCTTTCTTAGTGCACCCCTAGACCTTATAAGGAACCTACGTGCCAAATTTGGAATCTCTAGGACCAGCGGTTTGGGCTGTGCGTTGATATGTCAGTCAGTCAGTCAGTCAGTCAGTCAGTCAGTCAGTCAGTCAGTCAGTCAGTTTCTTCTTTTATATATTTAGATAACACGAGAGTGAAAGGGACGGCACGAAACGAAGTTCGATTTTCGAAGTTCGCGGTAGCACAGCTGGCTAGATGCTGGCCAAGAGCAATCCCATTTTTAATAAAAAAAAAAAAGATAGGCTTTGTAGTGTGTGTATACTTATGATGATTGTATTTGTTTTTATTTTTTCTTTTCTGTACCTAGTTATTCTATGTTTAGTTTTCACAGTGCATTAGATTAGATAGAAGTCTGTAATGCTGTGTAATAGTTATTTGTTATACAAGGGTGCAAAATTGTATTTTACCCGCGAGTGTGGATTTTTTTTTTCAACACACGAGAAGTAAAATACAACTTTGCACCCGTGTGTAACACAAAACTTTTCTCCTCACTATAGCGAGGAAAGTGCAACATGCAAAAAAAACACAGTTCCACAGGCATGATTTTCATCACTGGAATCACTGATTTTTTTACGATATTATAACAGAAAATTTTGAAAGTTGTGTATTATTTACGCGAGTCGGAGTCGGTGACAAGTTGTGTATATTTTAGTTGATATTGACAATGATGACATTTCTGACGATGCGTTTTGAAATTGCATCGACTCAAATTGTGCGTTTACAATTATACTCAAGTCATTATAGAAAAAATGTGACTTATAGAATTTTAATGTATACGACTTAAATCATTAAATAAAGCTAAATTCGGTATTTTTTATTAAATTCTCATACCATTTATTTAATGATAATTGATATCAAACGAACCATTAATATGTGCGTTTTACGTTTTGTTATCTGTCAAAATCTACTCAAACACGCTCCAAGGTCAAATTACTTTCCCCACTTGTGGATAAAATGCGTTTTTACCCGCTTCTTTCAAAGGATAAAAGACGGCTTTCCGAGCTAGTGAGGGGAAAATATATTTGTAGTTAAATAAATATATAAAAAAATTTGCTCCTGAGTATTCGCACAGTTAGTATTTCAGTCAGTACCTACGTTTTAGGTTTTTGTAGGTTAAGTTAGGTTAGTTTATGTTCGGAGGTTTTATTACTACCCATAGTAATAAAACCACCCACCACCCACCCATACTACCCATAGTATTTATTCTTGAGTTGAATCCCAAAATATTTTAGAAATATCTATCGTATTTAAGTATCTATATAAGTATGTATATCGTCGTTTAGTATCCAGAGTAGAGTACAAGCTTTGCTTAGTTTGGGACTGGGTCCATTTGTGTAAGATTGTCCCCACTATATATATAAAGTTCTTCCCTTATACAGGATCGGGTACTTAGATGGACCAGTATGGGCCCGGTTGAAAGTTCTGAAACTATAAGACATACAAAGATCTGTTCTTAGGAACCATGCCATAGATTTTAGTGACCAGAAAAACTGCATTCATAGTTTTTTTTAACTTATTCTCGGTGAGTTCGTCATTTATAACAATTTTGTTTTTGTGTTGAATTTGAATTTATAACAGTTTTGTTTTTAATTGGGGATTTGCATTTAATTACGCATCCCGCCTAGTCGGGGAACTAGAACGGGAACTCGTATCGAACCCACGACCACCGCTTGAAATGCCACTAAGCTACCTTAGATTCCAGACTATGCCTGTACATACTCGTAAATCTTCGTCAAGTAGTAGCGCTTAACTCAGTCATTGAGTCATTAGTCGATAGATATAAACCGGTTGAATTAAGTTTATACCTAGCTAAAGTGTTCAGTACTAGCGAGGTGCCAACTTAAATCAGCTGGATTGCAGGTGATGTGAGTGTTGCGTGCGGAGCAGCTTACAATAATTAGGTAGGTGTGAGCAACGAGATACGGAAGAGCGGAGATGTGCGCGTGACTTATTTATTTTATCGTATGGCGATATTGTCAACTAGGCAAAAATACAGAGCTTTAGAAATCATTTTTTAAGGCTACATCCAGATGTCGCAACAATTGCACAGCATCAGGTGTCACATTATTGTGGAAGTCTTTGTGGGAGCCCTTCGGCTGACATGATGATGATGAGGCGTCACATCCATGAGATATCCAGGGGTTTCTGAGTAGCATCGAAGAGGGCACTTGTGTGGATGATGTGGTCCATGGTCTGGTCCACAATACTTAAGTGTTAGAACAGTTTAGCATCATCCAACGATGACCGGTATGGTAATAATGTAACTTTTCGGACGTACGATAGGGTAAATCTGTCATTTTTAGCATGGAAAAAGACATTTAAATCCAACGCACGATCGAAAACGTTGCGAAAGCACCCCGCTGTTTAGCCTAGTGGAACCGCCTTCAAAAAAGGAGCAGGTCCTCAATTCGACTGTATTTTTTTAATGTTTGTTATCTCATAACTTTCGACTGGGTGAGCCGACTTTGATGATTCTTTTTTTTTTATTTGATTGCTAGTGCTTCCCGTGTGGTAGCAAATTAATTTCTTCTGACAATGGCATCCATGAGAAAACCATATAAGTCTTAAATTTGCATTTAATATGTGCACGACAAATGGACGAATAACTCGGTTGAAGTAGTTTTTTTTTTGGTAAAATTATTTGTGTTTTTAATACATTACTTCTTCTTGTAATTCTTCTTCTACTGCAAAACAGATATATTACCACGTTACCACGCCCCCCTCCTAGCCTCGTGAAGCATCTGTTATATAACTGAACTTACTAAACTTGTAGTAGCAACTCAGGTTATGTTGTATTGTGGGGTTCAGGGCTCGGAAACCGGTATTCTGTCCATACAAAAATACCGGTATTTTTTTAGTTCTTATCGTTCTTTCGTCTACTATTTCATGTTTAATCAGGCAATCTAACAATATGAAGTAATAACCCAAATACATTATTGAGTCCTACATAAAGAGCATAAACTAATTAAAAATATTTGGCTATTTCAGGATTTTGAGATTAACCGGTTCCGAGCCCTGGTGAGGTTGCAGGCCGACATTTTCTCTCTATAAACCTACAATAGCTAAAAGTGGCACTGAAATTAATTTTCGTAGCTGCCTACCCCTTTTGGGATAAAGGCGTGAGTTTATATGTATATGTCCGCGACAGGGCATCAGCGGAGTGGCTCAAAGTGATATCGCGTCTGATGATATCGCTTTGGGGCTCTTTACACGATTAATATAACACAATACTGAGGTGTCAATATTATCGTGGTTTACAAAATTGTTTGGATTTTTCATCAATATTCATCAGTATTTACGTTTAGCGGACCCCGGACATCCTTCAGGAACTGTACTGGGAATACTGGGTAACTCTAGGATGATGATGATGGTTCATCAATATTCACGTGATACGGATCGTGATACAAGTGTATCGCGTGATAATAATAACAATATAAAAGGCCCCTTTGAGCCACTCCGCTCAGTCCGCTGCTGCGTGCCCTAGGCATTATTTAGGTATGCTAGCCTTGGCCTGTGCGGTGACATCGAGATCGAGCCATCACACCTGACAGCTTTGATGGCGACCGACTGGGGTAGGGTACATGTCTCATTGTTCGACACCTTAAGACTCCGCAGTAAGCTCGGTTCTCCATACAAACGTAGTTTCGCTCTCATTTTAAAATGGCATGCAGGAATCATTTGAAACTTAGTATACACAAGGGGCTCCGGTATACCTAGGTCAGAAATTAGTTTCTTTTGCTTGAAATTATAATCGAGAAAAAATACGGGGATTATTAAGGTTTTCATACAAAACCTAAAAAGTTCAAAAACTGGCTGTATTTTTTCCCATTCCAATTTCTAGCAACAGACACTAGTTTCTGACCTAGATATGGCGGCTCCCATTGTGTGTACAAATTCGCATGTTATTTCAGCAAGGCGTTTTAAAATGAGAACGAAACTACGTTTGTATGGAGAATCGAGTTCGGCCAAGCCGTCGAGCGTACGGGGGGACTCTTAATTGCCAATAGTTGATATCTATTTTCTCATCATCATGATCATCCTAGCTTTATCCCAGTACAGCATCCTGAAGGATGCCCAGGGTCCGCTTAATCTCAAGAACTGGTGTAGACACTAATTTTTACGGAAGCAATTGCCATCTGACCTCCCAACCCAAGGAGGGAAACTAGACCTTATCAGGCTTGTCAAGTGAGTGAGCATGAGCATCTTGAAGTTCTCGAGCCACCCGAAGGGTTATAGACAGCAGCCGGGATCAACGACTTAACGTGCCAAAGCACGGGATCGCTCAGTTAGTAACCTTTCAAAGCGATCACCCATTGACGGTTGACTTCTATTTTCTATTCATCCCTATTACTAGGACCTGAAAATCATGTATTGGGCTTAAGCACTAAGACATTACAAGTAATTAAAAAAAAAAAAAAAATAGTATAATCTACTCTATACTCCTCCTTGAAATAAATACCGAAATCGCTTATGCCTGTAATATCTGAGGAGTTCCTCATGGAGCTCGTAATCAGATCTTCACCAAAACTATATGAGAACAACTTGGAGGTACCTGCTATCAAACAAAAATATATTTCCAAATCGCTTTATGCATGAAATAAAACAACCCAGTTGAGAGCCTCCTCCTTTTTTGAAGTTACTTAAAAATAAATTAAAATGTTCAGCCATTGAAAAACGGTGAAAAAGGTTACAAACCATTTAATTTTTGTAAAAGTACCACACCAGGCCCCCATTCAAAAAACCATAATTTCAAAACTAAATCGTGATTAGCTTGTGAAATTCGCGCATCCCATTCACTCGATGCGCCGGCGCAGCGTTACTTCCAAAAAGTCATAACTCACGTACATTTTGCATAGAAATAAGCCTTCTTGCAATTAAGACCGCATTACTTTGAAAACGTCGTAACTTTCGTGAATTTAGTACTGGACTACGTGTTTTTGTAATGGAGCTGTAATGTAACCTTGCTAGGCCTGATTTGAATGCGATTATGAACCAATTGCAACGATTATGATATTCGATTGCTCGATTATCGCTAGACACGATTATATGTAATTGTGTATTAGTGATGGGCCGTTATCGATGCTTTTCAAACGGTTTTTAAGGAGCTGCCTCGATTCTTGCACTGCGTAGTTTTTATTTTGCACACTGTAATTAACACTAGCTGTCAAACCTTACGTGCTAATCGGCATTACATTTATTAAAAGCTAACATGCATTATTTAATTCAATTCAATTTAAATTTAGAAAACATTATATTAGAATTTACACGCTATTACATAAAAGAGATCGAGGGGAGTACAATAATTGATTAAATGTCGTTAGAAGATAAAAGGAATTACAATAAAGTAATGGTGATACCTACCACATTTCGGGTATTTGTGAAAATATTTATGAAAATATTCTTACCGGATTTCTTTGTTTAATATCGCAAAAGAAAGGGAGGCGAACACGTATCTCGAATTGGAGGGTCGATTAGAAAATTAAAAGGAAAGTTTTGCAAACTATATCGTGGGACATACTCGTATCACATAAAGGGCTCCTTGAAAGGATCTTAAATTAGGGAATTAAATACATACATACACATAGTTTCGAAATTATACTAAAGAAACAATAGGTGATGTAAATAACATCAACTATCATATTACCTAAGATGTGTTGTTCAGACAATTTTCGATAGTATTCGCAGCACTAACCAAAGCTATAAAAATTATCGCTAACACATGACCTTGTATGTAATTTAAACGATATTGTTTTAACCGAGAAACGATCGCGTGAGAAATTACTAATGTTACTTTAATTGTGTTTCCTAATGTAAGTAGGTAAGTGTGGGCTTATTTACGGAATAATTTATTTTTATTTATTTATTTAAGAAACAAACAGTCGTTTACAATCAGGTTTACAAAAATATTACTTGAATTAAGACCTGGAGTTTCCTTATTGTATATACACCGCAGTCTCTAACACTAGGTAGTTATATTTGAAAGGTATAGGTAGACTCACGAGAGCCGGCTCACGATCTGTGCATAAATAATATTTTTATTGCAAATAATAATAATATATGACAAATAAAAGTAATAATAAATCACGTCTCTGCAATGCACAGCCTGGTGAAGTTTAGTTAGGTAGTGATTGGAATGGCTTCTCCGTCGTCAAACCCCAACAGTTTCGCTGCAGGTTTGAATTTGTGGCGTGTGCCTCGTATGCCTCGTGGGCTTATTTACTGACTCAATCTCATTGTAATATTAAAAGATCTTCCTCGTTCTTAAAATATTCGTATATACAGGTCTAAAGCAATATTAACATTCATAAAAAAAAAATTGGGGACAATCTTACACATATCGACCTAGTCCCAAACTAAGCAAAGCTTGTACTATGGGTACTAGACGACGATATACATACTTATTTAAATAAATACATACTTAAATACATAGAAAACATCCAAGACTTAACAACAAATTATCCGTGCTAATTGCACAAATAATGCCCTGGCCGGGATTCGAACCCGGGACCTCTAGCTTCGAAGGCAGTGTCACTATATACCAACTAGGCTAAACAGGCCGTCGAAATTAATTAAACAAAAGCATAGACAACAAATGAAGGCGTAGTCACGAAAGGGAATCTACTCGGCATTAAAATATCATTGCTTGGCATATGCAGACTTTACAGCCGGCGCTGATTTTCCCTAGGTCCCATAGGGGCTTTGTGTAATCAGGTAGCCAGTATACTCGTAGTATCCGTAGCAGATCGAATTGCAAAAATGCTAATTTCGCCGGCCATTGCGGTATGACATGATGATGGGGCACTCGTGCGCAAGTCAAATTGCCTGCGAGACTGCTCGCAGCGGTGCAAGTCACAAGCCGAACCTCAGAGTAACCCAGAGAAGAATGGTTCCATCTCAGCGTGTTTATGGTGGCAATTTAGTTATATGACCATCTCGCTCGGTAGCGGTATTATTTGACTTAAGGATGATTCACAGTAGGCCGTTCCGTGTCCGGGCTGGCCCGTTTTCTTCTAGAGAAAGCCGTTGCGTTATTTCTAAATTGAATAAGAGCGACACAGAGGGATATATCATTTGTAGTCCTTGTTATGGTTCCGATTTTCTTTATTTGCTTCAATGTCATGTCAAATAGTTTGAGGCAAATAAACGACTACCCGCCCATTGTGTTCCTGCTGGTGAATAAGATCAACAGAGCTTCCGTGTATGCTCTGTGTCGAGTAGGTGCTGAGTGCTATGGCACAATTAACAAAGATTAAGATGTACTCGTATAATCACTCGCTTAAACTTGTGACTTAGGACGTAGACTAAGATAACTAATCGATACATCAAACGCACGATGCGTTGCCCAACCGACGAGAGAAATGAGCTATATATATTACAAGTATTCTGTATTACTGACATACTATACTTGGGATTACTCATAACCCTACATAACCTAATGTAATATATAAAAATATATAGGCCGGGTTACACCAAACGATCCGTTATCTTGTAAAAGATGATCCCATCAAAAACATAAATGAGAAAATGGCAGCCAAATTTCATGTTTCTATGTTAGATAGATTTGGAGTTATTGGGGGGTCAAAAGTGGCTCCAAACGGTTCGTGTAAAGGATGATTCACAGTAGACCGTTCCGTGTCCGGGCCGGCCCGTTTTCTATGACAGCAAACGCAACGGCCGGCGTATTTCTCTAGAAGAAAACGGGCCGGCCCGGACACGGAACGGCCTACTGTGAATCATCCTTAAAACACACGGCTGCTGTCTGCCAGTTCCTGGGGTGAACTTGGCTGGACACGCTGCCGCGTGTTCGTTCCGTGTCCGGGCCGGTCCGGTTTCTTCAAGAGAAATACGCCGGCCGTTGTGTTTGTTCATAGAAAACGGGCCGGCCCGGACACGGAACGCTCTACTGTGAATCCTTTAACTGTCATTTTTAGGGTTCCGTAGTAAGCAAGGAAACCTTATGGTTTCGCCATGTCCGTCCGTCCGTTTGTTCGCGGCCTAGCTCAGTAACCGTATACTCGTATCGTAATACAATTTTGTTAAAACATTTTTTAGGGTACATACCTCGTCTACATGTAAAGCGGAGATCCAATTTTTTTGTTGAAACAAATCGTGTTTGGTATTGTTGGATAGCTTATTAAAATATAATTTGACCTTTCTTTTACTATTTTTTGATTTAGGTATTGGTTTGAGAGATATTAATTTTTAAAGTGCTAATTGTTTGAGTCCCGTGTCTCCCCCCCCCCCCCCCCCTCGAACTGCTAAACGGTTGCTACTAGGAATGTGAAAAAATCATGGTAGTAGTATATAAAATGAAATGAAATGGGAAACAACAACAGTTCTTTCCCGGGACTCAAAATATCTCTATACCGAATTTCATCTTTTTTTTATTTATTAAAAATGGGATTGCTCTTGGCCAGCATCTAGCCAGGGGGCAACGATGAGGCCGACGATGAAGCGAGCTCACCCAGAAGATGCCTATTCACTCACCTATCTAAATCGGTTTAGCGGTTTAACAGACAGACAGTTACTTTCGCATTTATAATATTACTATTAATTTCCTGAATGCTACTAAAATTTAATATCCATTTTGTCATACCTAAATTGTTATCTATGTAGTTAATTAACTCCGACGCAGAACGCAGAAGGGTGTTATAAGTTAAACATGTGTATCTGTGCATGTGTGTACGTGTCTGTCTGCGCTATCAAAGCTTCAAAACGAATGAACCGAATTCAGTGTGGGGCTGCAGGCACACTTTTCAATTGGGTAGGGGTGAAGCCGGAAGGGTTATGAATTTAAAGTACTCACTAATATGTATAACACTCACTAATATGTTTGGCAGCGTCCTGCTGTGCTAACGCGAAGTTCGAAAATCGAACTTTGCGTCGTGCCGTCCCTTTCACTCTCGTGTTATACTCTATATGACGGAAAGGGACGGTACGATGTGAAGTTCGATGTTCGAAGTTCGCGGTAGCACCCCTGCACAGATAATCTATCACGAAAATGGGTTTTCTACTGTAGCATTGTAGTTTTATGGTAGCTGACACTGTAATTTTAGTGTGTAAGTCTAATACGGGCGAATCTCTTAACGGTGGTTAGTATAGGACAAAGTAAAGGTAATTAGATAACATTTACTTAAAGTTGCAACACTAATTTTGTCCATACAAAATAATTCAGCCCGCAATGTAATGCAAACACGCTCACGTTGTTGTATTGCTAGTGAACATTTGACATTTCGGTACCGCAACCATGTTTACAGTACATTGCTGCTGAGAAATTTAAAAAATATTGATTATGGGGTCGTAATGAACTGTAATTTAAAAAAAACTTTTTAATTCATGATTACACTAATGAATACTATGTCCGATTTAATTTATCGCCCGTATTAGACTTACATACTGTATTTTATATTTAACTATACAAGTTCACAAGCCACCCGAAGGTCTCTAACTGGACTTAACGACTGCTGTCACAGACATCAGCCGGGATCAACGGCTTATATTTATATATCAGTGGGTATTTTTTTTTTAAATGACACCTCGCCGAGTTTCTAACGCTGGTTCTTCTCGTGGCAGAGGTTTAGTTTTCCGAACCGGTGGTAGTTTATTGACGTTCATAGTCGCATGTAATTATGCCTAATTTGAAGAATAAATTACTTTTACTTTTACTTTTTTACCGCAACAATAAAACATAATAGGGATGTTGACTGATAGTCAAATCAGCAACTTTTAATGAAACGTCAAAAACGCCTCTGTTAGTATGAAGTTTGTAGGGAAATAGGAACAAGTGACGTCACGCCTTTTGTATGATCAAATAGCGTCCCTTTATTGTTCTTTATGTGTTTAAAAATCTTTAAAATAGCAAAAATAAGTAGTAGTGTGATATATTCTGAATATTTTCGTGAGATTTATTTATTGGTAATGTAAGAGTAATTTATTTTTATTGGTGTCAACATCCCAATTATCATATCATATCATTAGACATTTTTTCCCCTTCAATATTCATCAATACAAGTACTCAAGGGATACGTATCTTGATGAAATGATGAGTGTATTGCGTGATAATGATAACCGAGTAAAGGACGCCATTGGTTTTTCTTTTCTCTATTAACCGACTTCAAGATTTCAAAGGAGGAGGTTATCAATTCGGTTGTGTTTTTTTTTAAATGTTTGTTACTCCATAACTCCGTCATTTCTTAACGGATTTGGAAAATTCTTTTTTTGATTGTAAGTACATGTATCCAAGTTGGTCCCGTTTTTGTCAAAACGCAGTTCTGATGATGGGATTTATGACGAATTGAGGGAACTCCTCAAATCTTAAAGGCAAACATATAGTGATTTTTATGTTTTTATCAACAAACCGAGCATTTTCATATAAAAATGTGACATTTGATGAAGTGGAACTGCTGATGATGATCAGAAGAACTCTGCAACGACGAAAAGTTCACGTATGGCGATTTGTCCTTCTAGCTGTGTTTGTTAAGCAAGTTTTATTTTCACGATTATTTTTTGTCATGCTCGAGTTCTGATGATGGGATCCATTAGGAATCGAGGGAACTCCTCAAATGTGTCAGGCACACAAATAATGATTTTAGTATTTTTATGAACTAATCAAGCATTTTCATTCAAAAAAGTGACATTTGATGAAGTGGAACTGCTGATGATCAGAACGGAACTCTTCAACGACGCGTAGTTCACGTTTGGCAATTTGTTCTCTTCGTTTTGTTTGTCAAACAAGCTAGGTTTTCAGGACACATTTTCGTCAAGCTTGAGTCCTGATGGAGGATTCCATGAGGAATTGAGGGTACTTAGTCTTCTACCATTATAAACATACTTATAGCCATTTTTATTTTATGGTATGGAATCTAAAGGCCGAGCCACACCGAATGCGTGCGCAGCACGTGCGCGTGTGCGTGTGCATGGCGTGCGCGTTGTATCGTATGAAATGGCATAGTAGATGACAAACCGCTTGCGTGCGCAGCACGCGTGCACGCAAGCGGTGTGTCATCTACTATGACATTTCATACGATACAACGCGCACGCCACGCACACGCACACGCGCACGCGCTGCGCACGCATTCGGTGTGGCTCGGCTTTAAGAGTGCACCATCTAAGTATAATAATCTTTTACCGGCCTCCCCCAATGAAGTCGGTTTTTTTTTCTTAAAAATTATGCTTAACCTAGTCGTATTAGTGCGGTATACTATGCATAACATTTCTTAGCACAGGTATTCTATACTTAAAAAGAGGTACCATTGAAACCTATCTCAATGAATAGTTTGCACGTGTCTGCACGAGATATATGTTATCATCATCATGATCATCATCATCATGTCAGCCGAAAGACGTCCACTGCTGGACATAGGCCTCCCCCAAAGACTTCCACAATGACCGGTCCTGCGCCACCCGCATCCAGCGGACACCCGCGACCTTTACAAGGTCATCAGTCCACCGTGTGGGGGGCCTGCTCACGCTACGCCTTCCGGTACATGGTCGCCACTCGAGAACCTTATGATATATGTTATGTGTACTGTAAAATGATAGTAATCAGTTTCTACTTACCGAATATCGAGTCGTCGGTGTCAGAGTTAAAAATTTTCCGCCTCGGTCTTAAATCCATAAATAAGATCCGACTCCTATTATTATTAATTTTATGTCGTCAAGATCACACAACACACGAAAGAACAGTGAATTTCCGTACATAAAGAGAACCAAAAACAAAAGTCGCACAGTGCACATATATAATAATTATATCGCATAAAATTATATAAGATAAGACGCCGTTTATGCGGATTAAGAGTCCAAACAAAAATTAGGCTTTATAGCGCTTAACTTTGGCAATGTCCACAGGAAAGACGCGAACCTAAATCTCTTTATAACCTCTCTCAGTAAGTAGCGTAAGCGTACTGTGAGCATACGAAATTTGCACACCCACTTTTCAACGAAATCTCAGGGTACCCGACTTCAAAAAATAACACTACTACCGAGCGAGATTGTCATATACCAAATTGAATAATAGCGACAGATAGATAATTATGTCATTTGTTGTCCTTATTATACTTCCACTTTTTTTATATCCTTTCATATCTATTTGATTTGATGCGGACCGTTCGTGGCCCAGCGACGCCCGCGTACTGCGTGCGGTATGCGAGGTTAAGCAATGTCGGGCGAGGTCAGTCTTTGGATGGGTGACCGCTTTGAGTGGTTACTAACTGAGCGCTCCCGTGCTTTGGAAGGTACGTTAAGCCGTTGATCCCGGTTGCTGTCTATGATAGCAGTCGTTAAGCCAAGTTAGAGGCCTCCGGGCGGCTTGAGAACTTCTAACAGTCAAGTTGCCCACTCACTTGACAAGCCTAATCCCAATAAGGTCAAGTTTCCCCCTCGGGTTGGAAGGTCAGATGGCAGTCGCTTCCGTAAAAACTAGTCCCTACGCCAATTCTTGTGATTAGGTAGCGGACCCCAGGCATCCTTCAGGATGCAACTGTACTGGGAATAACGCTAGGAGGATGATGATCTATTTGATTTGATATGACTGTGCAGTGGGGCCTTGTACACGGTGATTATTATCGCGATACCCTTGAATGTCGACGTATAATGAAGCAAAATCCCAACAAGCAGTGAAAACCGCGATAATATTGACATCGATTGTGATAATATTAATCGTATAAAATTGTGTTATACAATTTAATCAATTAATCTATATTAATAATTCCGTGCAGGGGTACGGTAGACCCGAACGAGACCTGTCTCATATTGAATTTACTAGGTGTATTTAAAAGTCTAGCAAAATTCTGTCCCTATCTCGCTCTATCTCATAACTTAGTGGTGCTGCTCATGCCGTTCGCCGCGCTCGGTGGTCAGAACCGAAAACGAAGTATCTGCCTCTCTGTCGCACTTGCATATTCGAACGACAGAGAGGGAGATGCAACGAAATACTTCGTTTTGGTTCGCGGTAGGCCTTCAGGCGTCAACTTTAAAACGAACAGGGTACTTTACTATATAAGAAATAAAATTCAAAATGTAAGAAAAACCGGCCAAGTGCGAGGCGGACTCGCGCACCGAGGGATCCGTACACCTAAAAAACAAATGTGATTCATCAATACATTGGTATTTCTGGTAAAATATACGGCATAATAAACATTATCACCTAATTTCAAGTTCATAAGTCCATGGGAAGTTAAAAAATTTCTGTGTGACAGACGACAGACGAAATGTTCTTTGACTTTCTTCGGTCGTCCGCCGCGTTTGGACTGAAGTGCTACCGCGAACCAAAATATATGCCTCTCTGTCGCACTTGCATATTCGAGCGCGGAGAGGGAAATAGGTACTTCGTTTTCAGATTGCGGTATTTGGCAAAATTAACGGAACAAGTTGTTAAATAGGTTCCATTAATCGGAGAAAAAAAATCCAACTGTTATTATTATCACGCGATACACTCATATCACGATCCGTATCACGTGAATACTGATGAATATTGAAGCGACATCCATACAATATTGACACATAATATTGAGTGTAAAGGGCCCCACTGAATAGAATTTGGCGAAGAATAGAGAGCTGATACCGCGAAACGAAAACGAACCAACATCGTCATATCGTGTATCTCCCCCTGCGTCGCTCGAATTTACAAGTGCGACAGAGAAGGAGATTCACGAACTTCATTTGTTGTCGTTCGCGGTAGCAGCTCTGACTTCGCACCAAAAATACTGACTGGCACGTCAATATTAAACAATTGCACATTTAACCGAATTTTAATGAATGATTAGTATTTTAACTGCACAAATCATCAGTACTGATCACGGTGTCAGGTTTTTTATGTGTCTTTAAATACTAGCCTTATTGTTATATATGGACAATGTGGGTAGTGTTTATCAATTATGTGCCAAGTGAGGTAGATGTGAAAAAGCAGTCTGTCACCTGGATTTCAGCCAGCTCATGTGTCTTAGAGCCTAAATGTGAGTATATAATAGTGGCGACGAGGATAATTGTGTGACAAACGTGTTAATTAGTGTGAATAGTGAGTCTGAAACAGTGTACAAATAGTTTTACCAAAAATGGGGATAAAATTTGGTGAGTTTGATATAGCACATGGCTGCTGGAAAAATTATATAGAAAGGTTTTCTTTCTGCCTAGAAGCCAGCGAAATTACAGAAGATGCTAAGAAAAAGGCAAATTTATTAGCTGTTTGTGGTCCTGACTTGTATGAGTTAATTGTATCTTTGATAGCTCCAGAAAAAATAAGTGCGGTTAGTTTTGCAAACATCAAAGTATTTTTGGATAATCATTTCCACCCGACGCCAAATGAAAATAAGACTCCGGCTGAGCTCCTTAATAACCGACGTTTTAGGACCAGATTCGATAAGTTAAACCTCCTTTCTTTTAGAAATGAGGACAGAGACGAAACTATAGAAGAAAATAGTAACACGAAGATCAGGGAATTTGAGATAGGTCAGTCAGTATATATAAAAAACTACGGTAATGGACCCCGTTGGTTGAAAGGAACAGTGGAGAAACGTGTGGGAACGTGCAGATATTTAGTAAAATGGAATAATAAACTATTAATGCGTCACATAAATCAAATGCTCAGTTTCGGTGGGAAAGAACAACAGACAGATAGGAAAGCAACTGCTGTTGCTGAAGATGATGATTACGATGATGAAGACAGTAGAGTCTCTATACCATCTCCACACCGTTGGGCGGACATTATTGGAGTGTCAGGACCACAGGACATCACTATCCAACAGAATTCACAAGATGTCACAGCAACCAGCAGCCATAAACGTGCGAGACCAGGAACGCCTCCTGAATCACCAGAGTACAAACGAATGGCGTTAGCTGATAGTGACAGTGAGTTGGATTTGTCCGAATCTACGGATACAAAGACTGAATCTGAATAGTAGAACTATTAGAATAGAAAACTAATAATAGCATAGAGTTAGTCTTAGGATGTGAATGTTATTTGTGTAAAGTGTAAGTGAACATTATGAATCAGTGAACTCTCTTAGTGGGGGAGGTATGTTATATATGGACAATGTGGGTAGTGTTTATCAATTATGTGCCAAGTGAGGTAGATGTGAAAAAGCAGTCTGTCACCTGGATTTCAGCCAGCTCATGTGTCTTAGAGCCTAAATGTGAGTATATAATACTTATAAAAATACTTAGGATTAACTTATAAAGATACTAGCCTTTTCCCGTGACTTCGTCAGCGTAATATTCTACTCCCTATTCCATATGATAATCCAGACTTAGACTATATTTGTATACGAAGTTTCATCATACTCCGTTGTTGTAATGTTTTTATTTTATAAATTTTTGTACGCTCAAGTGCAAAAATACGTATCGGTTTAATCGTCTCATCAATACGTACCCGCAACCTTAATCCGCCGACATAAGAGCTATGGGATATATTTTTGAGCCAGTTGTATGCACCCATATTTTTGCACTTGACTGTACACTATTTCTTTGGTCGTTTGCATATCTGTCACGATTTTTTTCTTTATTTCTTTCTTATTTATTTCACCCGAGCGAAGCCGGGCTTTCATCTAGTTATTAATTAATTCAGAGGACTTTAAGCAACTTTTATGCGTACATTGCGAACTACCTATTGAATTGAAATTGACATTGATTGTGATAATATTACTTAATCTTTTAAAATTGTGTAATAAAATTTAATTAGCTAATATTAACTAATTCACAGGATTTTTTTACAACATTTATACGAACGCATTACAAACTACCTAGGTATATATAGTGAAGCCGGATTAACTATATGCCCAAAAAGTTAGCACAACCAAGATCACGGATGCACGCAGACGCTGTATGTATACTCTTTCTATTGCCTACCCTCAAAACTTATTGTATAGGTCAATCAAAGGTCAATAGAGGAGTTTCCTCATGTTAAATTTTATAACATATTGCCGTTATATAGACAGTATACCATCAAATTAACACAATAAAATGAAAATTACAAAATAAAATCAGAATGATAATAAAATACGAGACTTGAAAGTTTCTAAAGAATACGTATTTAAATGCGGTTGTTCACGATTAAAATAGCAATTTTCTTGTTTTTAACCGACTTCAAGATTTCAAAAGAGGAGGTTAGTTAAGGTTTGAAAATTCTTTTTTTGATTGTAAGTATATATATCCAAGTTGATCCCGTTTTGGTCAAAACGCAGTTCTGATGATGGGATCCATGAGGAATCGAAGGAACTCCTCAAATCTTAAAGGCAAACATATAGTGATTTATGTATTTTTATCAACAAATCGCGAATTTTTATACAAAAATGTGACATTTGATGAAGTGGAACTGCTGATGATGATCAGAACAGAACTCTTCAAAGACGAAAAGTTCACGTTTGGCGATTTGTCCTCCTAGCTGTGTTTGTTAAGCAAGTTCTATTTTCTCGATTAATTTTTGTCATGCTCGATTTCTGATGATGGGTTCCATGAGGAATTGAGAGAACTCCTGAAATCTTAAAGGCAAACATATAGTGATTTTTGAATTTTTATCTACAAATCGAGCATTATCATACAAAAATGTGACATTTGATGAAGTGGAACTGCTGATGATGATCAGAACAGAACTCTTCAACGACAAAAAGTTCACGTTTGGCGATTTGCCCTTTTAGTTGTGTTTGTTAAGCAAGTTCTATTATCACGATTAATTTTTGTCATCCTCGAGTTCTGATGATGGGATCCATTAGGAATCGAGGGAACTCCTCAAATGTGAAAGGCACACAAATTGTGATTTTAGTATTTTCATGAACTAATCAAGCATTTTCATTCAAAAAACGTGACATTTGATTAAGTGGAACTGCTGATGATGATCAGAACGGAACTCTTCAACGACGTGTAGTTCACGTTTGGCGATTTGTTCTCTTCGTTTTGTTTGTCAAGCAAGCTAGGTTTTCAAGACACATTTTTGTCAAGCTTGAGTTCTGATGGAGGATTCCATGAGGAATTGAGGGTACTTGGTCTTCTACCATTATAAACATACTTATAGCCATTTTTACATACTTTGACGACCTGTTTAGCCTAGTTGGTAGTGACACTGCCTCCGAAACTAGAGGTCCCGGGGTCGAATCCCGGCCAGGGCATTATTTGTGCATTTAGCACTGATTTTGTTCTTGGGTCTTGGATGTTCTCTATGTATTTAAGTATGTATTTATCTATATAAGTATGTATATCGTCTTGTACTCATAGTACAAGCTTTGCTTAGTTTGGGACTAGGTCGATTTGTGTAAAATTGTCCCCCAATATTTATTTATTTATTTTTATTTTATTGTATGGAATCTAAGAGTGCACCATCTAAGTATAATAACTTTCACCGGCCTCCCAGATTAAAGTCGGTTTTTTTTCTTAAAAATTATTTTGATGTGTTGCCTGCTGGAAAATCACTTAATGGTTCCATCGGAAGATCAGCGCTGGTAATCGCGCCAGTACACCGCTGAGATGGAACCATTTCGCGCAATACCTATTATTACTGTTTTTATTATTTGTCTTTTGTCGTGTCGTATTGTAGTATTGTAACGAAAAAAAATTCTACTTCTATAACTATAAATTTTGCCTTTAAGAACTCTAGAATTGTCGTCAAAGTTTAACGATTAGAGTAACAATTTGGGTTACTAAACTTGGATGCATTTTATCAATGTCGCGGCTATCTTATGTGTCGTAATCAAAAGTGCATGTTTCCACGCGCCGCATTATACATTCAGCGGAACGACGGATAGTGTTTATATGCTACGAGACGGGTGCGATACGATCCTTACCTATGCCTAAAGTATTTTTAGCTCAAAAGCGCTGCATAAGAGCGCTTAGGCGGCTTAGACTCAGGTAGGCCTGTATATAGATAACATAGGATTCTAACTGTTCCTTGTTTATACATTCTGGAGGTATGCAATTTTTTCAAAAAACACATGGATCTGTTTCTGATTAAAAACAATAATAATAAGCGTACAATTACACACAAACCTTTAAACATACCAGTAGCAAAATTGAACCGATGTATTCTGACATTAAGTTTTAATTATCGCCATATGGTTATAATTTACATAATTAAAAATAACTAAATTACTAAAGATTTGTTATTGTATTATCCTGGTCTCAACTCTCAGTTTTTTTTTTTTCGTTTTTATTAAAAATGGGATTGCTCTTGGCCAGCATCTAGCCAGGGGGCAAAGATGAGGCCGACGATGAAGCGAGCTCACCCAGAAGATGCCTATTCACTCGTGCCATAAAAAGGTCCAGGTTATATGAACTCGGAAATATCTCAATAATAACATTGTGAATATGTTGCATGCTAGATTTTACATTTTTCTAAGCTGTACATTTTACACGCTGCAATTCAGCTAAATGTGATGATCCTTTTAAATTACAATACTCAAGGCCTTTTGTTAACCACATTTAATACAATAAAGAGTTTACGTACTTACCTCTTTACATATCGCTAGAGTAATAGTGCATTACGATACAAGTGCAGAGAACAGGAAATTCGCAACGAGTGGTGATAAATTGAAACACGACCGAAGGGAGTGTTTTAAATCGACACGAGTTGCGAATTACCTGTTCGCATGTGTATCGTACAACGTTTTACAGTACCTACATATGGCTCTGGAGCCATTCTTCTTCTTCTCCGCACTTGTATCGTAATGTACTAATGTAATGTAATGTAATAAACTAAATGCCTCCTGTGTGATGCCTCCCCCCTCCATAATAGTGATATTTTTTACACAATGACGGTGGCAGACAAGCTTACAGCCTGCCTGATGGTAAGCGGACACCGTCTTCTATGTACGCTTGTGATTACAGAAGAACAAGCGCGTTACCGACCCTTTATTAACTTGAGGATTCGGTGTGTTGACAGCTAGATACATAGGTATGCAGGGCCCTATATAAAGCATCCTCGGGAGCTCTGGCGACCTTACTCACCACCAGGAACACTATACCACTTACCTAAGGACCAAGTAATGGTGTTAAAAAGGCTGCGATCTTCTGTAAGGTGTAGGTGGAGGTACTTCCCCAGTTGAGCTGCAACAAATATGAACGAAACGACGTTCCACTGTGACCTGTCTTCTTAAAAATAAATAAACATTGTTCTAAAAATTGTCCTAAAACTACGACCCCCCACCGGGGATGGGCGTGAGCATCCCTGGAGTGCGGTGGAGATACTGCGATCGCCAATCCGCATGCCAAGCGTGGCGATTATGGCATTTACCCCCCATGAAATTGGGGGAGGCCTATGTCCAGCAGTGGAAGTCTTTCGGCTGATAATAATATGGTGATGGTGGTTCTAAAAAGATTTCCAATAAAACCTGACCCGCATGAGGAATAGTCCTCATCCTTCTAACATGGTCCAGGTTGTATCCTATAGTACCCCGGGGTCTGCTTTGGCATTCTTGGCATCTAATCCTAGGATTTGGATTCTTTGGATGAATATTCATAGGCAGGGAAAATTTCCCATTAGAACCAAGAAAATTCGAGGCCCTGTATAGCCTAGCTGATGAGCCTCAAAGATACCTAAACAATGTAGACAAGTATTGGCCGGCAGGAAAACTTACAATGATAATAAAATCTAAAAGACATAAGCCAGTGTCACAGAAAACCAGCGTTTAATACCAATATTTCTAAAATACTCTTATTTTGATAAAATATTCATAAAAGTGAACCATCGGAACTGAAAGGGAGCGCTCCCTCAACGGTGCGGTGACCAGGAGCAGGTGAGGTCGGTCTTTGCACTTTCTGTGTCAGTGAGGTTCCTCGGAAGAACGGAGGGACAGGGCGCCCCGCGCCGTGCTACAATTTGCCAACTCGCCGCAAAATTACATAATCTTTAATAGGTTTTCATACTTACTACCTGGACAGTAGCTGTGATTTCCTGGACACTGCAAATAACTGCCCAGAATCCTTTACTTTCGTATGCCACATTTGTAGATGCAATAAGAACATAATCATAGCATTTTTGAGACGGTCTTTCGTGGCTGTGCAAATCTGGTTGGTACACTTGGCACCTTTGCTAACATAGGTGCAGTACTAATGTTATTTAGATCTCTAAGTAGCGGGACTCATAAAATAATAATTATCGTGTATAACTTAAGACTGCGCAGTACGTTCGGTTCTCCATACAAACGTATTTATGCTCTCATTTTAAAACGCCAGGCTAGTATAACATGAAACTTTGTATACACAATGGCATCCGGCATATCTAGGTCGGATCATAGTTTCTGTTGCTTGAAATTATAATGGAGAAAAAATGCAGCGATTATTAAGGTTTTCATACAAGCCGTAAAAAACTAAAAAGCCTCTGTATTTTTTTTCTTTTACAATTTCTAGCAACAGAAACTATGATCCGACCTAAATATGCCGGATCCCATTGTGTATACAAATTTTCATGTTATTCTAGCATGGCGTTTTAAAATGAGAGCATAAATACGTTTGTATGGAGAACCGATCCACACCGATCGTACTGCGCCCTCTTAAAGAGTTACATGGCAAGTTAGCCTAGAACCCGCCAAATTTTTAGAACAGTTTGCTGGCGGAGACATGCTCTCATAAATATATGCCTATTTATAACATCTATAAGTACTAGGACATGTAAATTTCATACAAATCAGGACCGGGACTGCAAACCCTACTAAGTACTAAGGTTAGGTATCTGACGGACACTATCAATCGTCATAAATTTTTATTTCAGACAACAGTTTCACACCTTGTTTTTAAAAGTCAATTTTGACATATTTGTGTCTTCCATAGCCAAATTATTGCCATCCTTTACTGTGTGCAGTACCTGCGCGTATCGTGGTCGTGTCGTAGCGTAGCGTCGTCGCACAACTCGTGCGCAACGTGAATCACGAGCAACGTTCTCGTCCAGATTGCGAGAAATTGATCACTTGAGATTTTGTGATGCGTCGATATGACACAACATTAGGTATCTATTTGTGCAGATAGGTGCTTAAAACAAATAGCAGAGCGGTGCAAAGTAAAAAAACCGGCCAAGTGCGAGTCGGACTCGCGTACGAAGGGTTCCGTACCAGAAAAAATAATGCCAATAACTACTCTGTTGTATGGGACTCCCTTAATAATAATAATTATTATTATTTTAGTATTTATTGTTGTAGCCACAATAAAAATACATAATTTGTGCAAATTTCAACTGTCTAGCTAGTACGGTTCTTGAGATCTATCTAGCTCGGCGAGTGGTAGCTATGAAAAAGGGCTAAAATATCACGTTTTTTGTATGGGAGCCCCCCTTAATTATTATTATTATTTTGTTTTTTGTATTTGTAGTTATAGCGGCAACAGAAATACACAATCTGTGAAAATTTCAACTGTCTAGCTATTACGGTTCTTGAGATACAGCCTGGTGACAGACGGATGAACGGATGGACGGACGGACGGACGGACGGACGGACAGCGAAGTCTTAGTAATAGGGTCCCGTTTTTACCCTTTGGGTACGGAACCCTAAAAACGGCCCTTTTATTTTTGAACTCATGCATCGACGAATCCAGCAGCGTAAATACTTGTTTGATGTATTCAAAAGGTACTTAAATACCAAATACATTATACAGTGTGGAAATATAAGTCGGGCCCTGGAGGGAAACTACCTTAAACCGTTGAGATAGCTCAATTTTCTTAAAGGAATTTCTTTTTATTTCTCCTAAGCATTAAAACTGCATACATAGATTTTTTTTAATGTACAGGCAGCAAAAAAATGATTATTTTTTAAATTTTTGTCAAAAATAATGTTTGATGCCAATTGATGTCAATAGATCCTATTTCTATCAAGGAACAAAAACTTATTACAGACTGACCTAGTCTAGGATGCAAGACAGGCCAAAAATAATAATAAAGAAATTTTTCACAACTAGTATTGAAAAGAGGTATATTTTTCAAAAATCTGTGAATGCAGTTTTATTGCTTAGGAGGAATAAAATCATGTTTCCTTTCAGCAAATTGAATTATCTCAACGTTTTAATGTAGTTTCCCTCCAGGGCCCGTATTTTCTTTATACCCTGTATAGTGGCCTCCCTTTTCTATCGTTAAATTTAAATAATCACAATTATTTACGAGAGACATTAAAGGCCAAAGATCGGGTTTCCTCTAAACGCGTCACTCAAGTAAGTATCTATACGATTACCGTGATACGTTCACCTAATAATCATTCATGAATGCGTGATAAGCTTCAGGCTAAAATACGTTAATATTAATCAATCATTGGTGTTCATCGTTTCGTTATGATTTTAAACTTCGAGTCTAAAGTGTAGAGTTAGGCTTGGCTTTCAAATAAAGATCCAAGACCTTAAGGGTCCCCCGCACGCTCGACGAACTCGATACTCCATACAAACGTAGTTTCGTTCTCATTTTAAAACGCTGCGCTGAAACTAACATAAAACTTTGTATACACAATCCGTCATATCTAGACGGGATATTAGTTTTTGTTTCTAGAAATTGTAATATGAAAAAATACAGCAAGTTTTTAATTTTTTAGGTCTTGTATTCTAATGTGGACTGATGACCTGGTAAGGGTCGCGGGTGTCCGCTGGATGCGGGTGGCGCAGGGCCGGTCATTGTGGTGGTCGCTAGGGGAGGCCTATATCCAGCAGTGGACGTCTTTCAGCTGACATGATGATGATGTTGATGATTCTAAAAAACCTTAATAACCGCTCTATTTTTTCTAGAGAGTAAAAAAAGCGAAACCTGGTTTTACTTTCAAGATTTTAAAATGAAACTTATTAGGTACCATGCGTGCGGTATGCGAGATTAAGCAACCGTTGACCGCTTTGAGTGGTTACTACCTTAACACTCCCGTGCTTTGGAAGGCACGTTAAGCCGTTGATCCCGGCTGATGTCTGTGACAGCAGTCGTTAAATCTAGTTAGAGACCTTCGGGTGGCTTGTGAACTTCTATAGTCAAGTTGTCCGCTCACTTGATAAGCGTAATTCCAGTAAAGTCTAGTTTTCCCCTTGGGTTGGAAAGTCGGGATGGCAGATGCTTGCGTAAAAAGCACTGCCTACACCAGTTACTGGGATTAGGTAGCGGATCCTGAGCATCCTTCAGGAGGCAACTATACTGGAATAACGATGATGATGATGACTTATTAGGTACCACATCAATGGTTGTCATTTTAGTCGAAGTTGGCTCTTGAATTAAAGACACCTTTGTTAGGAAAACTTTGAACGTACGATAAGATTGGACCCAAGATATTATGGTTTTAAGCGGGTCAGATAATGGACGATTCTCACCGAATGGCTGGAGTCGGCGCGCACTTCAATAGAGTCAAAGGAATTTGAACCTTTCTGTACGTCCGTGACGGACAAACTGTTGAGTCTAATTATGTAATATCTTTTATATCAGCTTTGTACACAGTTCAACAATAAACGTTATTCTATTCTATTCTATTCTATTATATTCCATACAGAAGTTAGATTTCATATTTGAATGGGTCGCGGGCAGCCGGTCGGTTGCCGCCGGCTCTGCCGCTGTCGTTTGGGTACGAAACTCATGTATGGAGGGTTCGAATTCCTTTGACTCTGGTGGTGTGCGCGCCGACTCCGGCCCTTTGGGCGCAATCATATAAGCGAAAATACACTGGAGTGGTGTTTGAGGATTTTACTCTATCTAGTCTAGAGGTCAAATTGGCCTGATAATTGATATCACAATATGATCTAAATGTGCTGTGGGCATCCTTCCGCGCTTGTGCTGAGCTAAGTTGGAACAGGCGCAATTTATTGATATCCATCAATGCGATGAGAATTGTCAAACCAAATTCATCTCGCAGAGATAATTTACAGAAGTGATCTCAATTTAAAATAGCAGTTTATCTGGTGTCGTTTTTATGTATGTTGTGCATAAACCATGGTTACAGAGCTGTCAGACAAATATATATGTGTAGTCGAAGTGGAATGTTTGTCACTTTTGGACTCTATTCCAATGTAATAGAGTCCAAAAAAGACAAACATTCAGATTTCTCGACTGTACAGTCAACGAATTAATTACTGGGCCACTTCGTACCTTGTCACAGTGACAATAATTTGATATCTCTAGCAGCTTTCATATCTTACTATCCGATTTTGAGGTGGTCTGTTTGTCTGAGGCCAAGGACGCTTGGAAACAGGCCTGCCCTGGTACAGACGTCCCCACGAGTGCAGAGAACCAAAAACTTTGGGACATGCCGATAAGCTCAAGAGTTTACACCCACCTTATAGACACGTGTCCCACTCCGAGAGACAAAGCCAGGCTCTTAGCAGTTTCTGCGTCTGAGTCCGGTTACTGGCTCCATGCACTTCCTTCAGTTAATTTGGGCACTTTACTGGACGATAACTGTTTCAGGGTGGCTGTTGGCCTTCGTCTAGGCCTAGACATCGTCGTACACCAATGTCGCTGCGGAGCACAGGTAGATAGTTTAGGACATCATGGCCCCATGCTGCCCCAAAAGCGCCGGTAGACTCTCCCGCCATGCTTGTTTCATATATATATATATATATATATATAGAGAGAGGCTGGTAAGAAATGGAATACAAAGGCAAAAGATAGAGAGACTTGGAAGGATATGGAGGAGGCCTTTACTCGTAGAGAGGTCCTTAATAATATTTCTAATTAATAATAACGATTTTAAATAATTCCTTAATTAATTGCATCCCATACTTATGAATAATTTTATAATAATGTAAAATAATTATGCATGAAGTGAATTTTATAATGATAAAGTTACTGTATGATATTTTTATTAAGGAATAAAGAGGCTATATTATTATTATTCCTTTATTTATTTTTCGTCTTAGGTTAGGTTTGTACAATGGATTTACAAAAGGTAAAATATAAAAATACACTTACAAAATATAAAAACATTATAAAAACCTAACCTAGGGTGCCGCCGGCAGCGAGGCAGGGCCTAAGCCACCGGTGGTTAGGGCGACAGAGAGAGGAACCTCCGGACTATCCGCGCCGTGTCCAGGAGTACCGCCTTCTGTATTTGACCCTTGACCCAGCCATCTAGCGAGAGTCTCTTGAGATGTTGGTCGAGACTCTTCGCTATTAGACCGTTCACAGAGACGACTATCGGGACAATAATCGTTGAATCAACATCCCACATGGCGGTTACCTCATGTGCCAAGTCTAGGTACTTGCTGACTTTGTCCTTCTCAGCTTTGACGAGGTTCTCGTCATGGGGGATGGTGATGTCAACGAGCACTGCCTGGCGCTTCAATCGATCTGTCAGCACGATATCAGGCTTGTTGGCTACAATAGTCCTGTCCGTGATGACAGATCGATCCCAATAGAGCGTTGCACGACCATTTTCGAGAACTGGCGCAGGTGTGTACTTATAATACGGCACTTCGAAGTCTACAAGACCGCATAAAAGAGCAAGCTGCTGGTGAATAATCCTGGCCACCAAGTTATGTCTGTGCAAGTACTCGCCGTTAGCAAGATGACTACAACCAGAAATAATATGCCTGAGTGACTCTCCGGGACGGCGGCATGCCCGACAAATGTCGACCGTACCGTCCTTCAGGATATATTTCCGGTAGTTGTTCGTCATGATAACCTCGTCCGCAATTGCTCAGACAAAACCTTCAGTTTCCCCAAAAAGATCCCCAAAACGTAGCCAGTTCACCGATGCGAGCAGGTCTACGTCGGGCCCCGCAAGGGCCTTGTAGAACCGCCCATGTAGCTCCTTACTCTTCCATACCGCCCTGCGGTCGTCGGTGCTTAGTACTTTAAATCTGCGCCAGTTCTCGTTTGCCATGGAGAGCGGGGTGAAAGATGCGTCTGCTGCCACTACGTCACGATGCATCCCACACTCACTGTTTAGAAAGTAATCCCTGAGACTGCACACCTCGCGGTTGTGAAGGTCTTTGGCATTTATTATTATTATTATTATATATATATAAATTTTTATTATTATTATTTTTTTACTTGTTCTCCAACAGAGTCGGAGGCTATGTTTGCATTTTTTCAATCATACTAGTTGTCGCTGTTATTGCTCTCGCACTTTTATTCTGCATACATTTCTTTCTGTCATGCATCTTCTTTTATACTTATTGTGGGAGGGGTTCCCACGTATATCCTACTACTACTACTACTTTGTCATTATTCAGGGGAAATGAGGAACTCTTCCATGTATATATTTTCAGTTACATTTACATTTCATTACACTTATTGTTTAAACTTAGATTTTATAACAAAGTTCATTTACTTAATATTCTTGCTTTGCTTGTTTCATATTAAATTTCACTGTGACAAGGTACGAAGTGGGCAAAAAATTAAATTGGTTAAGAGGGCGCAGTACGATCGGTGTGGATCGGTTCTCCATACAAACGTATTTATGCTCTCATTTTAAAACGCCATGCTAGAATAACATGAAAATTTGTATACACAATGGGATCCGGCATATCTAGGTCGGACCATAGTTTCTGTTGCTAGAAATTGTAAAAGAAAAAAAATACAGCGGCTTTTTGAGTTTTTTACGGCTTGTATGAAAACCTTAATAATCGCTGTATTTTTTCTCCATTATAATTTCAAGCAACAGAAACTATGATCCGACCTAGATATGCCGGATCCCATTGTGTATACAAAGTTTCATGTTATTCTAGCCCGGCGTTTTAAAATGAGAGCATAAATACGTTTGTATGGAGAACCGAACGTACTGCGCACTCTTAACCGTGCATGCATGGTAACGCTTCAGCCGTGGCTTTAAAGCGCTCGTATCGTTTTTAATTTCGGTTAGTGAATAAAAATCTTCAATAAGTTGTTCGTTATTTTATTCATATCCATCTATTTCATCACAGTTTTATTATACAATAGTTATAATCACAATAATAAAATTAAATAATACAGTACATTATTATATAATAATGGTTTATTCGTTAAGATTTATTTTTAATACCTTCTGTTAATGAAGCAGTTTTTAAAATAAATACTGAAGTAAAACATAAACATTAACATAATAATTTTATGTACATTAGGATTCAAGACATCCAGCGTCGAGTAGCAGTAAACCAACAATGTAAGTTTAATTCTACTCGTCACTAGATGTCGCTAGTGAATACATTCACCAATGAAAGAATAGAACAAATCTATCTCTACAGATAAAAACGCAATTCTTTGGTGTGTTGCATTGTATAATAAAACGAAAAGTGTAAAATAAGAAGAAAAACAAGTATTTTAATTAGAATTATCAATAAAATCTTGCTTTGCTTTTTCGTGTGTGAAACGTCAACTTTCCAACAACAATTTTTTTTTTGTATATTTAACTGCGTCATTAACAAAAAGCTTATTTTTATACGAGAAATAAAAATTGGCAGACCCCAATTAAAATACGCGAGCGATTATATGACACGGTCCAGCCGTGATGATTAATAAAAAAAATGTACTTTGTGGCTTTGTGAGTTGTGAACCACGCGAGTGATTTTTTTTACGTTTTCAACGCTTACTTTGCCGCCATTTTGAGAAAAATCCAAAATCAACAAAAAACATATTAATTATCGAACCTGATCACAAAATTATACGAGTATCGGTTGAGAAATACGACCTATAGAAATACGACCTATAGAAATACGACGAGTACAGCTGGACATCTGGAATCTGGACATGTACGAATGCATTTTTCCCAAGCTGAAATGGACACGCTTAGCTCGCTCAGTTAATTATTTTAAAATAAGGTTTAGAGAATGTTTATTAACTCAAAAGAATTTTTACAATTCACTTTTTTAAACGAGTGAGTGAGTTTAAGGTATTTTTATTGATTTCCGTTTCTTAACCTTTTCGCCACCAGACGTCAAAGTAATTCGCCGTGCCCCTGACGCCACAACGGTAAAAAAATGATGTGTAAAGAAATAATGCTAATATAAAATTGGGCAGCTTCTCAGTAGTTTTTCATTTAAAAAAAATTGTGGGCCAGTGCCGTCGTTGGCGTCGGGGTGACGATTTTACGTTGACGTCTATGGCCGACCGTGGCGTTCAAAAGTTTAAAGCATATAGTCGTGTATAGCCATAGAAACGACGTAGCATATTTAGTTTTTTCGAAATTCTAGATTTCTTTTCATTTTCATACAAAATAATTATATCAATACAATGCAAAACGACCTTAAGAGTTAACGTAGAGTTAAACAAAAGTTTATGTCAAGTATGACAATATTCGGAATTCGAATGACACGCACGTCAACGTTGTTTAATTGTTAAGGATCTTTTATACTATGCTAGGGGTGTTAATCAACGAAAATGAATAAAATTCTTGAAATCTTTGAAATTGTACAAATTGGGATACTTAGTGTCTTATGGAAGCTTACTTTATTTCATCTCAGGAATGTGCCCTCGCATTTAACGGAATACAATAAAAATATCGTGTATAACTTCGTATAACCTCTACTTAACGTATATTGGCGAGCATCAGGCTTGATTTTAATTTATAATTTTTATACACAGTCTACTTTGTTACCTTGTGGGTATAGATATTATTATCCTTTTTTGTTTTAATGATTTGTGGTAGGTACCTATACAATAAATAATCTTAGCCTAATTAAATTCACTTGTATTTTCAATATATGTACATGGTTGATGTGTTTGTATTCTGTATAAAATAATAAAATACTTAATAACCCTGCTCTATTCTAAGATCTAATAATTTCTGTATGAAGGCCCGTTTAGCATCGCTCGCGTACTGGCTAAACAAGTACTAAACTACACAGGAACATTCAGGTTAAGTATACGATGCTTCGTTTGTACGTTGGTCTACTGCTTTACTTTATTCCTCCTGACTGAAACAAATAGAAAACGCTGTTAAAATCAAGAAAATAATCTTTAATATACTTACTTTTTATTGATAAAGAGCCTAGAAAAAAGACGAAAAGATTATGTATGATTTTATTTGAAAGATTATGTATGCTTTTATTTGAAAGTTTTGTATGCTTTTTTTAAGTTTTTGCATAAGTATTAAAACGAATTATTTTAGTATACATCATATCAAATAAAAGCATATTCGGTTCTGTAATGCTCACATGCTCAGATTGCCCCTCATTGGCCGTTACTAATCTGAGACATGTTGATTTATTGCTCTAGTGGCTAAGGAGAACCTTGACGCAATACTACCGGCCCGAAACACCAGTTACTATTCATCCACTATAGCTGCTCTGTTCACTATGCCAGCTCATTCAGTATTTAAAATAGTGGCCGATTTATGTGTAATAAATCTAGTGATAAAATATGAATGCTAAATAATAAATCTAATTCACTTACTTAATATGAAAATTAGGACAACTTGGATAGATGCTGGCCAAGAGCAATCCCATATGTCAAGCTGGTCTAAGTTGACAGACGTTTATGAATTCTTTGTGTAATAAATTGTAAGATAAATACACATCAAACAGATAAATAATTACCCTTACGCAGGCTTGTAGGGTAGACGAAAGTGGTCGCCATCTGGCTGCCGAACGCATTTGATGCGTGGCAAGTGAACTCGCCCATGTCACTCCACAGAACAGGGGAGATGACTAGCTCGCCTGAACGAAGCACCTGTGAATATAACAATGATGTTATCAAGTGACTTCACAAAAGTGGTTATTAATTTAAACGTAACGCGAATCTCATTTTCTGAGTTTTGGGTATGTGGTGGAGACCGTTAGTGAGCTATTTATGAAAGCATTTTTGGGGTTGTTTTATAATAAGGACGCTAAATAATGTTTTAAGTTTAATATAAGCCGAAATTAATTAGGTAATCGTACCATGCATTCTACTCGCATTTATTCGCATTGCAGACATTTTAAATTCATAACTTAAATTTAATTGTAAAAAAAACATACTAAAATGAATTGCAAATTTAATTAGTGATGTATAATTATTGAAATGAAATATAAAAAAGCAGCAGCTTAGCTGACTTAGACAACTCAGTAAAATTTTGATTTCGCCAAGTTAAGCGCCACCTGTTGCCAAGTAGCGGAACTAACCTTCATTCTCGCATCGTTAACCTTCTCGCCATTATTGTTCTTCCATGTTATCTGCGGCCGCGGATGCCCCTTGGCGCGGCACGGGATCACCATGCTAGTGCCGATGAAGTCCATGATCACTTTGTATGAGACGAGAATCTGTGGCGCTAGCGGGATGAGGCGCGCTCGGTCTGGTATCAAGTCCGTGCTGCCATCTGTTGGTGAGTAGAAACAGTTTTGTTACTTAGATGACCAAGCTTAATTAAGTTTTTTTTTCTTTTATGGTCTGTTAATAAATTGTATTATTTTGTGTTGTCACGAATAAACGTTTGAAGTTTGAATTTGATACTTTACAGGGCATAAAGCTCTAAAACATAATGTATAAGGTGATAGATATGGGTGCTAGCAAATTAGATACCAATACTTTTAGATATGTCATAGTAAATCAAAACAATTAACTTCAAATATAAATTATGTAAAGCGTAATCTTATATCGAAAGCATATTATAGCACACACGACTACATGAATGATAAAGCACCGTGGGATTAATTGTGACTGTAATATTTATGAATTAATCATTATGGCATTAGATATTAATATTATCTTATTATTTTCTTTAGACATATTGATTTAATTCTAGAAACTGTCTAGATTTCTATTTTCTATACATTTTTACTTTTTTATTATTATTATTTATGTTTTGACGATCCTATTGTGAATTTTACTACATAATTATTTCTTATATTGACATGTCTAC
Organism: Notocelia uddmanniana; assembly: GCA_905163555.1. Taxonomy (NCBI): domain Eukaryota; kingdom Metazoa; phylum Arthropoda; class Insecta; order Lepidoptera; family Tortricidae; genus Notocelia; species Notocelia uddmanniana. Next base: position 2,011,331 of record LR991074.1, on the reverse strand, counting down.
AACAATACAATATTTATTGTAAAGAATAATAATAGCATCAATAAATTGCTGTAAATAATTAATTAATATTAATTAATGTTAATACATGTTATAACTGACGATTCGAAAGTGCTTGTTGCTAGGCCTATTTGAATAAAGAATATTTTGAATTGAATTGAATTAAGAAAACTATTAACATGATATTTTTGTTTTAATATCCTGAACAAAATAAATAAAATAAAATTCTGTCCAAACATTTACCCTGTCCATTAAAATGACAAGATGTTTAACACTTTCTGTCAAGTGAACATCCTTTTCTTTGACATTTATTTTATAAGTATTTTATTTGACATTCGAGAGGAATAAGACATAATGGTGGATAAGAGAATCAAAGAAGCCTTAATCACTGACTATTCAGTATCTCAATAACTGGAAGTTTTAAGGTGAATAAATTGTTTCCTAATTTTCTCCAAAAACTTACGTAATATTCAGCTGTAAAAATATTGGTAAGTACTTGTAAGCATACACGGCGATTTTAAGTGGTAATTTGGACTTGAAAAATTAGCCTACATAAACAGATTCCATTGAGCAAGGTATCATGCATTGCATAGGTGTTTAGTTAATTACATTTAATAATAAGTTTAACACTAATATCCGCGTAATTTATGGTAATCCTACATTTCTTGAAGTGCTTTGTTGGGATATTTGATAGGTCAACAAAGTCACCCATCGGCTTATCAAATGAGTACATGTTTTTTTTTATTACACTTGTGATACCTGACAACTTATTCTTCATAAATTAATTATTTAACACCTGCAGAATTTTTAGGTTGCTTTAAATAACGAACGATGGAATAGCGGTACAATAACTTTGAGCAACCCTGTAATAAATTAATGTTGTATCACTTTATTAGCAGAACTACCTGCCAAGGAAATTACCAAGTATACATTTGTGCCTATGTGTAGAAGGTTCGCAGCAAACCTTTGTAATTCTACGCGAAACGCTTCTTCCTTTGCACTACGCTTAAAGTTAAAGGCAGTGAAAGACTGATCAGTGATCACTGGCGCAACGTTGCTTATGACAATTATGTTTATCTGCATACAAATTTCAGGATTCAAATGTCGTAATGCATTGCATACGTTGCATAACGTGGGATCAGTTTGTCCCTGGCTTTTAAGAGTGCGCAGTACGTTCGGTTCTCCATACAAACGTATTTACGATCTCATTTCAAAACGCCGTGCTAGAATAACATGAAACTTTGTATACACAATGGGATCCGGCATATCTAGGTTGGACCATAGTTTCTGTTGCTTGAAATTATAATGGAGAAAAAATACAGCGATTATTAAGGTTTTCATACAAGCCGTAAGCCGCTGCATTTTTTTTCTTTTACAATTTCTAGCAACAGAAACTATGGTCCGACCTAGATATGCCGGATCCCATTGTGTATACAAATTTTCATGTTATTCTAGCATGGCGTTTTAAAATGAGAGGGTAAATACGTTTGTATGGAGAACCAAGCCAGACCAAGCGTACTGCGCCCTCTTAAGCATGTTCCTCCTAGCGTTCATAGAGCCTATTGTATATTCGAGCGAGATTGGTCCACAATAATCTACTCCCTTTTGACTAAAAGGTTCTACCAATATAGCCAAATGGCAAGAAACGGACAAATAAAACACCATAAGGTCTGTCGGCCTGTTTAGCCTAGTTGGTAGTGTCAGTGCCTCCGAAGCTAAAGGTCCCGTGTTCGAATCCCCGTAAGGGCATTTGTTTCTGTGGTGAGCAGAGACATTTGTTAATGAGACTTGGTTGTTTTCTATGTATTTAAGTATATATCTATCAAATATATCGTCTTCTAGTACCCATAACACAAGCCTTATTGAGCTTACTATGGGACTAAGTAGTTCGATTTGTGAAAAAATTGTCCCTTAATATTTATTTAATTTAACATTACTTTCTCAAACATGCAATGAAATATTGATGTTATGTTCCTTATAATAGGCTGCGAAGTATGACGTTTCTGGTGCGGCTAGGACAAGAGGTAGTTAATGGAATTTCATGCAAATCTTGCAGGTCTAGGCCTGCAAAGTCCTCTTTTTTAATTTCCATTCCACATAAATTTGTGGCACAGGCATCATGACATTCTGCCACTATGCGTTTTCAAAATAAAACTGTTTTTTTTGTTGTTTATTTCATTGCATGTTTGAGAAAAGCACTATACATACCTCGGCGGGAAATATGGAGTTGCCGGCCTTAGACCTATCCGGCCTCGCTTCGCTCAGCCGTCTATATGTTTTCGGCCGGCAATCCCTTTTGTCCCGGCCTCTGTAGTAATGTACTATTAATTAATAATAAGGTACAGTACTAACCTATACTGTAAACGATGCTGTTCGCCCGAGCAGTTTTGACGCCAGATGCAGCCAAACATGTGTACTCATCTCGTCCTTCCGTCCGTGTCACGAGCAGGGTAGACGTCACACTCGCCACTGAGGTGGGACTCGTGTCGAAGATCTCATTGGACTCGTGGTGGTACTGGAAAGAAATCATTTCTTTATGAGCAGTGAGTCCATAGTCCTAAATCGATGGACAAAATTGGGGCTGACGGCGCGTTCATGTATGCAGTGCGACATGCTTTTTTCTTAGACTGATTTGAAAGGCATGACACGACAGTGTTGCCACTTTTTCATTTCTACTCTTTTGTGTCGCACCGTAACTCGTGCAATTTACTCATGATAGGATGATAACGTCGTAAGCCTGAGATAGTCTGAGGAATTTAACATTGATAAAAATATGCTACGATGTAGCTGTCATGACCATTAGAAATATTGACTAGTTTAATGGTGGTTAGCAGCCGATGGGACAAGTACTGCAATAGAGGAGATTCCTCATGTTACAACAGGGTATTTTCCTCATGTCAAAATTTAGTACATATTGTCATTATATGGATAGTATACCATAAAATTTAACACAATAAAATGAAAATTACAAAACAAAATTAGAATAATAAACAAATACGACTTTAGTTTCAAAAACAGAAGAATGTTTCAATAAAAAAGAAATTGTATGACAACTATGTCCTTAAACGCAGTATTTCACGGTTGAAATAGCAATTTCATTGTTTTACTATACATCGTTAGTACGGGGCGCGTGCACTGTGACGTCATAATAATCTGTCAATTAGTATGGAGCGTTTTTGATCTCCGGGAACAACATCTACTTTTGACACTTATTTGGGGCTTTTGTTGTGATTTAATCGTAGTTGGTCCCATACAAAAATTTAATCCTCTTTAAAAGCTGGTTCGAATGGCATCGTTAATATTTTTTTGGAAAAAAGCCTATTAGTAGCACGGTGTGGATATATAATTAGTAAGCAATATGAAATTATCACAACAAAAAGTAAATTAAAATATAAAATAAAAGTTAAGAGACTTGAATTTATTTCAAAAAATACTGTCTAAAAGCAAATTAACCATTAGGGTTGTTATGTTTTCATAAATAATATATTGTATGATAACTGTGAATCTTAAAGCAATATTTCAGGACCAAAACGGAAAACTACTCTTTTTTCCTTAGAACAGTAGTACGGCGCTACTCAGTTGTGTTTCTTCACAGTTTCCGTTTCAACTTAGTATGGAACGTTTACAGTGGTCTGCAGTGACACCTGGGTGGTGCTAAAAGTGCAACAAAAACTGGCAACCGTACTTGTCTTCTCGAAGATCTCACGGTTCGTAAATAAATGCCATTCGATAAAAAAAAAGTGGTCTGCAGCTTTGAATGTCATTTTTGTGTTGCTTTGATTGTAGCTGGTCCCATAAAAATCATTTGATCCTCTCTAAAAACTGGTTAGAATGGCATCTTGAAAAAAGTCGTCTATCTATTAACTAATAACTAAGAAATATGTAGTGTAGAATATAGTAGAAGAATAGGATCCTATAAGGGGAAGGGGGTCTATTTATACAAATATTTGAAATAGACAAATTAATCATCGTCTCAAATTATATAATAATTAATAATTAGTCACAGGTAAATTAATCTCAATTGAAATTAATTTAATATGACAATTTGATCTGCTTTGATCTCGGAATACTAGAGAGAGAGATACCACCGAGGGATGTGCAGCAGCATCCCTGAAGTGCAGTGGAGATACTGCGATCGCCAACCCGCATTCCAAGCGTGGCGATAATGGCATTTAACTCCCATGAAATTGGGGGAGGCTTATGTCCAGCAGTGGACGTCTTTCAGCTGATATGGTGGATCTCGGAATAAATTAAAATCTAATTAAATATAATATTCTGGTTACAAGTGCTAACCTCATAAATAGGCTGATTATTCTTAAACCAGCGGATTGAAGGCGCAGGAGCACCCAATGCTTCACACGTCAGCGATACAGTGGTGCCGGGTTGATGCGCGTTCAGTGCTGCGGGCGCGCTCGTTATGGATAGGAAGCGGCGGGGCCCACGGTGGGGTAGTACTGGAACAATATGATATAAAGACCTTAAACATCAAAGCAAAATTTCGAATTAAAAGGAGAAATTGAAAAATGTTGTGCTCCAAGCAGGATTCGAACCTTCGGGCATACGCGTTCAATTACTCTAGCCATATTGAGTTGTCGGAACCAATTCACCAATTTCCCCAATTTATGTACCTTTGATGTGAAATTAGAATTTTAGTAAGCAGCGTTAATGCTTATTACAAAATTAAAATGAAATCGAACCTATTTTATTTCCAGTTTAGTAGGTTGACCAAGTTTGTTTTTTTTGTCTCCATTTGTCAATTTGACATTTGTGTATGTGAGAAGGAGATAATATGCATTTTAGCTAACAAAGATTAGTTTAGTTATGTGAATGAGGCTGTTATTTTAATGTCATTATGTAAGTCAAACTGTTACGAGTAACAACTGGAACTACTTATCCGATTTAAAAAAAAAATTCAACAGTAACTAGAAATAGAGAAATATATGTTTTTATTTTATTAATGGTCTATAATCTAGGATTAGTGTTATTTATAACTATTCCGAATTTTAAATCGGTAGCATATATAGTTCCTAAGATATTTAGCGATGTGACAGACCGACAGACAAAGTGTGCACCATAAGGGTTCATTTTGTACCTTTCGGGTATTTAACCCTAAAAACTATTGCCATCCCAAACACAGATCTTAAGTCTCCCAATCTTCACAAATATCAGTAAAGTTCTTTTGCAAAAGTGTCAGCGTGTAAGCAATTATGGTACTCACAATGAGGTTCAATGTTGTTATCCATCTCGGTGCGAAGTCTCATATGTTTGTTAACGTTCGCGGCGCGGCAGCCAGCCACCAGAGCGAATATCAGGAGAGCGTACATGTCTGTAGAGATTCAAAACCTGTGGACAAATTTCATTATTAGTAACATCGTAATTTGCATCACCATAATCGCGATAATAATGATGATAATGACAATGGTCATTAAAAAAAAAAAAATATTGGGGGACAATCTTACACAAATCGATTTAGTCCCAAACTAAGCAAAGCTTGTACTATGGGTACTAGGCGACGATATACATACTTATATAGATAAAATATATACTTAAATACATAGAGAACATCCAAGACCCAAGAACAAAATCCGTGCTAAATGCACAAATAATGCCCTGGCTGGGATTCGAACCCGGGACCTCTAGCTTCGGAGGCAGTGTCATTACCAACTAGGCTAAACAGGCCGTCAATCATCATCACATTAACATAATTATTATCGCCATTGAACAAATAAATATTAGAGATTACAAAAATCGAACCAGCTCCATGGCAAACTCATTAATAGATATTAAACATAGAAAACATCTAAGACTCGGAAACAAATATACATTCTCATAACACAAATACCGGGAGTTGATCCCAGGACAGTCGGCTTTTTAGGCAGGGTTACTAACCACTAAGCTAAACTAGTCGTCATCATCATGATTATCGTTCATTTATCTGCTGTGACTTTGGGTAGGTTGATCATTCTTATGACATTAAGACCGGTTTCGTAAGTTTTTCTTTTGTGCAATAAATAATAAATTAGTAATTTGACGGCCTGTTTAGCCTATTTGGTAGTGACACTGCCTCCGAAGCTAGAGGTCCCGGGTTCGAATCCCGGCCAGGGCATTATTTGTGCATTTAGCACGGATTTTGTTAATGGGTCTCGGATGTTCTCTATGTATTTAAGTATGTATTTTTCTATATAAGTATGTATATCGTCGTCTAGTACTCATAGTTTAAGCTTTGCTTAGTTTGGGACTAGGTCGATTTGTGTAAGATTATCCCCCCAATATTTATTATTTATTTATTAAGTATAAGTTATTGATTTGAAGATTTTCTAGAGCTAGAGGATAAACCTATAGGTACGTATATCATACGCATCATTTGTATCAACATCACCGACGTCATTAATGTCATTGCAAGCAACAACATCGTCATTACAATCCTCACAAAAAAGCAAGTCCCTGTTGCGCGCCACACAGGGAACGACATTACGATGATTTACTTAAGATGATTATCTCTGCATGTAACTAGTTAGGTACATATAAATTGGCATGAAAATGAGTGCTATCTCGCCAATAAACGTAAAGTTTGGCGATCTTATTGTATAAACAAATGTACCATAAAACATTTAAGAAATAAATTAAAAAATTAAGAGGGCGCAGTACGATCGGTGTGGATCGGTTCTCCATACAAAGGTATTTATGCTCTCATTTTAAAACGCCATGCTAGAATAACATGAAAATTTGTATACACAATGGGATCCGGCATATCTAGGTCGGATCATAGTTTCTGTTGCTAGAAATTGTAAAAGAAAAAAAATACAGCGGCTTTTTGAGTTTTTTACGGGTTGTATGAAAACCTTAATAATTTCTGTATTTTTTCTCCATTATAATTTCAAGCAACAGAAACTATGATCCGACCTAGATATGCCGGATCCCATTGTGTATACAAAGTTTCATGTTATTCTAGCCCGGCGTTTTAAAATGAGAGCATAAATACGTTTGTATGGAGAACCGAACGTACTGCTCAGTCTTAAAAAAACGTCTTCGTGGATTGAACGTCTTTTAACGTGATTATATTACTTTTTCTGGGTTTGAAAATTTTGAAATCTTGCCAGCAGCCCAGCGGCATTTGCTGACCGTCTTGCCCGTCTGAGGGTAGACACCATTTCGGGGCCACCCGGCACATCGATAATATCGACAATCTAAACTACTTGCACTGGTAACTCTTCAATGATAGTTATATTGTTATCTTAATTCAACCTTATCACCAACGCTACCGTGGCTCCATGGATGATAGTAAAATTGCTTAGCAAAATTGATTAGATAATGATGATTTGATTAAATTTGTCCAAAGAAGTATCACATGCGACGTAGTACGCATCTTTTCGGCTATCGTTTATTAGAGCCTTCAATGTTTTGTACTTTTATTGAAATGTAAAATAATAGTAAATTTGTGTCCTAAGGAATTAACGGTGAGGGCGGTATATTGAATCTTGAGAGAAGTGAAATACGCCACAATAAAATTCCGAGCGTAGCGAGGGAATCTAAATTAGAATCTTGAGCGTAAAAAGTGATTCAAGTATTGCACAAGATGGCAATAATTATGCTACCGAGTGACATATACTGCTTTTCAGACTTGCTATTTATAAAAAGTCATTGGTGGCTTCACTGCCTTCAAATCAAAATTGTTGAGAGTTCTGATTACTTCTGATTAGTAGGTGCGAAAAGAGTAATTTTTGTTGTTGATAAAGTTAATCTATTTATAAAAACATGAGTAAAACTACGTAAAGCTGTCATAGAACATTATAAGTCCTTCATGTTTTGCCTTTCGGCGTACAAATTTCGGTTTATGTATGTACAACGTTAAGTATGTGACATAAAATTTACAAATGTTTACAAAAGTATGTAAGTTAAGTATGTGATGTAAAATAGTCAATTGATGATGATAAACAAAAACATACACATTAGTGTACATAAGTTTTTTTGAAAAATCTAGTGTTACGAGCTGGGACCTCCTCATAAGAATTTTAATTTAAAATTTAAGCTAAAATCATCTTTGGTGTGCGGTAGAGGGAGGCAAAGGCGAGCCTCACGCGGGCAGTTATTTTCTCGCGCCGAGAATTGCAATCGCAATCCGCGCGGGAACGCTGCCTGCGTGATGGGCAATCTACCAAAACCTCCAAATTTTGATAGGTATTTTTATTTTTTAGCTTTTTTTTTAGAAAAAATGGGATTGCTCTTGGCCAGCATCTAGCTAAGGGGCAAAGATGAGGCCGACGATGAAGCGAGCTCACCCAGAATATGCCTATTCAGTCGTGCCGTAAAAAGGTCTAGGTTATATGAACTCGGAAATACAGATGCCGGCAGAGAATGAGCTTGCTTCATCGTCGGCCTCGTCTTTGCCCCCCGGCTAGATGCTGGAAAAGAGCAATCCTATTTTTAATAAAAAATTATAAATAAAATAAGCGTCGATTTACTGTAACGAAATACTTCTTCTTAATTATTTTCGCTCTCTTTTCTAAGAAGCCAAACAAACATATTTTTTAATTAGTCTCAGCGAATATCTCAGCTAAATTTAGATTTCTTAATTAAACTGATATTGTTTATGTGTACAATCTTCAGACATTGTTCTCGAGCAATCTTTGCCGAATAAAAAATGCTTAGCAAACATCTAAAGTAACGCCAAAAAGAAAAGACAAATTATGGCATGAGAAACAAAAGAAACAAAATACCAATATAGACATCTGATATTATTTTTTGTGTATATTCTTCCTCAAAGAATCTTTGCTGATTAAAAATGCTTAACAAAATATCTAAAGTGACGCCAAAAAGAATATAGCATGAGAGAGAAGAAAAACGAGATACTAATCTACGTTTGAACGCGCTAAACTCAGGATCTACTGGTTCGAATTGAAAAAATCTTTTTGTGTTGGATAGTCCATTTATCGAGGAAGGCTTTAGGCTATATAACATCACGCTGCAACCAATAGGAGCGAAGACGCGGACGTAGTCGCGGGCAACTGCTAGTAAAGTCATATCCGACAAGGATATTACTTTGTCTCGTTGGCTCTGCTATACGAGTATTATATTTATCTTGATAGCTGATCTGCGTAGATTTTCCTTATTTGTATGTTATATTGGATTGAATATTTTCACTGGAGCTTTTCAGCTGGAAATTTCTTTAAGAATATTATAATGGCTTACTTACAAACGAGTTTTTAAGGCTCCGGACCCTTCGGGTACGGAGCGGGTGCTGTCACTCGCGTGTCCGTTTATTATTACGTATATTTTACCAAAAATGTTCCGTACAACTAAAAAAATGAATCAAATTTGTTTTTTTAGTTGTACGGAACCGTCGGTGCGTGAGTCTGACTCACATTTGGCCGGTTTTTAGATAAAATTAATAGCACCTTTTTTTACATTTGGTAAAAAAATTAAATACTTAGTACTTAAACTAAATAAATTGTATCAAATTCTACAATAAAATTCCAAAACACATTACTGAACTTAGCAATTCTAAATTCAAATCTGTAGTAAAACAAACATTTCAAAAGCATATTATAAGGTAAACGATTACATCATGGATAGGAATGTTTGGGAGTGATAGTGTCCTGCACGGCTAATCTATCGCGAAAATAGGTTTTCTACTGTAGCATTGTTATTTTGTAGTAACTGAGACTGTAATTTTATAATTAACTATACAATTATATTGTTTTGAAAAAATGACACCTAACCGAGTTTCTTACGCCGGTTCTTCTCGTGGCAGAGGTATATTTTTCCGAACCGGTGGTAGTTTATTGACTTTCATAGGTGCACGTAATATGCCTATTTTGAAGAATAAACTACTTTTACTTTTACAGCAGCCATTTAAAATCACTAGTTACTTGTAGTTGTTAGATAAGTACTAGGCACTTGTATTTAGTTTTATTTTTCTGGTGTGACTAAGGTCGCCAAAGCTCCCGAGGATACCCTGTGTTAAGAATGAGGGATCAAGCCCCCATATGTCTCTAGCCGTTTATCCTCAAGTTAATACAGGGGCTGCAACGCTCTTCTAGAGTCCCAAGTGTCCATATGCTGCGGTGTTTGTTTACGATCAAGCAAGCCGTAAGCTTGTTTGCCGTCGTCTTTATATTTTAAAAAACCATTGGTGCTGAGTACCTTTTATTTATTTATTTATCTAAACTTTATTGCACAAATAAATCGGTACAAATGGCGGACTTAATGCCTCAAAGCATTCTCTACCAGTCAACCATGGGGCCAAACAGAAAATAGCCAAGGTAGGTGCAAGAGACAAACTAGGTGAGATAGCAAAAAAAAAACCTAAGGTAGAGCTAATTACAAAAAAGGCGTTTAAACTACTTAACCAAATATAAACCTGAATACATACATAGATATATATATACATTAAACCTTACTTTACCTTTTGGTTAGGATAGACAGCAGCTTCAATGATAGCTTAATATACCGTCACTTAATATGGCCAGAATGTACTTAAACGTCACATAAAACGTGACTGTATAAGCTTTCGTGCTAGTTGGCAGTAGTGTGACAACAAAATTTGCAGCTACGATAAAGTTGAGCTTTTTGCGTGGTATTCGAAAAACCTCGGTTTTCTAACATTGTTTTCGGATATTATTGCTTCTAAACGGTGTAATCTACAAATAAGGTTACATTGCAATAAAGTAAAATAAGGTTACATTTTAATAAAGTAAAATATGGTTACTTTGCAATAAAGTAAAATAAGGTTACATTGCAATATTTGCAATAAAGTAAAATTAGGTTACATTGCAATAAAGTAAAATTTATACGGTCATGGTTTTCATGAAAATTTTGAAGTTGCTGATCATTTTTGTAACAATTATAAAAACATACGCTTACATTAAGTCGGGAAATAATGATATACCGCTAATAAATGTAAATAGTGTTTATTTTTACGGATATTTTTATAGAACTTAATTTTTTAATTGTTTTCAGCCAATACGTATAATGTTATCAGTCTATACATTCTCACGTACTAGGTATGTCAATGACACATAGGATATTTATTTGATCCTATGATATAACAACTATAACTTTATACCTATTTTATTACGTAACTTTATCAAACACGTTTCAGTAATTAATTTTCCTAGGAAACGTGCCAGAATGTCAATTTGTTAACTAGAAAATAAAGCAACAAATATATTAAAAGCTTACTGTAAAGCACACCTGGCCGATAAGAATGTATAAATTGATAAAAAAATATTTTGCACATAACTCTATTTTTTTTTATACCACGTCGGTGGCAAACAAGCGTACGGCCCACCTGATGGTAAGCGGTCACCGTAGCAACTCCAGGGGTGTCACATGCGCATTGCCGACCCTTTAAAAAATTATACACTCTTTTCTTAAAGAATCCCATACTGTAGTTCCTCGGGAAAACCTTATATTAAATAATATAAGTAAAACAGTTAGTATAATACCTTTGTGAAATGCGCGAACGGCACAGTACTAACACAGCACGAATTCAAATTTCGAACTTTAACTTTTTTAAACGTTGTGACTTGAGCACTCGGGTGGTAGGCACGAAATGGGCTGGTCCATATCCGATCTCTATTTATAAGCGGTTAGGTTCGTTCGTTCGAATTTTAAATCGCATATCGCACGCTTGGCGCTCCAGTTGCATTTCGAATGCATTTTTTTAATGGTTTTGTGTAATGAATGTTAATACTTTTTAATACGTAATTTAAGTTTACATTAAGTTAAAAAATATATTATAATTATACAGAATGTACTATAAATTATTAATTTAATATGGATGGATGACTATTTAAAAAAATATGGATTCTTTAGCATTTATTGATAATAGGTATTAGCATTGTGGTTTTACATCTATATTAAAAATCTATTTAATTAAATTTCGCCTCTAATTTTGGAATTATTATGAAATTACATGAAAATATTATTATTATTCAATAAAAAATTGCTTGGATTAGGTTCTATACAAATACAATCTAAATTAAAAATATTATACTCACAAATTAATTTTTACGTAAACTATTAATTTTGAGTGGGTGTTATAAAAGTAACACCTACGCAAAACGTACCCAAAATACTTCTTACAATGGGCGTTAATCGCATTAGATGGGTAGAAAATATCCACGTTCTTGGAAAAATCTTTAAAAAACTACCGCAATAGAATTCGGGATTGTCCACGATTTGGTCAACGATGGATCGGCTATAAATGGGGACGTATATATAAAATCAAGTATAATCCAAAAGGGGTAGAAAGAGAACCTTAAGAGGGCGCAGTACGTGGCAGTACGCTCGGTTCTCCATACCATATTTATGCTCTCATTTTAAAACGCCATGCTAGAATAACATGAAACTTTGTATACACAATGAGATCCGATATCTAGGTCGAAAATTACTTTTTGTTGCTAAAAAATGTAAAAGAAAAAAAATACACCGGTTTTTTCAGTTTTTTACGGCTTGTATGAAAACCTTAATAATCGTTGTATTTTTTCTCCATTATAATTTCAAGCAACAGAAACTAATTTCCGACCTAGATATGCCGGATCCCATTGTGTATACAAAGTTTCATGTTATTCTAGCACGGCGTTTTGAAATGAGAGCGTAAATACGTTTGTATAGAGAACCGAACGTACTGCGCACTTTTAAGGCTTATCCACGGTAAACTATAGTTAAGGTGAGTAGTTTTGTAACTATTATATGCAATAAGTCTTACTTTTCTTCTCTTCTTTTAATACCAGAAAATAATATAATCATTAATCATAATCTGCAGGACATCAAATACTTTTTTTTGTAATTTTATGTGTTTGACTGTACCTAACCAAATACGGATTTATTCCAAAATAATCGATTATTAGTACATTATCATAAAAAGGGACGAGTTTTCCTTTAAATCCATATTAGTAAAAAGAAATTAGAGAATTCATTTACCACCCCAGTACTGTATGACCAGCTACAGGCGATGTTCAATTAGTTTTATATTTGTAATTAGGTAGTTTTTTAGACCGTGATTAGGTATAATACATTTGTAGATAAGATATATATATATATATATATATATATATTCCTAAGAACAAATCTTCGTATGTCTTATAGTTTTAGACTTTCCCATACTGACCGATTTGAATGGGCCACCCTGTATATATAAATTTAGCATTATTCTTATGGGACTGCGAGAATAGTTTTGACGCCGCTCGCCCACGGACTAATGAGAGTCGCGTACAAAATAATTTATTTTATTTATTTTGTAACTATCTCTAAGAAGAACAATACATATTCCTTTGCTATTCCGCTAAATGACGTGTAGGTACCTAGTGTCTCTGTGAGCTGTATAGGTACCTCGTAAAACATTTTTTTTTTCAAATTTCAAAAAATAACTCGACAAAAAAAGTCTAGATAATTTTCGAACCTGCTCACAAAATTTCACGAGAATCGGTTGAGAAATGCGACCTAGAGGAGAACATTAGAACAGACAGATATACGAAAGGTTTTTTGTTGAAAGCTGAAACGGAGACGCTTCGCTCGCTCGGTCAATTATTTATAATGCAATGTCTCCACTTGCGTATACAAAAACCACCAATAATGACAATACCTCGACACGTGTTTCGCCTCTCGACGCACCACCAAGCAACTCTACGCCGTAGTAAAAGATACCCTTATCTTATCTTATCTTCTTACGAGGGTTCGAAACAGGAAAATGAGGTTAAAAACCTAGAAGTTCGTTCTTAATGGCACCAATGCCACACGTCTCAAAAATGTGTCACTGTTCGAATAAATGAGTTTCTGACAAAGAGTTTTTGGTACGAGATTTTATTTATAGGACACAACCCGCGATTCGCGTATTTCGTTGAAGTTCTACACCTCCTGATCCTGAACCATATAAAAAAGAATAATCAAAGACCAAAAACTAACAGAGCTAAGAGTTATGTCGTTAAATAGGTATTTGCGTGTACCTACTTCATTTCATTCTATGGGCACCAAGTTCAGTTCCATTGCACTGAGATATTCATACTTTACTGAAAGTGAATACGAGGAGCGCTCGTGGCCCAGCGGCGCCCGCGTACCGCGTGCGGTATGCGAGGTTTTTGAGTGGTTACTAACTGAGCGCTCCCGTGCTTTGGAAGGCATGTTAAGTCGTTGATCCCGGTTGCTGTCCATGATAGCAGTCGTTAAGCCAAGTTAGGGGCCTCCGGGCGGCTTGAGAACCTCTAACAGTCAAGTTGTCCACTCACTTGACAAGCCAATAAGGTCTAGTTTCACCCTCGGGTTGGAAGGTCAGTGGCGCTTCCGTAAAAACTAGTGCCTACGCCAATTCTTGGGATTAGGTAGCGGACCCCAGGCATCCTTTAGGATGCAACTGTACTGGGAATAACGCTAGGTGGATGTGGATGTGTGTAGTCAAAGTACGTGGATACGAGCTAATAGTAGATTTAAAAACCTATTTAATGACATAACTCTCAGCTCTGTTGGATTTTGCTCCATTTTGATGCATGGTCCTTTGCCTTCGTGATAGACACTAACACCGGGGAGGTTCTTATACAGGGTGTGGCCTGTAATAAAAAATTACACTATTGAGCTCTCCAGCAATTATTACCAAATGGTTTTAATAAAAAAAAAGTTTTTTTTAACTTTTTTATTTTTTCGCAAAAGTAGCTTGTATGTGCTTTTGTACTCTACCAGAGTGATATTAAAAACTATTTATTTAAAAAAAAACTAAAAAATTATAAAAAAAAAACTAAAAAAATCCCAAAAATATCCTTCTAAACCAAAAATGCGACAACGATAATGAGTCATAACTTGAAGCAACCTCAAAATCAACATTGACTGCCGCGCTATAATCTCAGGGTGCCAAGATCCATTACTTGGAGGTCATAAATTTAGATCTAAATTTCTCCCAATTAAAAAGATATTTTTTTTGACACAAGAGGTTACTGCAGATGCTCTAAGGAAGCGTCCTTTAAATTTATTGCTCCTATTGCAGGCCTTATTTTGCAAAAAAGGGCTATCCAAGCAATTTATAACTTGGGGTCACGTGACTCATTAAGAGAATTTTTCAAAGAAATAGATATTCTAACCCTGCCGTCCCTATACATATTTGAAATAATAATGTATGTTAGGAAGAATTTGGTGAAATAAAAATGTATGTTAGGAAGAACGCTGATAAACCAATAGCCACGAGAAATACTGGGAAACTCAAAATAACCTTCTATAGACTAGTAAAGGCGAAAAAGTCGTTCTTGGGAAATTGTATCAAATTCTACAATAAAATTCCTAAACACATTACTGAACTTAGCAATTCTAAATTCAAATCTGTAGTAAAACAAACACTTATTTCAAGAGCATATTACCTATAAGATAAACGATTACATCATGGATAGGGATGTTTGGCAGTGATAGCGTCCTGCACTTTCCTACTGTAGCATTGTTATTTAAGTTATTTTGTAGTAGCACGATGCCGCGGGGTGACCCCTTTTTTAATTATTTATTTTGCAAGCTTTTGTTATGTTAGGCGACTTCCTGACTTGGCGGGGCGGGAGCGATATGTCATAAGTATTTTGCTCTTTGACGTGAATTTACCGATGCGAGATTTCCTCACTTGACGAAATACTGTCAGTAATACGTTTGCGCAGTAGTAATACCATGCGCAGAAGTGGGGCAGTACTGCATTAGTATCGGTTGACACTGACAGCTGACAGTTTTCTCATATCGTACCGCCCCCGCATCGACAAGTCAGGAAGGCGCCTTATGTATGATACTTTCGTCATCATGAATTTAAGAGTAAAACTCTTGTCGGTGTAGCCGATGAAGTATGCAGTTCTCTCCACCTTATCCTATCCAGAGCCAATTCCTTGGTTTCCTTATACGACACGACTTCTATTTTCTATTATGCATAAAAAACATTTACAGAATAAGCAAAATATAAAAGTTCAACGGCAAGCTAATAAGGGAGAATCTTCGAGAAAACGATGAAAAATAAGTACAACGCACAATGGAGACAGAAAAACTAAATAAAATCCTTTGTATGAATAAAATCGACTTGATATACTTATAGGGTGACATCGGAGACGTGATCAGCAATTATTTGACTCGATGAAGTATTGAAAGACAAACTCAATAAAGATGATATCACAGTTACTACTTGCAATATTGACTATTATTTCTCAAATTAATAAGAGAAAAAATAATGTTTCATACAACATACATAGACGACCTGTTTAGCCTAGTTGGTAGTGACTCTGCCTCCGAAGCTAGAGGTCCCGGGTTCGAATCCCGGCTAGGGCATTTATTTGTGCATTTTTCACGGATATTTGTTCTTGGGTCTTGGATGTTATTTAAGTATGTATTTATCTATATAAGTATGTATATCGTCGTCTAGTACCCATAGTACAAGCTTTGCTTAGTTTGGGACTAGGTCCATTTGTGTAAGATTGTCCCCCAATAAAAAAAAAACTTGGTCACCCTACACCACACGAAGTTTTGTCATCGCTCATACAACGTGTGTCAAAAGTGATAGGGTGACCATGATTTAAATATGGCGTTATTATTTTTCTAGGAAAAATTAGAAAAAAGAAACTTGTTTTATACGATGTAACGACTATTGCATTGAAAAGGCGATCATGTGTAGAGTCTGAAAAATTTGCTTCTGATTACGTCTCCGATGTCACCCTGTATATTTTGTTTACTTCCTTTGTATTTTTTTTTCTTATGTTCAATAAAGTGTCATCTATAAATACATACGTATTATCAGAGATGTTTAAAATTACGACGAAGATGGTAATGGTGATGTGCTTATTCAAAATTAAATTATCAGAGTACTTACCTACCTATAAAAAGTCATAGAACCGAACATATTTAGTCGCCATGTCCTGAGTTTTCATAAAACGTCATGATCGGATCGGATCAAATAAATCTATACCTCATTCTTTTTAGAAACATGTACATAGAAATATCCTTCATATCACTTCCCACTTCAGAACTGCAACAATCACTGAATAAAACAAAAGCCTTATTGAAACTCACTCCCATTGTCAACCTTAAACCCATCACTTTAAATTCAATTTGTAACAGCATTAATGCACTTAAGTCTTTACGGCTCTGTGCGTGTTGAAGATGAGAATTCCTCCGTTATAAAGGTCGTATCTGCATATGATTTTAATAGTGATATACTCTTTGTGACTTTTAGTTTGTTCTGGAACATTCAACCACCCCGAGGCCTGTGTTTTCTCATTCAATTGATTCCAAATCGCTGCTAATCGATTCAATATTAAAACAGTGACACAATATCCTTGTAGGTTTTTTTTTGTGGGAAGAAACATTCTAGTAAAGACGAATTGTGCCGACGGTTGTTACCTATTCTTTTGACACAGGCAGGACTAATCGGAGTACCTAATGTATGTACAGTAAACAGCAAAAGTAGATTATCATTTTAGTACCTTGTTACTTTCACTACTTTGACGCATCCCAACTGTCGCAGTATTGTTACGTTAGTGAGACAAAGTACTAAAATGATCATCTACTTTTGATGCTGACTGAGTCAAAGTTAGAAAATCCTCGGCATTTTCATTTCAAACTTCAATATCTCTAAAACGGCGTAACCGATTTTGACGAATCATAGCTAAGAACCATTGACGGAAAACCTGCTTTCAGTTATAAAAAAATCACATTTTTTTATATCGGGGGACAATCTTACACAAATCGACCTAGTCCCAAACTAAGCAAAGCTTGTACTATGGGTAATAGACGACGATATACATACTTATATAGATCAATACATACTCGTACTTAAATACATAGAAAACATCCAAGACCCAAGAACAAATATCCGTGAAAAATGCACAAATAAATGCCCTGGCCGGGATAGGAACCCGGGAACTCTAGCTTCGGAGGCAGAATCACTACCAACTAGGCTAAACAGGTCGTCATTTAAATCGCTTCACCCGTTTAAGAGCTACGATGCCACAGACGGACACCCATATACGTAACACCCCTCTTTTGCGTTCTAGGTCAGGGGTTATAAATAGACAGCGAAGATGTAAAGCCTCCTTACCTTACCTGTTTAGCCTAGTTGGTAGTGACTCTGCCTCCGAAGCTAGAGGTCCCGGGTTCGAATCCCGGCCAGGGCATTTATTTGTGCATTTTCACGGATATTTGTTCTTGGGTCTTGGATGTTTTCTATGTATTTAAGTATGTATTTATCTATATAAGTATGTATATCGTCGTCTAGTACCCATAGTACAAGTTTTGCTTAGTTTGGGACTAGGTCGATTTGTGTAAGATTGTCCCCCAATATTATTATATTATTATAAAGCAGCACTAAACTAGTTTTGTAACGTTTTAGTTTTATTCGTAATGTTTGTTAACGAAAATTCTAAATATCACATTGGGGTTTTTTTCATGCACCGAGCAGGATTCGAACCTGCGACATCCGCAAGCTATATCCGCTGAGCTTCGCAAATTGTAAGAAAAGGCTTCGAGATGCCCTATTAAAAATGACGTTTGATGATACAGAGAAGCTATTGACTGTATTAAATTGATGTTATATAATTGTATTTTGACTGTTTTATTAGTCTCTTAATTTTACATAGATTTTTTATTAAAATACTGTATTTATACTAGTTACCAAGAATTAATTTATTTGTTATATTAAGATGAATATTAATAGAAATATATCGGTACCTTTTTGCCTGAACCACAGGGAATCCCTAGCTCAGGCTCCTTTTTATACATAACTAACTGTAAATTTTAGTCTATAGTTATAACATTTGTACAAAAGTTATTCAATAAATTTATTTTGTATTGTATCCTGGCATTGGTGAAAGATTTCGTGCCTGAGCTTGATTGTTCCGGTAGCTCAGTGGGCTAGAGCGATTATCGACGTTTGCCAGGATGTCGCAGGTCCAAATCTTACTCAGAGCAAAACATTTTTCATTTTTCTCCTTTAATTTTCGGTTCCGTTTTTTCCTTTCGAGGTACGGAACCCTAAAAATTAGTAAATACAGCAATCTCGGCGCTGAATACTTGTTCACCACTTTCGGCGTCGAGACAGTCGGTTCCTGAGGTGCTGGGGCTCTAAGTCTGATCAAAGGATTGCCGAAGAACAAACATTAAAGCCACAGGTGATCGAAAAGCTAAAGCTACCTCGGTCAACGATTAACTTGGCTATCAAGCGAGTAAACCAGTATCTAAAAAAAATAATTAGAAAATTTTAATAGAATAGAAGAAGGACCGAGAAGCTTTTAAAATAATATTAAGAACATGATCTTTTTTAGTTCTTTTTATAATAACAATTCAAAGTTGACCTTCGACTCCATTTTTACATCTTGAAAAACGTTTGAGGGTTATAAAAAACAGTAGTGGCAGTGATAGCGTCCTGTCTGCACGGCTAATCTATCGCGAAAATAGGTTTTCTGCTGTAGCATTGTTATTTTGTAGTAGCTGACACTGTAATTTTATATTTAACTATACAATGTATATTGTTTTGAAAAAATGACACCTCGCCGAGTTTCTTACGCCGGTTCCCCTCGTGGCAGAGGTTTATTTTTCCGAACCGGTGGTAGTTTATTGACGTTCATAGGTGCATGTAATATGCCTAATTTGAATCATAAACTATTTTTACTTTCACTTTTAGTAAAGCCGTAAAACATTACATTCTTTAGTAAAAATAAAATTGCAGACTAAAATACTTACTTTTTTAAAAGTTCAGAGTTAAACGAGTCAACCTCCCAAAAATCCTAAATTAATCAAAAAGCTTTAAAGATTACATAAAAAGATGCGTGGACCTGATATTTTTTGGGGGCCTTGAGAAATTGCAAATGACCTCACCTATCTGCCATTTCAATTTGAATGAATTAAACAGCCTGTATAAATACGATAATATTTGATATCGTGACAATGGTTTTTTTTTATAAAAAATGGCAAACATGAGGCCGACGATGAAGCGAGCTCACCCAGGTAATGCTTATTCACTCGTGCCTTAAAAAGGTCCAGGTTATATGAACTCGGAAACATACGCTTGCAGAGAATGCCAAATCTTACAAGTGCGCATTATAAAAGATGATGTAAAGCGTTTGGTTCAAATTATATTATGTAATATAATGATTGACAGGCCAAAACTCCAGACATAGCAAACAAAGAAAAAATGAAATTTAAATCAGTACATGTTATGCAATGTAATAGTATTCGCGAAAATGCGAGATGCGCATAAATTCAGTTTTTTTTTGCAATTTTTTGTATGTTTTGACCAGGCCTAATTTATTCTTCTATAGATTTGCTGCCAACTTATTTTCTATGTTGATATGTAAACAATAACACGTGGTTTAAGCATGTTCAATTTCATGTAAACATTGAAAAAAGCTACTTGGGAACCTTTCCGCCCCAATGGCCATCGGTTCGACGTGCTATAATATGTGCCGTGCCCACTGCTAGGTACATAAGTTCTCAATCGCCATAGAATATGGCTACGGTATACTCTGCCTGTCGTACAAGGCGACTAAAAGGCGGTCCTTGGGGTCGAAGACGGTCGCTGATGAGGGCTGCGATCGTCTATAAAAACCCACAGAGGTGTGACTCTAGGGCTGCACCGGTGCGTTCCGAAGGAGATCCCAGAGCCGTCCGAAATGAGTTGAGGAGGACTATCAGGGGGTTTTTAGTCAGTACAGGTCCGACATAACCTCCGCACTGACCCTGCGGTGCGGTGGTATCCATAATGGATTTTACCCCCCAAAATAAAAAAATAAATAAACGGAGGGCTACGACCATGGACCTCGAACCGCCCGTCGTAGCGTGGGCAGACCTAACTAAGATTAATGTAACTGTCATTTTTACAATGGCAAATGACATTTAGATTTACGCACGGTTCTTTTACGCACGGTCGAAAACGTTGCGTTATTACCGCGCTATTTTAAAACATTGCAATACCTATATACAATACGACGTAAAAAAACCGTTAAGTGCGAGTCGGACTCGCGAACCAAGAGTTCGTTAGAACTAAAAAACAAATGTGATTCATCAATATATTGGCAGTGTAATACAAATGTAATACAGGTGTAGCCTGTAATAGGAGCACTAAATTAAACGGCACACTATTGAGCTCTCCAGCAATTTTTTCCATAATGGGTTTCATTTGAAAAAAAAAAAGTTTTTTTTGGTTTTTTTTTTATGAAAATATAGCTTACCTGTACTTTTTTACTCTACTGTAGTGATATTAATAACTATTTATTTAAATTGATGATATTAATAACTATATATTATTCATCCGTAGAAAGGGTATAATTAATATGAAAATACTTCGTTTTTGAAGTTAGTAAAAATTCGTACACGCTGCTAGTTTTATATAAATACCTAATTCTGTATACTTCTCGAGTGGTATGTAATTCGTATAAATAATGAATTCTGCTTGCTTTTGGCTTTTTGTTTAATTTAAAAAAAAACCTCACGTGTTTTTTATCATATTTGTCGCCTGAACTGCAAATTCTAGGAATTGAAAATTTCTGGATGAGATCTACTTGAGACAAAAAATGAGGTTAATTCAATACAGTTGGAAGTACATATTACCATTTGTAAGTTTTTTGTCAAAATACGTGCCTGAGCGATCGAGCTTTGCTCGGCAACTTTCGTATTTTCCCGGAGAACACGAGTTTTCTCCGAAGATATGAATTTTCTTTCTTGCAGGCAGCGTAGCACGTAACGTATGTATGTATCTCATACTACTACCTCAGTAGAGCATCAGTATGAACGTCTAAGAAATTTACAACATCGATTTGTGTCGCATGTCCATTGTCCATAATCATAATTATTTAGTCGTTGCAACCCTGGTGTTTAGAAGATCATCTTAAAATACAATCATTACGAACATGGACACGGCATAGCAACATGAGAACTTAATCCATCATGTTTCCTGGTGAACTTGCTCAAAAATTACTCACCAAGGAGTGCATTCACCCCAATAAACTACCTCCATTGTGTACATTAAAAGAGACTTTTAACCAAAACACTCGTCAATCTCAACAAACTTGCATTTATTTATTATTCTTATAGAAAATAGTTTAGGTGCGTCGAAAGATTTCTGCGGTCGATCTAGTTGTTTAATGTTTAGACTTCAGTCCGGCTGATGAAGATATGGACTGTTTTAAAATAAGCAGGAATTGAGTGGGTGGCAATCGTCTAGATGTTTGATACAATGTTAATTATTGCGAAATTTATTTAAATGATGCCCTTAGCCACTTTCTACCGGTCGCCGCCGCAGGGCATTCATCCTCACAACGTAAAACCTAAATGGTTGCGTACGGTACGGTTGCAGACGCGTTTCCTCTCTCGGACACATCGTTCTACTTCACCATCGTGCTTTTCAAGAGCAAATACACGAGTTACTATACCAAATAACCACTTGCTATAGATGCACATAAAATATTTGTAGAGTTCCCTCAATTTCTCCAGGACAATGGGACCACCCCTAAAGCATACCCTTTCAAACAATAAAGAATTTATATACGACGGAGCCGAAAGACAGATGAACAAGGGCTCCCCCAACTTCCACTATGACCGGTCTTGCGCCGCCTTCATCCAATGGATTCCCGCGATCTTGACCAGGTCATCGGTCCACCTTGTTGGGGGCATTCCGACGCTGCGACGGTAATCGGTAAATATCAAAAAATATTCCATACGTAAGTTCGAAAAACTTATTGGAGTGACCCGGTATGGTAACCCACGACCACCTCTTGACAGCCACATGCCTGAATCACTAAGCTACCCTAGCATCACGAACTGTAATTACGCACAACACACCAAACAATGTCTTAATTGCCATCAAAATACCACAGCATCGATTCACAGCTATTCCCGTGCAGAATTCCCATTATACGAAATGTTTTCAAACATCATAAGCTCACAATTGCGAGAAACTCGCATACCGTGGGTAATCAGACAAACAGACTATTTATAATTAGTTAATTTTACCTAACAATAGTAGCACTGAGGCATTGCTATTTGCTTTAAGGCCCAGTAAGACTTGGGGCGGTCAGATAATCGAAGCGGCTCATCATCCTCATCAGCCAAACGACGTTTAATGCTGGCTGGACATAGGTTTCCCCACTGCCGCAACAGTCGGTCATAGGCTGCCCGCATCCAGCGGTCTTCCGCGACCTTAAGGATGATTCACAGTAGGCCGTTCCGTGTCCGGGCCGGCCCGTTTTCTTCTAGAGAAATACGCCGGCCGTTGCGTTTGCTGTTATAGAAAACGGGCCGGCCCGGACGCGGAACGGTCTACTGTGAATCATCCCTTAACCAGGCCATCAGCCCGCCTCCCAACGCTACGTCGCCCGGTACGTGATCGCCACTCGAGAACTCCTTGGCCCCACCGGCCATCAGTTCTCCAGGTATTGTGGCCCGCCCACTGCCACTCTTCGGGCTATGTAGGGGCGGATAGTCAGACAAATAACTCGATAAGCCGTACTCATCGTCCGTAGAGGTTTTTTTTTATTTAATCGTATGGCATTTACTTACGAACCGTGAGATCTTCGAGAAGACAAGTACGGTTGCCAGTTTTTGTTGCACTTTTAGCACCACCCAGGGGTCACGTGTAGGGTAACGGTGGGTACTCTCCCTACGGATGTGGTGCAACTTCGATCCCCCTTTGTCAAGTGAGTGGGCAACTTGACTGTTAGAAGTTCTTAAGCCGCCCGAAGGCCTCTAACTTAGCTCAACCAAGGGGATCAACGGCTTAACGTGCCTTCCAAAGCACGAGAACGCTCAGTTAGTAACCACTCAAAGCGGTCACCCATCCAAGAACTGACCTGCGCCCACATTGCTAAACCTCGCATACCGCACGTGGTAGGCGGGTGCCGCTGGGCCACGAGCGCTCTGTCCGTAGAGGTAAACTACGATAACATGGCCAGCTCCTCCAATTTACTATTTCAAATGCGTTTAGTCTTAACTTACGAAAGAGTGTGTTTTTAGGGTTCCGTAGTCAACTAGGAACCCTTATAGTTTCGCCATGTCTGTCCGTCCGTCTGTCCGTCCGTCCGCGGATAATCTCAGTGACCGTTAGCACTAGAAAGCTGAAATTTGGTACTAATATGTATATCAATCACGCCGACAAAGTGGTAAAATAAAAAGTGGAAAAAAATATTTTATTAGGGTACCTCCCCTATACGTAAAGTGGGGAGTGATTTTTTTTTTCATTTTAACCCTAACGTGTGATATATTGTTAGATAGGTATTTAAAAATAAATAGGGGTTTACTAAAATCATTTTTTGATAATGTTAATATTTTCGGAAATAATCGCTCCAGAAGTAAAAAAAAATGTGCCCCCCCTCTAACTTTTGAACCATAAGTTTTAAAAATATGAAAAAAATCTCAAAAGTAGAACTTTATAAAAACTTTGTAGGAAAATTATTTTGAACTTGATAGGTTGAATAGTTTTTGAAAAAATTACAAAAATAATTTCTGAACTAAGTTTGTAATTTAACCGTATAAACAGGTGTTTATTGTACCTGTCATTTCTACAAAATCACAATGAAATGACGTGCTTTTTAGGGTTTTGTGTTTCTGTACTTAATATGTCAACTTAATGTGACGGACGGAAAACTACGGAACCCTACACTGAGCGTGGCCCGACACGCTCTTGGCCGGTTTTTTGTTTTTGTTTGACGGCTGTCTCAGCATATACACTTGGAGTCTTGGTGGTGCTTAGTAAATACTTTCACAAATACATTGAATTGTTTTGAATTTTGGAGGGGCGGCCATGTTATCTCTGCGTGGAGACGTCCGATTAATGTACTTTGATACATTTCTCGAATGAGAAGTGAACATAGCACTTACAGTTGAGAAACAGTAGCGAATTTTACGCAGTATTTAGCCTCATTAGAATATTTTAAAACAATGAAATTGTTTGTGCATAATTAATTCCAGAGCCTCAGCTCATAGAAATCGACCTTCTCTCCCGACCGCACGACGGAAGTGTTGTACTTAGATAATGGGAGCTAAATATGCTACAATTATTATTAAATAAATTAATAATATGAATAATTAACTAATTGACATTCTGCAGTACTCTTTGAGAAAACGTATACAGGCTGTAACAAAAATTCCATGGATCCGATTAAGGCGTAAATTTTTTGGTAACGCATTCTGACTAGAAATAAGTAGGTGAAAAAAATCCACTCAAATATTTTTATGGTTGTGTTCGGGGACCTTCGTCAAAATTTGCCATACCTCAGACAAAACCAAATAATAATTTTTGAATCAAAACATTTTTTTCTCCTAATTAGCTATATCTTTACAATATCTTTACTATTTCGATATCAATTAACGCTTTAAACGGATCCACAGCATTTTTGTTACACAAGAAATTTAAAAGTCCTACTTAATCTTCAACCTTTGACTTTCGTATAAATACTTAAACATGAGTTTTTCGAATTACATTTAAAACCTGACACTTTATTTTAATATGGTCCTAATCGAAATAGTTTCGGTGAAATGTCCAAAACCCCTGGAGAGAAGTGGGAATGCTATTTAACATTTAATTTCTTTTCACAAGCCGTTGTGTAGAAATGTAGCCAATGCTATAGTATATTTTTTCGAAACATAAACATATATTTATGTTAATAACGCAAACGAACGCGACGGCAAAATAATTGTGATTTAAATAAAAATCGATATGGTAGCAAAACGAGTAAATTTTTAACATATAAACACCTATTCCAAACTTTGCCAGACCCCATACTTATGGTAATTTGAGTACCTTATTTTTTGCCTTACCCCATCCTCTTGGTTCATAATTTGAGGAGTTCCTTCGATTTTCCCAAGATCCCGTCATCAGATCCAGACTTGGTGACAATGGGACCAACTAGAAAACAGATCCTTTCAAACAAAAAAATATTTTTTTAAATCGGTCGACTAGTCTCCGAGTAATCGGTGAACATACATAAAAAAAAAACCGGCCAAGAGCGTGTCGGGCCACGCTCAGTGTAGGGTTCCGTAGTTTTCCGTCCGTCACATTAAGTTGACATATTAAGTACAGAAACACAAAACCCTAAAAAGCACGTCATTTCATTGTGATTTTGTAGAAATGACAGGTACAATAAACACCTGTTTATACGGTTAAATTACAAACTTAGTACAGAAATTATTTTTGTAATTTTTTCAAAAACTATTCAACCTATCAAGTTCAAAATAATTTTCCTACAAAGTTTTTATAAAGTTCTACTTTTGAGATTTTTTTCATATTTTTAAAACTTATGGTTCAAAAGTTAGAAGGGGGGGGGACACATTTTTTTTTACTTCTGGAGCGATTATTTCCGAAAAAATTAACATTATCAAAAAATGATTTTAGTAAACCCCTATTTATTTTTAAATACCTATCTAACAATATATCACACGTTAGGGTTAAAATGAAAAAAAAAACACTCCCCACTTTACGTATAGGGGAGGTACCCTAATAAAATATTTTTTTCCACTTTTTATTTTACCACTTTGTCGGCGTAATTGATATACATATTAGTACCAAATTTCAGCTTTCTAGTGCTAACGGTCACTGAGATTATCCGCGGACGGACGGACAGACGGACAGACATGGCGAAACTATAAGGGTTCCTAGTTGACTACGGAACCCTAAAAACATATATACCGACTAATTGAGAACCTCTTCTTTTTTTGAAATCGGTTAATAAAAGCTATAACGTGTGCCTCTTTAAAAAAAATTGTATAATAATCTATGGAAATCCGCTTTGATTCTCCCACCAGTCACATGATGACAGATGGTATGGTAATGAGTCTACGAGTATAGACTAGTATTTGTATAAAAAGTTTATTGTTTTAATACTGATTTCAATGACGCATTATAATGCCGAAGTAGAAAAAATTTATTTGTTATTGTATAGTAATATAGGATAGTGTCAACTATTAGGAATTAGAAAGAAGAAATAAGGAAAGAAAGAAATACTGCCTAACTTTTTGGTATTTAAGCTATGAAGAAAATTCAATCCTGACCAGAGCAAATATTATTATAATAATCATAAATATTTGTTTCCTAGACTTGGTTTTAAATTGGCATTAAGTATGTGCGTCAAGTGGAAAGGTTCTCGAGTGGCGACCACGTACCGGAAGGCGTAGCGGGCGGGCAGGCGGTGGACTGATGACCTGGTAAGGGTCGCGGCCCGCGGGTGTCCGCTGGATGCGGGTGGCGCAGGACCGGTCATTGTGGAAGTCTTTGGGGGAGGCCTATGTCCAGCAGTGGACGTCATTCGGCTGACATGATGATGATGATGATGATGTGCGCAACAAATTGACGAATAACTCGGGTTGTTTTTGTTAAAATGTTCGATTATTGAGAACCCATTCACAAGTGCTAATGCTCTTTTCAAAATATATGATAAATATTTGGTAGAAAAATTAAAGTTAGTTTCATGGATAATACTAATAATACAGCAGGCACCATATAATCGATTAAAAAAAACGACAGTGTCAGGGTGCAAAGTCGAACTTATTCCAGTAAGGTCCAGTTAACCCCAGGCCAAATGCATGTAGCCTACATCGCATGCAATTTGATCAGTCAAATGACACATTTTACATTGCACAATAACTTTAAAAAGGTCATAGAACCATACAAACCTAAGCTACACATGCGACGTTTTTAAAAATGTAATTAACTAGCAACTACGTGACTTTGTACACGAACAGACAGCCCGACGACACTTCAATTAACATACATTGTAAAGTCACATGCAATATTAAACCTTACGCAGCTACTTTATGGTTTTAATTTAATTGATATCGAAACCGTCGTTGTAAGATTTATGGTGTGATCTCAAATGGGCTTTGTATTTATAAATAAAAGGTTTAAATTTCAATGGTTGTGTGTTAAAGCTACGATGTAGACTACATATCGCAATGGATATTTAAATTGTATACTGTATTTATAGCCTGTTATGGTTGAATTTCAGTCTATGACGTTTCTAGTGGGATTTTTCCCCATAGGAACTAGTAATGGGCGAGTTTTGAGATAATTGTCGTATACGTAGAATTATGAGGGATAGTTTAGTCACAATCGTGGGAATTTCCTGTGGAATTTTTAAATTCCTTAGTGGATATGGGTGGGAAAAACCGGGGACGTAAAGGGGAATAATCAAATAATTCTCAAAAAATCTTAATTGTTAATTCATTATTCTTTTGTTTACAGTTTTCTCAAATAAAATCTTATCTGACGTTAAATAAGCTTATATAAGTAAAAAAAAATCGATTATTATGCGTATTTCACAGATCTTTTTAATGTGAAATAATAAAAACAATCATATTAAAACAATAAGAAATAACAGAGAATTCGCTAATATGTCATTATACATATCTTGTAAGTAATATTTGTCATTGCCCATTTATGATGTAATTTTTTAAGTATGATAATTATTTAGGCCTTAGTTGAGAAGTGGGTTTAAAGGCTACTGTCGTTAATGCGTATAATGGGTTTAAACTGGATCAAATAATTTACGTAAAGGGCCTGTACGAGGCAATGGGACCGGCTGACCGCTTTCTACCATCTATTACATCATCTCGTCAAGTGGAGGGTTGCACTTCATCCCATTTTTTTCTGAATCACCGCGTTTACGTAAAAGGCCTATATGAAGCAATAGGCCCGGCCCGGCTGACCGCTTTCTACCATCTATTGCATCATCTCGTCAAGTGGAAAGTTGGACTTCATCCCATTTTTTTCTGGATCACCGCGTTTACGTAAAAGACCTATATGAAGCAATAGGCCCGGCTGACCGCTTTCTACCATCTATTGCATCATCTCGTCAAGTGGAGGGTTGGACTTCATCCCATTTTTTTCTGGATCACCGCGTTTACGTAAAAGGCCTATATGAAGCAATAGGCCCGGCTGACCGCGTTACTATCTATTGCATCATCTCGTCAAGTGGAGGGTTGGACTTCATCCCATTTTTTTCTGGATCACCGCGTTTACGTAAAAGGCCTATATGAAGCAATAGGCCCGGCTGACCGCTTTCTACCATCTATTGCATCATCTCGTCAAGTGGAGGGTTGGACTTCATCCCATTTTTTTCTGGATCACCGCGTTTATGTAAAAGGCCTATATGAAGCAATAGGCCCGGCTGACCGCTTTCTACCATCTATTGCATCATCTTGTCAAGTGGAGGGTTGGACTTCATCCCATTTTTTTCTGGATCACCGCGTTTATGTAAAAGGCCTATATGAAGCAATAGGCTGACCGCGTTCTACTATCTATTGCATCATCTCGTCACCTGGAGGGGTTGAACGTCACCCCATTTTTTACCTATACTAGGTTGATGTAAGATACGAACATTAGTGGCTAAGCCGTTCTGTGATAGTAAATTCATATTCAATTATCTTCCCCATGTATTTTTTATACTGTAGTGTCGCTAAATGAAAAGTATTCAAATTAATTAATTTTGTATGGAGGTACCTCCACACAAACGCCTAATATAAACGAGTCCCACGCGAATGAGTCGCGGGAAAAAGCTAGTATGTATATAAATGTATGTAAGTTGCGTCACTTTAAAGAGGCAGCATTGACGTCGTACCATCCTTGAAATAAATTTAGAAATCAGCAATTCAAAATTGAACTTATCAAACATTCTTTCAGTATTAACTTAATATTTCTGATATATACGAGTATACATTTCGATGAAAAATAGTAGAGGGTAGGAATAAAGGTCTGTGTGTATTAACGGGTGGGGTATTGACGTTGGTATTTTTATCATAAATTAATTAGGTAAGTGTATAATTATTCGTGATTTTTGTCCATCATCAAGGACGTTTTCTACTGATTATTTCGTTACTGTAAAATAAAATTAACTATTATTTTTTACATGATTAGGGTAAAATATCCTCATAATATTCTTTTATTAGTTTTTTTTTTCAAAAACTTAAATCGATAATCCTCAGTGTTTAACGCTACGCCAAGAGTCTCAAATTAAATAATTTAATATATTCACAAAAAAAAACTAACTAGCAGCCAAAGTTACATAATACAAATTTAATATCTTGGTGGTGCTAAAAGTGCAACAAAAACTGGCAACCGTACTTGTCTTCTCGAAGATCTCACGGTTCGTAAATAAATACCATACGTATAAAAAAAATATCTTTATAATATAATTATACTCGTAGATAACGCCTTTTAAAAGAGGATTTTAAAACAGTTACTGCTAAAACCCGCCTTAAAACCAGAACTCAATTGCTACAAAAAATGTTCAAATTACTTCATAATTCACGCTAATCGAACGGACCGTTTTTTACCGACCGCCGCAAAAGGGAGGGTAATGCTTTTTGCCGGTTGCGTCATTCCGATTACGGGTAGCCACGTGTTTCCTGTGGTTAGGGTGACCACGCTTACCGAATCTATGCGGGACAATCCTTAGGAATTGTGAAATTTGCCATCGTTTTTAATCCTAGTAACTTGTACAACTCAATGGTGAATCATGATTCCGTTTAGGCAATACTACTAGAAGCACAGCGCCATAAATTATAATGCGAAATGTAAATGTCACATTAACGCCAAAAGTAGTCTTGAATAGCGAAACAGAACCTGCCCATCTTGTTTTTATAGTCAAAGTTAAAAAATAAAATGAATAAAAAGTCATACAAAAAATTACTGAGTTCAAGGTAATATGAATGTGATCGACATATTAATTACATCTTGATTAATTGAGGCGTAGTAAGATTAAATATTATGATAAAAACGTTGCTACTAACAATACTACTATGAGTACTATGTAATGATTAAACTGTATTTAATGTGTAAATTTGTATGATTTGCTCTTGGAAACATAAGAGGTTTAAAAGAAAGAGTAAAATATGATCTTATCCAACAACTGTGGTAACATAAGGATCGTATAAAGTCACGGGAAGTGCGCTAGAAACTGTCGAAGTATACAGTCCGCTTAAACTTTCGCTCTCGCATTATCATTCACTTTTGGTATTATTGTGAGCCGAGAGTCTCGTGAATTCGGTGATCGAGCACCAGCCAACGCTCTTGCTTGATTTAGCACAGTGCGATGACAATCATCTTAATATTCTTAATCATCATCCATATAAAAGGGACTGATAAATTACGCAGATCGAGGAGCTTTTACTTCAGCAGCACCCTTTGCATTCACTCACAGAATTATATCGGAGGGCGCTGGTATGTGGGGAGTGCGCTCGCACATTCACTGCGAAAATAGTCTGTCTGTCACCTGAAGAGCTCATAACTTCATGAGTTACGCTCTCACTAGCTATTAAGAGAATTCACAGTAGCAGTATTTTTATTGTTTTATTAGCGTAGGCCTGGGTGGCACCTGGGGTGAAACTCCTCAATCCTGATTCGCTTTTGTGGTAGAGGGAGTATCCCGATTGGTCAGAGTCAAAAATATTCATTTTTAAATTTGGGCATTTTACGTCTACATGCACTTCTAAACGTCAATGAACTATCACCCGTTAGTACAAATAAACGTAATAGTACATTACGATAAAAGTGCAGAGAACAGGAAATTCGCAACGAGTGGCGATAAATTTAAACACGACCAAAGGGAGTGTTTTAAGTCGACACGAGTTGCGAATTACCTGTTCGCACGTGAATCGTACAACGTTTTACAGTACATATGGCTCTTTAAAGTTTCAACATATGCACGTAATCTGCTGATTACCGCACTCGTGCGGTAATCTAGCACCATATGTACTGTAAAAAACATTATAATACTACCTATTTTGCGATAAACTATTCGTGCAGGACGCTATCGCTGCCAAACATCTTTATCCATAATATAATTGTTTACTATATTATATGATTTTGAGGTGTTTGTTTTATTACAGATGTCCCAGTGGCCCAGTGGCGTGCTCATGGGCCTGACAACGGGTCTTTACCTCATGGCGTGACCTCCAGAAGTGTAAAACTCGGGTTGTCTCTATCGTGAGGACTTTCGAATTTTCCCTTTATCTAATGAAATAAATAAATATTAGAGTACAAAAGACAAATCGAACTAGTAGTAAGTATAAACCGTAAAATCATAGGAAGCTTAATAAAGCTTGTGTTACGGATACTAGACGATGATATATTTAATAACAAATGTCCTTACTGCGATTTGAACCCGGGATCTCCAGCTCCATAGGTAGTGTCACTACCAACCAGAATAAATAAGCTGACAAATAAATATCCAGTCATTATAATTATATCTGAATATTATTAACTGATAAAGTGAAGATGTCCACGTGAAACAGATTTTCGTGATTATCATGCCTCACGCGGTTTTGCCATGATATAGAGCATTTTAAATCATATTAATACTACAATTAATAAACATAATAGCCTAATCACAATGTTAGAATTAAATTGTTACTATATCTTCGTCAGATAATACGGTGTAATTATTAAATATTGTACCTATTTAACATTATCTTTATCATGCCAGTTGCTATCATATTTGTGTATCAGTAAATTGGTCTACAGACTATATTATTTGATGACAGTTGACATGTTCACTTCTTAACATTGAAATTGATTCGGATAGCGCTGGCGAAATCTTAAACACAATTTGGAACTGACTGTTATAAAATGTAATATAATAATGTGTATGAAGTGTTTCCAAAAAATTACACATGATTATGGTATGGAATTATAAAAATGAGAATAATGCTAGGATGATGATGATAGAATTATAAAAATGCACTTTGTAGTCGAATTGTGCTTCTCGTTAATACTTTCATTTTTTTTCAACACGTTAGGCGAAAATAGGTAGAAGTGGAAAAAACAAGTAACATCATAAACTAGCCGAAAGCTTGCCTTGTGGTAAGCAAACACCATAGCCTCTGACCTCCAGCGACTCCAGAAGAATTACAAGTCAAACCCTTTATTGAATTGAGAACTCATTGCGCTGGCAGTTACAGATAAATACAAGTCCCTCGGTCCGAACATACTGCACCCTCGGGACTTCTGGTGGCCATACTCACCGCCAGGATCACAACACCAGATACCTACGGAGCACGTTGTGGTAGTGGATTTATTAAGTCAAGGTAATGCCTGATAATCAATGATCGGACACAGGTAGCAATTTTATGACGGAGGTGTAACATGGATGTAACTTAATATTAAAATCCATGTTATTGGTATAAATTAAAAATGGATTAATCTCTGTTATCGAATGAAACGATGAACTATCGCTTTACAATTTCGAACTGCACGTATTTTGGTGTGGAGAGGTCATTCTCTGTCTATACTTAAGTGGATCATCAATTTTCAATGAAATAATTCAATGGAAACCCAGAAGACTGTTCACCTTCAAAAATGACGCGATGCAGTGGTGGCAGAATTTGGTAATTCTACTCAATAGAGTAGATAATAATCTAAACGACCGTATAAATTGAATGCCATACGACTAATTAAAAAACATATGAAATCCATTGAAAATATGAAATATAGAAAAATGTTGATAATATACTAAAAAATAAAATTCAGTAAGTTTGTTTACAGCATATGTATAATTTTATTTCAACGACCCTGGCTTATCCATATTAGTTATTAGGTTTGACGTCAAAGTGACATAAATTGCTACGTTTCGCCGGTCATTGCTGATAATACATCGAACGATTTTATATTTTAGGTAACACAATTACACTCGTATCTTATCAATTTAATATTTATTGTAAAATTGTAGATCAGGAGATAACTAAAAAGTGCAAAGTGAAAATATTTCTTTGGTTTTTTCATGTGTGGTCAGAATTTTAACTAGTTACTGAATTGTTTCTACGATAATGCCTTTTGGCAATACGCTTCCCTTTTATATAATTTCTCTGTCTATTCCCTTTTCTTCCATGTCTTTAATTTAATTTAATTAAAAAGATACCTAAGCATTTTTGTTGATTAACATTTACAAAGGTCACAGACAGACTCTCGACCAAGTATGTTGTGACAACAAAGATTTAAGTATACGTTATTAAGCCCCGTCTAGTAAAAATAATGGGATATAATTCAGTCAAAAAAATATTAGGAACAACTCAACAAAACTATTGGCTACTTACAAATCAAATTCACAAAGCAGGTTTAAGGATGATTCACAGTAGACCGTTCCGTGTCCGGGCCGGCCCGTTTTCTATGACAGCAAACGCAACGGCCGGCGTATTTCTCTAGAAGAAAACGGGCCGGCCCAGACACGGAACGGCCTACTGTGAATCATCCTTTAGTCCACAATATACAAAATGCCAATACGCAAAGTACATAATAATTTAGTAAAAAAAGTCCCGTCTTCTCTCGCCGCATGGTCACCCCAGCCCATTCACAAGACTAGGAATGTCGTACGACTACTCGGAATTGTGGGCATCACACCATAGATAAGATAGCATTCTTGCGCCGGATTGCCCATGAGACAGTTTTTTATACGTTTTTTTGTAAGATTTACCAGGAAGTGGATTTGGACTTAGTTTGGGGACTTTTGTAATAGTTGATCGCGTTTGACTTAATTAACGTAATATGTAGTGTGACGAAATCTGGAAATTGTTATTGTAATTGTTGTATTGTATATTATATAAAAATATAGGGCTGTTACAGGTAACAGCCCTATATTTATAAGGACGCTCCCTTAGAGCATTCGCAGTAACTTCCTGTGTGCCATTTTTTTTTTCTATTCGGAGAATTTTTTATCTAAAGTTATGACCTATAGTTACGAGATTATAGCGCGCCAGGCAATGCAGTTTTTGAGGTAATCAACTATCAAGTAATAAGTCTTAGTAGTTTTTTATTTTTTGTTTTAAAAGGTATTTTAGTTATTTTTGATTTTTATTTTTTTTATTTTTTATTAAATAGTTAAATATATCTCTGAAGAAAAGTAAACTTAAGAGAAACTTTCTTATTCCAACTGGGACCACTTGGAAATAATTGCTGGCTTGCTCAATAATGGAACGCTTGAGTTTTTGCTCCTGTTACAGGGCCCACCCCTGTAAAATTAAAATTCTCGAAAGGTCAATCGTCTTGGTTTCTATTGTTTCAACCCCCGACGCAAAACGCTATAGAGGGGTGTTATTGTGTGTGTATATGTATGTGTCTTTCTGTGGCATCGTAGCTCTTAAACGGGTGATCCGATTTGAATGCTTTATTTAATTGAAGCAAATTTTCCAGTGATGTTTCTTAGACATATTTCTAACAAAATCGTTTTAGCCGTTTTTAGATAATATAACTTTGAAATGAAAATGTCGAGGGTTTAATCAACTTTTTTTAAGTTGCAGTTATGTAATATAAATAATTTTACAGTACATATGGTGCTATTTTACCACACGAGTGCGGTTATCAGCAGATTACATGCATATGTCGAAACTTTAAAGAGCCATATGTACTGTTAAACGTTGTACGATACACTTGCGAACAGGTAATTCGCAACTCGTGTCGATTTAAAATACTCCCTTCGGTCGTGTTTCAATTTATCACCACTCGTTGCGAATTTCCTGTTCTCTGCAGTTGTATCGTAATGTACTATTTTGCTCGTCACTAGTGCTTTCTTCTGGGCTATCTTCTGGCCCTTGGCCCCACGGAAGACCAGCGCTGTGGTAAACTGTGCTACAGCGTATGCTGAGTGGTGTCCTTTTGCAGCCACCATAACAGCACAGCACTAAGAGTTAATCTGGCTTTCTTATTCTGTTATTTGTATTTTAAGTGTTTTTTTCCTTATTGCTTCATGTTTAAATTATTTTTCTTTTTTATGGTGACATATGTTGGTTTTTCTATAAATGTTTTTCTATCTAATTATCTATTTATCTAATAAATCAAGTTCTTTAAAGTGATTGCACTTGAAATACATCAAATGTATCATTTTAGTATCAGATTGAAACATGCGCATATATTTCTTACACACTGCAATACTTACCAACAATATTAACCAATAAATTGGTCACAACGCAACTGACTCACTCATCAATCATAGCAGGGTCAATACCCGCTCAAGGCCCTATCTCGAACGTCACTCGGGGTCGTAGGTTCAATGCCGGACAAGACTTACGCAATGACAAAAGACAATTTACTTATTACGCTGTAAACGGAGTATCCTACGGATACCGTGGGACTGCCGGCCGCTGTGTGGCCGAGCGGTAAGGCACGGTTTTGAGACCGGAGGTCTTGTGTTCGCATCCCGAACAAATACATAGTTCATCTTACAAATGAATTTCCTGTCCGGAATTGGAACCATGAATGTTATGACACTTGTAAAACGATCGCCATCTTGGAAAATGTACTACATTCGTAAGAAATTCGCGTTTTGTTCGAAAACTACAAATCATCAATTGATGATATGTAGTTTTAAAAGTGTAGTTAGAAAAACAGTTGCATCCTGAAGGATGCCTGGGGTCCGCTACCTAATTCCAAGAATTGGCGTATGCACTAGTTCTTACGGAAGCGACTGCCACCCCGACCCGACCTTCCAACCCGAGAGGGAAACTAGACCTTATTGGGATTAGGCTTGTCAAGTGAGTGGGCAACTTGACTGTTAGAAGTTCTCAAGCCGCCCGGAGGCCTCTAACTTGGCTTAACGACTGCTATCATAGACAGCAACCGGGGTCAACGGCTTAACGTGCCTTCCAAAGCACGGGAGCGCTCAGTTAGTAACCACTCAAAGTGGTCACCCATCCAAGGACTGACCCCGCCAAACATTGCTTAACCTCGCATACCGCACGCGGCACGCGGGCGCCGCTGTGCCATGAACGCTCCTAACGAAAACTACGAGTACATACGCAATGAAAATATGGTCTATTCTAGGCTTTAAGAGGGCTTCAATGTGATTATTTAAATTTAACGATAGATGTTAAAAAAGGGGGACTGCTATGTATTGTATTTTGTATTTAAATACCTTTTGAATATATTAAACTACATATTCAATACGTTGCGAGATTGGTCGATGTATGAGTTCAGAAATAAAATAGGCGTTTTTACTTTCGACGCTTAGATTATTTTAACGGGTCCACTAGCGCCCCTCCCAACCGCCAACCACCACCACCAGCCACCACGAAACCAACCAACCAGCACCAGCACGCAGTAACCAGCAGTAACCAAACCTCCGCACGCAACCAGCAGTAAGTAAGTTAAAGTATTGAAAAGGTACCGAAATACAAAATACAGTACTCAGCAAGTTCCCCTTTTTATAACATCTACCGTTAAATTTGAATAAACACAATTATTTACGAGTGGCACTAGTGAACGCGTTAAAATAATCCTCTTTAAGTGCAGTAAATTCTGCACAAGCCCGGAGTAAACAACTTTGTCGAGAAAACATGTTTACGTGGAGAAAAACATCCACATGCTAGATCTTTCTTTCAATGTCCTTCCAATTATTTTTACTAAAAGATACTTAGCTTATCTTATCTAGATTAGGGCCCTTGCGGATGCACTACGACCCAATGAGATCTTTTGTGCAATTGTCCCACCTTTATATCTACTCCAAGCTGCTCTCCAACATTTCCACATCGGATGATGGAGCTCAGCGGGAGTCTGAATTCCTTTGGTTCTGGGTAACCATTGCCAAAGTCATTCATTATTTTCCTGGCAGGGATATTCCCACGGCAAGTCTTCCATTACCTAGTCATCCTCGTCACACATTCTAGAATCTATATTGAAGATTATGGTCATATCAGCCAAAGGCCGTCCACTGCAGAACATAGGCCTCCCCTAAAGAGTGCTACAATGACCGGTCTTGCGCCACCGGCATCCGGCGGACTCCCGCCTTACCAGGTAATCAGTACACCTTGTGGGGGGCCAATCCACGCTGCGCCTTCCAGTACGTGGTCGCCACTCGAGAATCTTTCCGGCCCAACGGCCATCGGTTCTACGTGCTATGTGCCCCGCCCACTGCCACTTAAGTTTAGCCATTCGGAGGGCTATATCGGTCACCGTCAGAAAGGTTAAGACCAAACACAAAATATGTAAATGATCAACATTGATTGATTATTCATTCAACCTTGATTCATCTGTACGTAGTACTCTCGACCAGTTTGCAAAAGTCCAATCCTTGTGAGAAACAGCCCATTGCAATCTTTTTCCCTTGTTTGGTTTGTGTAATAATTTTGAAAATAAAACTAAAAATTGTGTTTGATCTTAAACTTTCTGACGTTAGTGTCGCCCTCTCCATTGCTCTTTACGTTCCGTTGCTGATACTACAAGTATACTCTTAAGTAAATATTGCGTGTCGTATCTTGATGGACGAGATTGCGCTAATTACCAGTTTGTTTGAGCTTATTATACTTATTTGCTATCAAATCACATGACAGTGCAATTTCTTATCTTTATGTCTAGCCTTTTTATTTATTCTCATAATAGTGTTTGCCTGTTGTATCGCTAAGAATAAGCAAGTTGAAGCGACAATGTGTGGGGTATAATGGGAAATGTATGACATTTTTAAAAGTCCATGATTATCAGAATGAATCTGATCACACTCAAACTGGATAACTCCCTCGGGAGTTAAATCTACTCTATACGCCTGCGTGCAATAAGACCCTTTACAAGCAAGTCTGATGAATAAACATTTTTTTTTTAATTAACCGCCCTTTCCGGGAAACAATATTTCAAGGTCACAGTAGATGGACAGCTTCAGGTAGTATGTCAACTCTTCTTTTAAGACCTTTTTGGACCTGCGCTCCGTTGGAGCAATAGGGTAAGGTTTGCGCGGAAAAAGAGACCGAAAAAATCCGAGATGCCCTTAAGTTTACTACAACACTAGTTTAGTTTATATTCCATTTCTTCGTTACCCAAAGGTTATCTGGAAGACATCGCTCTTTAGCGATAAGACCGTCTGTTGTTTTACCTCTGTGTCCGTGTATCTTTGTTAATTCTTATTGTATGATCGTTGATCGCACCTTTAGAATTATAGTGACTTAAGATGCTGTGAGGTCAGCCAATTGACTTTTCGAAAATTCATAACGTTCTTGTGGAAGATAATATGGCTTCCAAAAATTATGCTCAACAATCTTGAGACCTTTCTCTAGGGGTTTTTGTGATTCAAAACATGATTCAGCAATTTTCGTTCGATAGAAATAAATTACAAACTTGGGTCAAGTTGGGTCCAATCCGCGCCTTAAAATAATCGTAACAATTTGTTTACATCGGCTATTAACATGAAAAGTATATGTAATTATGCACAATTGTATATTTAAGAGATTTTTGTGATTAGTTTTTTTTTAATGAGAACCACAAAAAATAATTATTAAATAATACTGATTTCTCCGACCGCGCTCGTAGTAACCCCGCGCCTGCTCCCCTCAAGCCCCGCACCTCACCCCGCTTTAGCAGCCGTGCGCTGAACTGGCAGCGCCTTAACATTATATTTATTTAAACTTTATTACACAAAATGTAATTTTACAAATGGCGGGCTTAATGCCAAATGGCATTTTCTACCAACCAACCATTGGGCTAAACAGAGATTTATGAAAGGTGCAAAGAAAAAAGTTTGATAATATCTACTATGAAAATGCGAAGACAAAATCAATATACCTAAACACTGTAAATAAACATACATAAATACAAGATATTTATATAAGTTAATACATACATAAAATTATAAATAAAAATAAAATTTGGTTTATTTGCAAGAAAAATTAAGTACATTTACAAATTATCCTGCGGCCCCACACTAGGCTAAGCCTGTATTGTGGTGACCAGATTCGAATTTAAAATAAGTTAATTACCATAAGTTCTAGTATTACTACGGTTACATACGTATACACAGTTAATATAATCAAAGATCGCCGATTTAAAAAAGATACCAGAAAAATATATATATATTATTATGATGACCAAACAGTAACTAGAAAGTAGAAACATATAACAACTTAAAGTAAAAGGTATGTGAGTGCAAGTGTGTGTGTGTGTGTTGGTGAGTGTATGTATTTTTGTCTGAGTGTGTGTAAGTGGGGATGCACGACGTGGGTGTGAGGCTACAAGATTAAGGTAGTGCCAAGACTAAGTAATGATCTTCAGGAGTTGCTCGGTTTGCCTATAGTTAAGACCTTTTAACCAACTGAGAATCTTCGCTTTTGCTTCACGAGAAGAATTTCCTGCAATCCTACAGATCCTTACCACCGTGTTGTAAATATACGGATGCAAAAAATTTGGGAGACGCCGTGCAAATGCTGTTCTTGTGCGGGGGATAGGGATTTTAAAAACTCTCTTACGGATTAAAGCAGGATACTCCTCCGAATTAATAACTTTCGCGTGTACTTGAGTTGCGACCCGCAGAATCATCAGCTGCCTCACACTGAGGACGTCCGCAGTTTTATAAAGAGCAGTTGTAGAGAAAAACCTGGGCTTTCTAAGCATGACCTTAAGTACAAACCTCTGGGCCCTTTCGATGGGCAGAAGTGCAGATGAACTGGTGCCACCCCACACGCTTATACAGTACGATAAAATTGACTCGCACATTGATGTGTATACTAATTTCATCAAGTCCTTCCCAGCAGAGTTTCTTAGTATTTTCATTATAAAAACCATTTTTCTGACCCTTCCAGACATCACTTCAATGTGCTGTTTGAAATTGAGATTCTCGTCCAACGTAATACCCAAATACTTTATGGTGGAACAGTTTCTGATAATATTACATACACTATTAGTATTGGTAGTTGTGTTGTCCATAGAGCGATTGAAGATAAGTTGAATATCTGGTCGCGTAAGAGGAGCAGAAGCAGCAGTTTTGTGGAAGCAGAGATATTTTGTTTTTAATATGTTAAGGGAGAGTAGGTTATCTGCCAACCATTTAGCGATCATTAACAACCCGCTCTCCACATCCTCGAAACAACGCTCCCAGGAAATATTATGAAAGACCAAAACAGTGTCATCTGCGTAGCAAATTATTTCTGCCTGTCGGAGAGGCAGAGATATCATGTCGTTGAGGTAGACTAGGAAGAGGGTGGGACCGAGAATGCTTCCTTGGGGTACACCAAATGGTATCGGTACTGGATTACTGACCAAGGCGCCAAGTCTGAGGCTGTGCTTCCGATTTGTAAGGTAGCTTTTGAACCAGCTCCAGGCAGTGCCTCTTATCCCTAAAAGTTCAAGTTTTCTTAACAAAATCGGGACTGAGACTGTGTCAAACGCCTTGGCCAGGTCCAAAAAGACGCCCACGCATGACTCATCGCTGTCAAGATAGGAAGAGACAAGTTTTACTAACAAGGTGGCAGCCTGCTCCGTAGACCTGCCCTTTCTGAAGCCAAATTGTCTTTCGGAAAGCAAGTCTCGTGATTCAAGATAACCGATC
The DNA here is from genome assembly GCA_905163555.1 of Notocelia uddmanniana. NCBI lineage: Eukaryota > Metazoa > Arthropoda > Insecta > Lepidoptera > Tortricidae > Notocelia > Notocelia uddmanniana. Next base: position 1,970,115 of record LR991074.1, on the reverse strand, counting down.
AACTGTTTATTAATGATCTTTTCCAAAATTTTAGAAAGACAGCTAAGCAAAGAAATTGGGCGGTAATTACTGGGGCAGTCCTTAGCACCTCCTTTGTGGATCGGGACAATAGCGGCTAATTTCCAGCTCTCCGGAAAAGTGCCAGTTGATATGCTCAGATTGAAAATATATACGAGTGGCTTGACAATGTAGTCTTTCAAATCTCTAATAAGACGAGTACTTATTTCATCGATGCCAGAGGCGCTTTCCGGATTCAAACCAAGAATTATTTTCTCTACCTCACTTTCGTCAGTCGGAGATAAGAACATAGACATTTGGGGTGAGTTCGGGAGGTTTGCCTTGGATGAAAGTAAAACCTCGGTTGTATTATTTTCATGTTAGGCTTAATGGAGGCTAGTTCATGTGGTGTGTGCTTATCCTGATTTAGATGGGTAATAGATCTAATGGTTTGCCAGAGCTTCCTGGGGTTATGTTTATTTTCTACAAGTTGTGTCCTATCATAGTCATCCTTGGTTTTACGAATAATTGCTATATAAAAATTTCTGTATCTGGTGTATGTAAGTTTAGCGACTTCACTATGAGGAGTTTTCCGGTAGAGGGCATGTAGTTTATCCTTGACTCTAGAGCATCTAATAAGGCCTGGAGTCATCCAAGGTTTTAAAATTAATTTTGAGCTACTTACAGCTGTGCGTACAGTGTTTTTTGATATTACTCTGGTGAGTACTGCTGTGAAAGCATCAGCAGCTTCGGTAGCGGTTATTTTACTAGTGACCAGCTGCCAGTTTTCGTGTTTTTCTCGTTTACTAAAGTAAATAAAATATTCATGTGTCATTATTTGACATCTCTGAGTTTTGACATTGTCTCGGGACCTTTGACGTTTGACGTTTCTGACGTGCACATAGCCAATACGCTTCATTTTCGGTCTCCGTAACCATGTATGACCATGTTTCCTTCTACCGTCGTCAGCTTAACTGGCTGTCCATTCGTCGCCGTAGGTCCCTTATAGAATCCTTTGCACCCTTTTTTCAATCCTGTTTGAGCCTTCTGCTCCTGGATATCTCAAAAGTAAATTTGTTTTTGATACCCCTCGCCCAGGCTGTCAGCTGCGTACCTCCCGTGTTCTCAAATTATCAATACCTTTCCATCGCACTAGATTCCTGACTCATTCTTTCGCCATACAGGCAAGCCGTCTCTGGAATTCACTCCCTCTCGAGATCAGACAAGCCCTAAGCAAGTTTACTTTCAAGCGAATGCTGCGTAAGCATATGCTTAAACAAGAATTCGACTAGAATCCATCCCTATAATTATAGTAAGTATGTATTTAATATAATAATAATAATAAAATAATATAATACAAGAATAGATATACTACTTCATATCGAATCCCGGCCAGGGCATTTATTTGTGCATTTTTCACGGATATTTGTTCTTGGGTCTTGGATGTTTTCTATGTATTTAAGTATGTATTTATCTAAATAAGTATGTATATCGTCGTCTAGTACCCATAGTACAAGCTTAGCTTAGTTTGGGACTAGGTCGATTTGTGTAAGATTGTCCCCCAATATTATATTATTATTATTATTATATTAAATACATACTTACTATAATTATAGGGATGGATTCTAGTCGAATTCTTGTTTAAGCATATGCTTACGCAGCATTCGCTTGAAAGTAAACTTGCTTAGGGCTTGTCTGATCTCGAGAGGGAGTGAATTCCAGAGACGGCTTGCCTGTATGGCGAAAGAATGAGTCAGGAATCTAGTGCGATGGAAAAGTATTGATAATTTGAGAACACGGGAGGTACGCAGCTGACAGCCTGGGCGAGGGGTATCAAAAACAAATTTACTTTTGAGATATCCAGGAGCAGAAGGCTCAAACAGGATTGAAAAAAGGGTGCAAAGGATTCTATAAGGGACCTACGGCGACGAATGGACAGCCAGTTAAGCTGACGACGGTAGGAGGAAACATGGTCATACTTACGGAGACCGAAAATGAAGCGTATTGGCTATGTGCACGTCAGAAACGTCAAACGTCAAAGGTCCCGAGACAATGTCAAAACTCAGAGATGTCAAATAATGACACATGAATATTTTATTTACTTTAGTAAACGAGAAAGACCCCTTATTGGAAATTTTACTGAAATAAATAAGAGAATAAATAAATACATACAAACGAAACGAATCGTAGGAAACCGTTAAGAAACCAATAGAAAACGTGAAAGTAAATTTGACCCCGGTAAGTACACATTTCTGCCATGGTGTGCGCTACGATCGCCTAGCTTACCCCCACCACCTACTTCGCACATAGCCAATACAATTATTGAGGAGACGGTCCAGTTTATTAAGGGATTCCTGATTAATATTTATATAAGTTACATACATACAAGAATTTATGTAAGTTACATACATACATATTCAATACATACTATAATTCTAGGGATGGATTCTAGTCGAGTATATTACAAATTTTTAAGGGTGCGCGATGATTTATTTTGTGAGGTGTGCAATAATGAGTAATTGTATTGTATAGTATTGTTTACTGTAACGACGTGTGTATGTGTGGGTGCGTCAAATCGGACGTTGCATGGATTTGTTCTACTGCTACAAGCCATATTTCTACTGTGTGAGTTCTAGGTACTTAAATGGAGACAAACACAAAGTGTAATGAATGAACGGAATCCGTTACAATTTACTACTCGTGACGTCAATATGCTATTTTTATCGTGGAATGTATTACTCAAGCAATTGGCAACGCCTCTTTGGAGCTAATACGATAACAATACAGTATGTAATGCAACGGAAAGCAATTATTATCATTTTAAACTCTCACGCTTTGTACACTTCTATTTCTTATATATATAAACTTTATCATATTTCACGTCAATGTGCACTGAGCATATAATCACTACGTTTTAAGAGACGGAACTCCATACATCACTTTTTGAGCGATTTTTAATAATTTAGTATCAACTTTCACGTAAAAACAACAATACGACCAACATAACAGTGTCAAATGTCAAATTGACATTCAATCTAAAAATGACAACTATAGGGAAGGACGTCATATAGATATTTTTTATTTCATCGATATCGATACTTTTTTTATCGATATCGATACTTTACAGGATATCCATCCCGTATGTACAATGCGTAATTATAAAAATAATCTAATTCTAGACGAGGAAAATAAAACCAATGACGTTGGCAGGAATAATTTATTTAACTAATTATTAATACTAACCGTGTACCGCGTAGTGTACATCACGGCTAGCCGCATAGTGCGTTGACGGGCTAAAGACTGAAGGCCTGAGGGCCTACTCCGAACTTCGAATTTCATGTCGCGCCGTCCCTTTCACTTTCGTGTTATACACTATATGATGGAAAGGGACGGCACGATACGAAGTTCGATTTTTGAAGTTCGGAGTAGGCCCTCTGCTCCGAGCTTCGAGGGCAGAGTTTCGTGTCGTGCCGTACTTTCACTCTCGTGTTATACACTATATGACGGAAAGGGACGGAGCGATACGAAGCTCGATTTTCGAAGTTCGGAGTGGGCCCACTGTTTATACATGATTATTTCACTAAGTAGATTAGGTAAAGTGTAATACATATTACTGCTACAAGTATCTTACTGCGACACATACAGATATTATTACATTTTTATTAGTAGCAAAGTAGTATCGTTCATTATAAATTAGGCGTTATTATGACGATGTATTAGCGTACATTCGACAAAGAGGCATTAAACAAAGTATACATTATTAAGATAGTTAACTTAAGACTACAGATTATGTCTATAGATTAAAACAACATCTGAATATTATTATTATTTCAATAGTTACATATTTTAAATGACCCTTAGTCTTAAAAGATCTCTGATCTCTGTCTTCATTTCGATTTTTATACCCAAAAAATTTAATTCAAAGCATTTTTCGAGCCACGATAACTTGTAATTTCTAATATCATGACCTTTATTTAAGTTGATGAGTAAGGAATAATCACATTCGTAAATTGTGATTAACCATGATATATTTGTAAAAGCACAATTGGCATCAAACATGGCCAGCATACAGGTGCTATTTACACTTATGTTTTGTTAAGCAGGGTTTAAGGACGGACAATCTAAGGGGTATCCATACCTTATCCCAATCAAATAGAGTTTTAGTGGCTCTGTGAGCTGTAGGCCTCGCACTCTTTTTTTTCTAAAAACTGACTCGACAGTAAAATTCGATATAATTATCGAACCTGCTCACAAAATTTCACAAAAATCAGTTGAGAAATGCGACCTGTAAAAGAGAACATCCGGACAGACATGAAAGATTTTTGTCAAAAGATAAAATGGAGACGCTTCACTCGCTCAGTCAATAAGTAAAACAGATACTGTTAGCAAACAGCGGCGGATGCTCAGATTGCTCAGCCATCCGCTGTGCGGCTTTGCTAAGCGACAGCATCAGCACGGCTAGCACAAGACGGCGCGCGAGCTATATCGCGCGCGAGATAGACTATACGTCTCTTTCCGTTTGTACTCATTAGATAGAGACGGATAGTCTATCTCGCGCGCGATATAGCTCGCGCGCCGTCTTGTGCTAGCCGTGCAGGGATTTTTCGCTAGAGTTTATTATTATTATTGGTTGGTTGTGGGCCATTTTATGCCACTTTGACCAGTAGTTGTGACAGCCCTTATAGTTCGTTGCTTATACCCACTGCTTCCAAGAATTTCCAGACTCTTTGTGCTGCAATTTGTTTTATCTCCTCTGGTTACATGATGTGCCTCCTTACTCTCCCTAGGTACTTCTTTTGCGCATTACTTTGTTGGATTTGGCGAGGACGTTTAAATTATTTTTACAGTTCTGGACTAGCTTAGAGTCGGACTCTAAGGATTCTAATGCCAGCAGAGCAGACTGGCTGTCAGAGTTGATGGTTTCTTCTCGACAGCTGGAAAAGAGAATGTAAAAGTAAAAGATGAGGAAGTATACATTTGATTGTGATAAAAATATCGGTAAATAAAATGTATTGTTATTTCTCTTGACTTGTCGTACACTCACCGGCTTGTATCCAGCGGAAACTTCGAAAACATAAGAGATTTATTACTAGAATGCAACTCTTTAATGCCGCAAACGTCACAAGTTCTATGGCCTTTACCCATGGCGCAACAACGCACAATTAGCACAAAATCACAAAGTTACAGTCACTGTCTCGGAAATATCACTCTAAGCGTCAATTATCGCAATTTTTCTATCAAAAACAAATAAATTATTTCCCACAAATAAATTCCGAATAAAAAAAACAAGGGACGGTGGACATGACACTTATGGTATAGTGTTGCCGTAATGAAAAACAGATTTATTACTACACGTAGCGATTACTTTTGGTAACTTTTTGGTAAGTGCGTCTATTAATGGCAATAATCCCTAAATATAAAATTATTGTTATAAAATTTGATTGCTTAAATCAAATCTCTGTTTATGTCCAAAAAAATCTTGTAAATAATTATTATTTGTAGCAAATAACATAGAGATGTTTCTACCTAATGGGAGGTCGGTTATATGTGGCAATAATTCGTAATCAATGTAGGCAACGTTAACGGAAGTGAACGGAAGTTGTTTTAATGTTGGTCAATGTCTATATCAAAATCCATACAAAAAAAATAGAGTTCTAAGTTTCTTGAGACTGTCAATGTGTATTTTTGTAATTAAAAATAATGGTTTATTTCTAAGTTACATGGGAAATACGGGGTGATCAAAACTTTTGGCCAAGTCTGTATCCGGAATGATTACCTACGTGGTCAAAAATTCAAAGTAGCCAACATTAAAGTAGATATGAAGGTTTAGAACTCAAGTAATTATCTTTTTTTAATTAATGAGAAACAATACTTTTTCATACAACTTGGTCATCCTAAACCCACTGTACTGTCAACTCTCCATACTATCCGTCAAAGAGGGTAGGGTACCCATGTTTTTATTTAGATTTATATTTTTGTCATCAAACTAAATTAAAAATTAATTTCGTTTGTTTCGTGTTACTACATTTTTTGTAATAGCTAACATATACCAAGTTGGATAACTGATTCGGGATCACTACCCCGAAATCATCCTGTATATATTAATATTTGAGAGAGTCATTTCAAAGGGCTTTATTTTTAATGTTTCAAGTGCCACTGCTAATGTAAACATATTTAGGGCACAATGATAGGAAATGTTATTTTTCTCAAACATGCAATGAAATATTGATGTTATGTTCCTTATAACAGGCTGCAAAGTATGACGTTTCAGGTGCGGCTAGGACAAGAGGTCGTTAATGGAATTTCATACAAATCTTGCAGGCCTTGGCCGGCAAAGTCCTCTTTTTTAATTTCCATGCCACATAAATTGTGGCACAGGCACCATGACATTCTGCCACTAAAAAATAAAACTTTGATTTTTGCGTTGTTTATTTCATTGCATGTTTGAGAAAAGCACTATACATACCTCGGCGGGAAATATGGGGTTGCCCGCCTCAGACCTATCCGACCTCGCTACGCTCGGCCGTCTATATATGTCTTCGGCCGCCAACCCCTTACGTCCCGGCCTCTGTAGTAATGTACTATTTTAACATGCAATTATGTGTTATGTCACAATGTGTGAAATATTCACATGGAAGATATGATAAACAGAACTTTTTTTAATACCACGACGGTGGCAAACAAGCGTACGGCCCGCTTGATGGTAAGCGATCACCGCAGCCTATAGACGCCTGCAACTCCAGGGGTGTCACATGCGCGTTGCCGACCCTTTAAAAATGTATACACCCTTTTCTTGAAGAATCCCATACTGCAGTTCCTCGGGAAAACCTCGGCAGGGAGCTCATTCCACAACCGGAGCGTCCGAGGGAGGAAGTTCCTCTGAAACCGTACCGTACGCGACCATTTAGGTTCTATGGTGTGAGGATGAATGCCCTGCCGACGACGAGCAGTGCGATGATAGAAAGCGGCCGTGGGCATCATATCGAACAGTTCTTTCACTTTGGTGCATTAAGTGAAATTATGAAACTGTCATGTGCGTTGTAAGTATGTTTTTGTCGTGTAGTGTGTAAACTTATTTAAATTTAAAGATATTTTGTAACACTCAATTGTATCTTTGACCTGGACTGTACCCAACTTAATACTTTTCGCGACAAATTGATTTGACTTAAAGATATCCATAATTTTTCATGATTTTTAAAAGGTTCACGCTATATTTCACATATGTACCTACCATCGCCAACGAAACGAACTGACCATTCATGCACTTTATTAACATTGTAATAAGGGTCACGAATGGTCAATTCACCGTGATGGCGTTTTTACATATAAACGTGCCACAACTGAGGGCTAAAGGACAGTGACGGACACATTATACCAATATATCAGAATGATTATTAATCTGGCTATGCATGCACTCAATTAGCCATATCTTCACCATTTTTAAAACAAGTGGAATTTCGCACATCACTTCACTTACCGATAAAGGTCGACACACACTGACGCGGCATAAGGTACGCACACACTGGCGCGATTAGGGCAAAGAAATGGTTTTATATACATTCGCAACGTTATGAGTCATGAGGCGGTTCTCAAAGTTTAACCGGTTTTAGTTACGGTTAAGTTTGAGAAGCGGATTCTGGGATAGTGATAACTTAGTGTGTGAATGGCACTGCGATTTATCTTTTTATTTTATTTTTTCTAAAAAGGTTTAAAGTGGTACTATATTTATTAAAATATATAGCTAACAAGACATCAGTATGATAAGAAACTAGAAAAATATTTAAAAAAAAAGTCAGGGAACAAGCGTATGGGGCGCTTGTAAAGGGACGTCACATATTTTTTTCTGATCGTTCGAAAGTATATAATTTAATTAACTAATAAATTAACTGTAAGATTGAAGTGACCCCTGGTTGGTGCTAAAAGTGCAACAAAAACTGGCAACCGTACTTGTCTTCTCGAACATCTCACGGTTCGTAAATAAATGCCATACGATTAAATAGCTAAATAAAATAAACTGTAAGATGAAAGATATCAATAGTCGCATCACTCTGACAATTCATACCATGCTTGAAACCCACGACACAGGCTTTGCCTAGTGTGGGTGTCATTGCAAATTCTGTGTATAGTCTTTTTAATTTTTGGCAATTAAATGATTTAGATTTTTTTTTGTCAGTACAAGTATGTATATTAATTATTAAATTAGAACAAAATTAGCAAATTATTACACTTAGTAGTTAGAAATATACAAAGAAAGTCAAAGTGTGTTGTGAGCGAGGGGCCAGCAACCTATCACAGAACATCTCTATCTCTAAAACTACAACTACCTTCAGAATTAGCACCGAAAATTGAATTGTATTTACTCTACCTACCCCTTTTAGGAATATAGTCGTGAGTCGAACTCCTAGAAATGCGAACTACTTGTTTTTATACAATCAAATTTGCAATGCCATTCATGAATGAAATGCAGGATACGCTAAAGCCAACCACGTGCGAAAAATAGTCTTCCGTTGTGATAAGAGAAAACAAAAGCCCATACCCATACCATAACAAAGAAAATTTTAGTAGAAATGGAATTCACATGTGACCTACCGCGAACTTCGTGTCGTGCCGTCCCTTTCACTCTCGTGTTATACTCTATATGACGGAAAGGGACGGTACGATACAAATTCCGATTTTCGAAGTTCGCGGTAGGCACTCGATAAGGTGAATTCATACGATCCGGACATGTCGCAACGTGTCGCGACATAATGATATCGGTTTCATAGATTTAATACGTACTGTTAGATTCACTGATACGCTGTTCTGTTATCTCTGCCCGCAGTCATTGCTTTATAATTGACCGAGCGAGCGAAGCATCTCCGTTTCAGCTTTCGACAAAAATTCTTTCGTATGTCTGTCCGGATGTTCTCCTTTACAGGTCGCATTTCTCAACCGATTCTCGTGAAATTTTGTGAGCAGGTTCGATAATTATATAGATTTTTTTTTGTCGATTACTTTTTTGGAAATTTTGAAATTTGAACCGGCCAAGTGCGAGTCGGACTCGCGCACGAAGGGTTCCGTACCGGAAAAAAAACGCCAACAACTACTCTGTTGTATGGGAGCCCCCCTTAATTATTATTATTATTTTGTTTTTAGTATTTTTTGTTGTAGCCACAATAAAAATACATAATGTGTGCAAATTTCCACTGTCTAGCTATTACGGTTCTTGAGGTCTAGCTCGGCGAGTGGTAGCCATGAAAAAGGGCTAAAATATCACGTTTTTTTAATGGGAGCCCCCCTTAATTTTAATTTTTGTTATTATTTTGTTTTTAGTATTTGTTGTTATAGCGGTAACAGAAATACAAAATCTGGAGCATCCCAACTGGGAAAGTACCTCCACCTTACAGAAGACCGCAGCTTATTATATACACCACTTGTTTTTAGGTACGTGTGTGTACGGTCGAGTGTGGTACCTGCATGATATATGTGTAGCTGTCAACACAGGAAATCCTTAAATCAATAAAGGGTGAAAATGCTTGTGATTCTTCTGGAGTTACAGGCGTCCTTAGGCTGCGGTGTTTGCTTACCACAAGGCAGGCCGTGCCACCTTCATTGTATCAAAAAATGTACAAATCTTAGATTATCGTTATACACTGACTTAGATCACAATTCTTAATCGACAGGGGTCAAGTTCAAACGGCCTCTAAAATTACTCTCCGATTGGGCGATTACATCACAAATCATCAGTCCTCCAGGGCTAAGGAACACAGCCATTAACTGTAAGTTCAGGGCCGCGGCAGGCTAACTAAATCATCCGGTAATCACTATTAACGTGTCCTGTACACGTGGAATGGGCGCTATTTTTACGGACACGTGCGGGAAACCGCTGGTGCATTAGTAAACCCGTAGAGTAGAAAAAGATATTCGTTAGGGATGGTCTATGCAGTTTGATTAAATTGATGGTTCTAGGATAATGAACGGGACCTAATCACATGTAATTGGGCGAATTTACTTTTCCTCTCACTAGTCAACCATGGTAGGTTAGAGTAAAACCGATTTTAAACTGAACACCCCTCCACCGTGTTTCCGCTCACATGTGACATAAGCATACGTAATAGGCATAATACACAGAAACGCATTCATTGAAACAATGTCTTCCACCAGACAGAAGACAAGACAAGCGTTCAAGACAGAACCAGCCGCGTGGAAGACAGGCGTTCTTTTTAAAATTGGCTTTAACTACAAAACATGACGACGAGGTTTTATAAACTGTTTTATTATGTAGTTAATTTATAATAGATGAATTAAGTAAATACTTACCTACTCAAAATTATGTAAGTAATGAAATCGACATGCAATGTAATAATTTTAATGACTTGTAAATGTAAATATTTACCAATAAATATCAATATCATGTTTTTAAGTTCATCCCAATAAAAAAAGAAAGAAAACAGTTTTCGTGGGGACCACCATCCCCCACGACGTGATCCCTCGTGAAGGCCGAGAAGGATAAAGCCAGCCAGTACTAGACCTGGTACATGAGATAACCGCCATGGGGATGTTGATCGACGATAATTGTCCCGATATTTGCGGAAGGTCTAATATCGAAGAGTCTCGTCTAACACCTCAAGAAACTCTCGCTAGATGGAAGGGTCAAGGGTCAAATACAGAAGGTGGTACTCCTAAACACGGCGCGGATAGTCAGGAGGTTCTTCTCTCTGTCACCCTAACCACCCATTTTTGTAATCATCCTTTCAATCAAATTTTTTAAAATAATCCATATTCGCAAACTTTGACAAGCGCTGCCAGAAAATCAAAATTAAAGACAGGTGTCCGGTCTTGACTTTGCTGTTACTTTTTTCGGTCAAATTAAAAAAAAACGGCCACGCTCTTAAATCACCCACATGACGAGCTGTCATTAAATAATAAAAGCCCACAAATTTATAAACACCATCGAAAAAACCTGGCTTATACAGTATCGGATCGACAATTGCGATGTACTGGCCGCAAATATAAGTTTGCAAGTTCGATATCCATATACAAATGACGTAATTTATTGGGCTGTTCCCTTTAATCGAATATATACCTTATTAGGATAATGTAGAGTTGATTTTGAGCTGGAAGCGGATTATTTGATAATAATTTATAACTTAATTCTGGTAATTGCTACTAGAATTAGGTACGAAACTTCAATATAATTTGGTGGGTAATTGTAATCAAATTTCAATTTAAATTGTTGACTAGTGATGGGACAGCATGGTGTGTTAGTAAGGTAATCTCAATTAGCATAATTTATTTATTTATTCATACAATATATTGTCACTAACAGCATACACTAGACATGACATATAGATAACATACTGATTGATAGAGAATTACATTATTATAATAAATGTCAACACTGAATAATAATAATAATACTTAAATAATGGTGCTTGAGGCCACAATAGTCTCCAGTCAGTGCCCGGCCGCGGCCACGAATCTAGGCTCAGGGGTCGCGAACAAGTCAAGAGTTCCGTCTTGGTCTAATATAATGTTAACGAGACCCATGGCTCGGTAGAGAGGTGAGTTAGACAGAGACCTAGTGTTAGAGCTTGGAATTCTAATCAGGGGCAGCTTACGACGGCGCAGATTATGCCGTGTGACTGGCGGAATTAAATTAGACTAAACCTAGCATAGCAGATCCCCAGAATGGCAGGTACAGAATCAAAAGTTGCTACGCATTTGAAACGTTCAAAAGTCTTTATTACAAGGGAATAAGAACTTTTGAAAACTTCATATGAGCAGCTACTTTTGATGCTGACTGTACCTGGTGAAAAGATTTGTTAGATGAATTCTCCGATATTTTTATTTCCTTGCATAATAATTTCCGATCGTCCTTCTTTCCAGTATTTTTATTTTCTTGTATAAAATTTTCCGAATACTTTTTTTCCCAAAGCCTTCCCTTCTTAGTAAAAGACGAATGAAACGCTGCGAAGGTATTCCATTTTGCATTTTATTGTTTTTTTTTTTTATTAAATTCATTGGGCAACTACGGAGCCCTACACTGAGCATCGCCCGACATGCTCTTGGCCGATTTTTCTTCTTCTAGAATCAATAAGTAGCGTTTTGAATTCTGAGTCGAATAAGAAATAAAATAATAATAATAATAATTAAAATGCCCCAATTTTTTTTAAATTCCCCATTTGATGCAATGCCATAATCATCCAGTGCAGTCAGTCAACGTACGGCAGCTTGTGGCGAGCTGTTACCTGAGTGCTCTTGGGAGCACTGCTTGTATAAACAGCCCCCCCCCCCACCTCTGGCTTGCCTTAACCGGCTGTCCAGAGTGGAGTCGCTGCAGCTGTTGCTCGGGGGTGGATGTGGTCACCTAAGTGGCGAGTTGGCTATATGTTTAAAGTCCAGTGTCACCTCTCTTCCCTCAGCCCTCTGCACCGGTGTTGCCCTTAGTCCATTTTTTAATGGCACTATTTATAGGGGCCCATCTAGCAGAGGGCGAGTCACCGTCTGCCTGAGATAAACATGTGAGACAGTTTTATTAGGCAGACGTCCGTTGTCTCACTCAATAGCCCAGCCATTAGTCCATCATATTCACCCAATAGTCCGGTTCATTTAGATTCCATCAACCAGCAATAGTTCCTGTACACCCTGGCGGGTGCTGTCTCTGTGTGCGTCCCATGACACGGGCAGGGACAGCATCCGCTCGGTGTACCCCTTGCATTGTCAAAAGGGCCTCTACGTATTGGCTATGTGGTACTCGGTTGGTACTTCGGTACCTCGGTACTTCGGCTCCGCGCACGCCTTCCAAAGGTCCGGGACACCATTGTCCCGTGAGCGGAAAAGACATACATAATAATCATCATCATCAATCATCATCAGCCATAGTACGTCCGCTGCTGACCGTAGACCTCCATCATTTTGCATAATCGATTTTGGGCTTTCCCCATCCAACCACTGCCAGCAACCAATGACATAATATTAAACCTATTTAAAATATGTGAAGTACAATCATAAAATAAGTATCTTGATTAAACAATTGCAAAAGCAATTAACATTGCAAATCATTACGAAATAAGTGTAAACGTTATTAAAGTTTAAAATTCTTCCGCATTTGAAAAGTGTTCTTTGTATGAAAACATATGTCGCTTAAGATTTTTAAACAGTGAAGCCGAAATGGCACCAATAGTGAATCACATGCATATTTATTTTATTTATTCAGTTGTTCTTTTCAAGCCACATCGCTTGATCTATTTGTACAACTGAAATGATACAACGCAGTTATTTCAGTTATTTGCAAAGTACGATAAATTTGCAGAATGACAAATGGATATTGCCCTTCATGAGTCATATTGGTAAGTTTTCATAATAATCTTTTTCTATTTCGTGCTATTTATTACTGTATCGACGAGTTATCTTGTAGAAACGGTCATTATACTAAATATTTTCTCATCATTCTCGCATGATATAACTAAGTTAATTGTCTGTTTACTCTTTGGCAAATTCCTCCTCCAACATTCTCCATCTGTGTCTATACATTACGTATCTTGTCGAGGTTTTCCCAGCTACTTGGGAAATTTAGTTCACCCATCTATTATTACTCGTCCTCTTGTCCTCTTTTGTCCCTAGGGATGTCCACCCAAATCTGAAACACTTACGAGTACTAAGCTTTCCCGAAAAAAAAAACTTTAACATGAACTTCTCTACAGGACTGTGTTCAGGTCCTGGATTATTGGGTTTACGTTCGTGCCCACGTTTGTAAAGACTCCCGACCTTAGGTATTAATTTAATCATGATGTCGACGGATATATCTGGGAGATCATCACCATCATCATTGGGTTTACTTGCAGATTATTTGCAACGATTGAAAGACGGACTGGACCGGAGAGCCAGGAGATTGATAGGCGACGTTGCGCTCGTTGGAACCAAAATCCAAAGTTTGGAGCATCGGCTTAGGGTCGTTTGTCTAACAATTTTTATAGATTGTATTTTGGAGAGTGCACCGCTGAGCTTCGTGACCTTATCTCCCCTTCGACTTTTCTATATCGGAGTACTAGGCGCTTTATGGGACTCCACCCTACCCACATATAGTCGAATTCCCTCCATGCCGCACCTCGTGGTTTAAGAAATCATTTCTGATTCGCACTGCTTCAATCTGGAATTCTCTTCCGGCGTTTGTATTTCCGCAAGCATATGACCTCGACGTTTTCAAGGTTAGAGTGAATAGGCATCTTATGGGTGAGCGTGTTCCATCTTAGACCTTGTCTTAACTTTCCTTCAGGTTAGACTAGGGTCAAACGCAATCCTACCTATACAATAAAATAAAAAAGACGGTTGGCAGCTGATTGAATTTATTAATTAGTTTTTCTACTAATGCAACCAATTACCGTATCCTTCCAAATTCATCCTCATTTCTTAGTACTCGAGAATTTTCATAGATTTATCGATATCGATAGAACTATTGACGTTTAGTCAATCTCTACGTAAGTTCTGTTACTAGGCAATTTGTAAATTGCCTAAACTTGAAGAGGAGCAAATTAATTCGGGTAAAGCTTAGTATTCGTTTTTCTTCACTTTTTAGTATGCTGAGGGTTCTGTTTATACTCATCTTTTTAAATTTCAAGTTAAAGGATTTTTTTAATATTGTGCTCCGGGTAGAATTCTAACCTGCGATATCCTCTAGCCAACTAAGCTACCGGCACAATCAAGTTCAGGAAAGAAATCATCATTATCTTATCATCATCTTTTTATCACAAAATTGGGGTAAACAAGCATACGGCTAGTTGGTAAACAGACATCGTAGCCTATGGACGCGTTGGACTCCAGAGTCACTGCATCTCATCATCATAACTGCCGCAGCCGTCTCATGAATGAGAGGCAATGGAAAATAGTTCCCACGCTGACCCAACGCGGGATAAAAACTTCACATTTTATGTTTAATTTATGCAATCAACCTCATTCCGTTTTTTTCTTGTTTATCCAATTTTTCTCACTTTCCACTCAATCCTTCAAAGGTTCGCTGGACGATATTCCCTATAAATAAAATGAATATTATGGGACAATTTATTACACAAATCGAATATATAGGTATATAGTATTTGTTGGTCACGAATAAACGGTTCTTATTCTTATATACTCGTAGCCTTAAATACATAGTTCGAACCCGGGACCTCTAGCTTCGGAGGCAGTGTCACTACCAACTAGGCTAAACAGGCCGACAAATGCCGACCTTATGGGTATAAGTTCGCCTTTGTACTTCAATGTTGTGGACATGTATGTTTACATATACTTATACATATACCACTCAACACCGAGAATATAATTACAACCCACGGCTCTCAGAATCCTTCATACCAGCAAAAGCATTTAATTCACAAAGTAAGCATAAAACAAAAATCAAACGCACTTCCACATGACAGCTCGCAAAACGATTAAAAAGCCGAAATTACGTAACGTTCTGGTAAGAAAGCGGTGAGTCAGTCGCGAAAAATGGCGGCGGGAAAAAATAAAAAAATATGAACGTGCTGATATCAAGGGATCCGTAGTTTTTCAATTGTTTATACAAAGATGGTTAAAAACTAGTTAACGACCTGCCTGGATGGTAAGCAGACACCGTAGCCTATGGAAGCTTGCGATCCCAGAAGAATCAAAAGCACGTTGGATATATGACTAGATTTTTCACAAAGGGATGTCCGGAGGGAGCTGCTGTCCCTAAAGATCCACAAGTCGAGCGGACGGCATGCCAGCGGTGGTGCTCAGACTTTGTGCTCCGGAGTTGTGTCCCGTAGTAACGCGACTGTTCGCGCTCTTATACCACAATAGGCAACTTCCACCTTTATTGAGGACTGCCCTCGTGCACCTTGTGCTTAAAAAGGGGGATAATGCCTATCGCTCTCACCTCCCTGCTCTCCACCGACCACTTATCCTAAGGACTAAGTGGTCTGGGCTGCTCGCCAAGCTGATGGAACGAGTCATCAACACAAAGCTCCTAAGATACCTAGAAGAACACGATTTGATCGGCGACTGACTTATAGAGCAAATTGTCATCATCATCATCATTATATTAGCCGAAGGACGTCCACTGCTGGACCTGCCTCCCCCAAAGACCTCCACAATGACCGGTCCTGCGCCACCCGCATCCAGCGGACACCCGCGACCCTTACCAGGTCATCAGTCCACCGTGTGAGGTGTGAGTGTGAGGCCTGCCCACACTAGGCCTTCCGTGTATATGTGCTCCGCCCACTGCCACTTAAGTTTAGCGGTTCGGAGGGCTATGTCGGTTACTTTGGTTTTGCTACTTTTGCTGCAGATGGACCTCATTCCTGATGCGATCACGCAGAGATACTCCCAGCGTAGCCCTCTGCATTGCTCTTTGGGTGAGCCTTCTTATGAGGCCCATGGTAGGCGACCCCGTTTCAGCAAGCAAGCAAAGCACGTTGCAAGTTGTCGTGTGATCTTATTAGAGCCCGCGAAGACAGAGAGCGGCCACCGGAGTTCTGGGTTCGACGACCCAATTTCATGGGTGGGAAATGCCATAATCGCCATGCTTGGCATGCCGGTTGGCCTCCTCCACCGCACTCCAGGGATGCTGCTGCCCATCCCACGGTGGTCTTGCTCGTAGTTTTAGGACATACCCGGGTCCATAGATGGAACGCAAACCCAGAACTCCGGTGACCACTTATTGTCTGCGCGGGCTCTTATGGCTGCGATCTTCTGTAAGGTGTAAACCCATTGCCCAACTGAACTGCTCAAAATATGAGCGAGATCACTTAAAACCTACCACTAAAAATGACCACGCATTTTTACAGCCATGGTGAGTTCCTCATGCCGAGGGAGCCCTAAAAGCGGGCAGGTGAGCACACGCCGAAGGCCAGCGATGAAAGTAGATGCTTCACGAGTGTCAGGGTTCCGTGGGCTTGGAGGGTTCTTAACAGGTTTAAGTTAGATTAACCTTGTAACATGTAGTTGGTTCTACGTAACTTGTGAAACTTAAGTTAGTTCCGTCATGTTGGGGTATTCATTGGAAGTTCCCGCAAATTTGGATGTCATTTTTGGTTATTAATACACGTGGGCCCTAATAACCTGAAATATTTAAACCAACGATTCTTGAGCCTAGTTAGAGCATAATATAATGTGGCATAACATATAGTCCAAAAACCCATAGTGTAAGATATTATTAATTACTAGCTGTTGCCCGCGACTTCGTCCGCGTCTTCGCTCCTATTGGTCGGAGCGTGATGTTATATAGCCTAAAGCCTTCCTCGATAAATGGACTATCCAACACAAAAAGAATTATTCAATTCGAACCAGTAGTTCCTGAGATTAACGCGTTCAAACAAACAGACTCTTCAGCTTTATAATATTAAGTGTAGATTTAAAACAAATCACAAGTTGAAAAATCTCAAATCTAACACACCCTAAAGGCGTGACGTAGCTACCTACTACTTTTTGTGATGATTATTATTATTATAATGGCTGAAGTCCACTGCAGACCTCAAGTGAGGATCCCTATGACATGTCGTGAAGCTCACTCGGTACTGATATTCGCCAATTAAAATTAGTTAACGATTCACGGAACCACCAAACTATCCCACGAACTGACATTGAAACCGCAAATCGAATAAAAAAGCATTTCTACTGAACAACGCAACAAAAAGCCGAAGAAAAAGCTTTCGGTATGACGTAAGCTTTCAAGTGGCCGTGACCTTGGGGCCTTAATGGGAAGCTCGGGGCTTCAATTGCGATTAAAAGCTAACGAAGTGAGTCAAGTTTTAATTAAGCTTAATATGTGTGGTGTTATTTGACACGTGTTCGATGTCAGTTGCGATTATTTATTACAAGCATTCGATGGTAATCAGAGACGGTATAGAAAGGATCCGCAGTGCACTTGTTTTACAACCGCAAGCATTTTTAACATTGAAAATGTTTTTTCTCAAACATGCTATGAAATTTCGTCACTACGTGCGTTATAACAGACTTCAAAGTATCACGTTGCAGGCGGAACAAATCGGGAGAACTGTAAAGGAATTTCATACAAAAATGAAGGCCTAGGCCGGGATGTAATTTTTTTTATAATTTTAATGTTTTTGTTTTTTTATTTGATTGCTCTTGGCCAGCATCTAGCCAGGGGGCAAAGATGAGGCCGACGATGAAGCGAGCTCACCCAGACGAACCAAACAAACATGGCGTCTATTAATTTTTTTTTGAGCGGTGTATTTTTTTGGAGCATGTATGAGAAGATGTATGGATGTGATTGAAGCGAAAGAAGTATGTAAGGACCGTAGTATTTGGCGTTCTTTGGTCTCTGCCTACCCCATGGGATAACGGCGTGAGTTTATGTATGTATGTATGTATGGTGTATTTTTTATTTCATTGCATATGTTTGAGAAAAGCACTATACAAATCTCGACAAGGAACGTTGGCCGCGTATCCCTATATCTGCTTGGCCTGCAACCCTTCCTTTCCCGGCCTCTATAGTAATGTAGTATTTTGAACGCTTTTTTTATTATAGTTAAAAATGGGATTGCTCATGGCCAGTGAAGTTCCCAATTTCAGCGAATAGTGCGAATTCACCCTGGTGTCGTGAGTTTTAAGGTTACGTAAATGCTGAAAAGACGTGTATCGACGAGCGCTGTTAGATAGTGAAAAAAAAATAACTCAATATGAAAAATTATGATAGTTTTTGAGAAAAACGCTAAGTCACTAAAAATAGCCGTTTACAAAAGGTACTTTGAAACATATTTGAAATTATAAATTTTATTACTTTTACATTGTAGACTGACTCAATATCTGCTCTGGAGCCATTTTTTTTTTCGAAAAAAATTAGTATTCTCTCGCGCAGTTTTGAGCATAGTAGTAAGAGCGGATATTGTTATTATATTTTCTCAAACATGCAATGAAATATTGATGTTATGTTCCTTATAATATGCTGCGAAGTATGACGTTTCAGGTGCGGCTAGTACTAGAGGTCGTTAATGGAATTTCATACAAATCTTACAGGCCTAGGCCGGCAAAGTCCTCTTTTTTAATTTCCATTCCACATAAATTTGTGGCACAGGCATCATGACATTCTGCCACTATGCTTTTTAAAAATAAAACGGTTTTTTTTTGTTGCTCATTTCATTGCGTGTTTGAGAAAAGCACTATACATACCTCGGCGGGAAATATGGGGTTGCCCGCCTTACACCTATCCGTATGTCTATATGTCTTCGGCCGGCAACCCCTTTCGCCCCGGTCTCTCTAG
This sequence comes from Notocelia uddmanniana, assembly GCA_905163555.1. NCBI lineage: Eukaryota > Metazoa > Arthropoda > Insecta > Lepidoptera > Tortricidae > Notocelia > Notocelia uddmanniana. The sequence continues at coordinate 1,950,899 of LR991074.1, read as the reverse complement.
TAATGTACTATTATTGTATAACTTGTTTTGTATTTGTCGTTACAACGGCAGCAGAAATACATCATCTGTGAAAATTTCAACTAACTATCACGGCTTGGACTTGGATTGACAGATGGACAGACAGACGGACGGACAACGGAGTCTTAGTAATGGTGCCCCCTTTTACCCTTTGGGTACTAAACCCTAAAAATGCAAAAGATATTTTTAGACAGATAATCTAACCAGTAGAATTTCAATTTTGCAGATTGTTTTCTGTATAAAGCAAAGGGACAACTGAGCCTTAAGTTAGGGACCGGTTGCTCTGACCTTGCAACTACTTGAAGGCCCTTCTGTAGACGTGCAGCTTATACCTGTATAGTGTATGCACTGAGTGCATAATGCGGACCATGATAGAGACATTTAGGACCAAGGACATGGTGAAAAAGTAAAGTGCGCATGTTTATGCAATATGGTACGAGGGCTGTTCCGAAATTTTTTAGCTGCTCTCACTCTATTCATGCGATATATGTTTTAATGATACCATTATGCGGGTAATTTCGATACATATGTGTTGGGGTGAAACTGTTGATGAAAGTCGCTTGGGTTTTTATTTTATTGTGTTTTAAGTACGACGTGTCAACAGCCCTATCGAATATGCGATGAACGGGTTCGTATCGAATATACCAATTTTGTGTTGCGGGCCAATATTAATTAATACGTCACCACAACTAAACGGAATTTTATACACCACAAACTATGAATCTTCCCTGTATCTACCCACGTAATCTGTTTCGATTGCATGAAAATCAACGACAATGAGCAGGTGTGTCGAATATTAGTCTAAGTCGCGAGACTAGGGACTGGTCATCATCACAAAAAAACTTAAATTCAATAAAATCATTTAGTAATTTTACATTAAAATCAGCAAAACTAAATTAGGAAGTCATTCCGGGTATTTTCCACCACAGTTGTTAGGGATTTAGATGTCAAAACTATTTTTAGGTATCAAAAATGGTACTATTTTCGCAAATTTTTAAAAGCCAAAAAATTTTTTTCGTAAAAAAATGTTGTGAAAAAAATACTTGCTGCTTACTAACGATTTTCGTATGATTTCACGTTTCTAAACTACGTATACACTCACGGGCGGTCGGTTAAATACCGTCATATATTTTTAAAATGGTGCAAGCTTGTTCAATTTTGATTAAACTGCAAAAAATAACATCATCAACATAAAATGAAAAAAAAAACATCGTTAACGGAGCGAGATATCGCAATAAATGACATTTTTGGATATTGTTACGATATCACGGAAATTATTTATATAAGTAGTTGGGTAGAGTTGGTTTGGGTGGTGGTTGATAATAATCTCCTGTAGCATTGTTATTTAAGTAATTTTGTAGTAGCTGACACTGTAGTTTTATATTTAACTATACAATGTATATTGTTTTGAAAAAATGACACCTCGCCGAGTTTCTTACGCCGGTTCTTCTCGTGGCAGAGGTATATTTTTCCGAGCCGGTGGTAGTTTATTGACGTTCATAGGTGCATGTAATATGCCTAATTTGAAGAATAAACTACTTTTACTTTACTTTTACTTTTACTTTAATATGTTTATTGATTTCTAGAGAGACTTATAACAAGTACATTCTGAGACATAAATACAATGTTAGTTTTAAAGTCTTAATAGGCCAAAATTGTGTCGCTGATACTTAAAATAGGTTAAACCTGTGCTATAAGCATCAGCTTCCTTCCATCTGTCTGATGTGATTTATTAAGACTAGTTATAAATGTTACAATGGGGGTATACTAGCTAAGGTTAAAACAATCAAATGCAGAAATAGGAGTAGAACTACGTAAGACAATATAAGCTTTAAATAATGGGACTAAAGGAAGTGGTATTAGTATGAAGTTATTAAAGTGTATACGCGTGTCTATGTGTGTAGTGTGTGAGTGAGAGAGAGAGAGAGAGTGTGATTATGTGTGTGTGTGTGTGTGTGTGTGTGCAAGATTGTTAGGTGATTTTTTATATTATTGGATGCAAAATAGTATATTATAATAGTTGATAATAGTATATTATATAACTATAAAAAAAAACCTTATCATCATCATCCTCCTAGCGTTATTCCCAGTACAATTGCATCCTGAAGGATGCCTGGGGTCCGCTACCTAATCCCAAGAATTGGCGTAGGCACTAGTTTTTATGGAAGCGACTGCCATCTGACCTTCCAAACTAGACCTTATTGGGATTAGGCTTTGTCAAGTGAGTGGGCTACTTGACTGTTAGAAGTTCTCGAGCCGCCCGAAGGCCTCTAACTTGGCTTAACGACTGCTATCATAGACAGCAGCCGGGATCAACGGCATAACGTGCCTTCCAAAGCATGTGCTTAATATGGTATACCTATGCCAAATTACAGCTTTGTTGTATAGTAACAGTTTCTGAGCTAAGTCGCGGACGGACAAGGCGAAAATATAAGCGTTCCTTGTTTACTAAGGAACCCTAAAAACACTCATCTATTTAGGCTATTTTCCGTGTGTACTGATATATCACTGGTGGACAGCAGCTCTACAAAACTTAGTCCGATTGGCCGCTTTATTAACCTGATAAGGACCATTAAGAGCATAGTTTGCCAGGGAGGAACAATACCACGGACTTTTCTGAAAGTATGTTGTCATTTAAATTATGAACAATCGACTTATAATCATAGAAACTTGTGTTAGAAAGACAAAATAATCATTAAAATAATGCATTTTATCAGTAGTAACAACCCTAGTGTCTTAACATTACCATTTAAATACAGGGTGACATCGGAGACGTAATCAGAAGCTAATTTTGCAGACTCTACACATGATCGCATTTTAAATGCAATCGTTGTTACATCGAATAAAACAAGTTTATTTTTTCAAAATTTTACTAGAAAAATAATAACGCCATACTTACACCATGGTCACCCTATCACTTTTGACACACGTTGTATGAGGGATGACAAGACGTCGTGTGGTGTAGGGTGACCGAGTTGTATTTAACATTTTTTTTTTCTGTTAATAATTTGAGAAATAATAGTCAATATTGCAAGTAGTAACTGTGATATTATCTTTATTGGGTTTGTCTTTCAATACTTCATCGAGTCAAATTGTTTCTGATGACGTCTCCGATGTCACCCTGTATTTATAATTTGAAGTGCCACATGGTCACTAGCTTTCTTATAAGATAGGGTTGAAACATGTGTTTTTATAATTGATTTAAAAAATATATATAACTTGAAAACGGTTACGAATATTAATATAGTTTATTTGGCAAAAGTAGGCAGAGCAATCGAAATTAATTTCAGTGCCAGGTTTAGCAAATGTAGGTTTATAGATAGGGAAAATGTGATACAGCAGTGACAGGTTGCTAGCCCATCGCCCATAACACACTTCAACCTGGTTCCCATGGTCGACTCTTACGACACCCAAGGGAAGAAAGGGGTGGTGTTATTCTAACCCGGTACCACACAGGGTATAGTACCAAGACCAAGGCTAACCTCTTCCCTGTTTACAGGAAAGTCTGTCGTTCTGTTCCACCTAATTACTATACTGGAGTACATAATTACTTATATGATATTAACATTTCTACTAACCGGTGTTTTTCCTATCATCAACTTTCTAAAGTCACCGTCCCAAATACTTGCAATTATATCGAGTTATGAATTCGTCATGGCTATTATAACATAATTCACATAAACTTATTATATTTATAGATTTAGGTTATGGACATGTGGCGACTCGTCATAACCGAGGAAAGAACTGAACACGCAACCGCCCCACAAGGGCACAGGAGGCTCCATGCGGCGCCCCGTATATTGGAGTCGGCCTCCCATAGACATTTTCCATACTTAGTAATTTCTCATTCATCGACTTCCATATAATACAGGTGATACAGGGCTGAAAATTTAAAACAATATTAAAAGTAGAGGTAAACAACAGGTGGTCTTATCACAAAAGATCAATCTCTTCCAATCGGTTCTCGAAGGAAATTGCAACAAAAATTGCTATGATAGTATTAGTAGTGTATAAGTCTATAAACTATTACTTAATCGAAGTTCAACAGATTCATGGCCAGTACCTACATGAGTGCTTAGGTAAATACATGACACGATACGTTATAGGTAAAAAAACTCAAGAAAAGGACCTGTTGTATGTAGTTGTGACGTGTTTGTATAGACCTTTGTTTTGTTTGTGTTATAATTTTTTCTCAAACGTGCAATGAAATATTGATGTTATGTTCCTTATAATAGGATGCGAAGTATGACGTTTCAGGTGCTGCTAGGACATGATGTCGTTAATGGAATTTCATACAAATCCAGGCCTAGGCCGGCAAAGTCCTCTTTTTAAATTTCCATTCCACATAAATTTGTGGCACAGGCATCATGACATTCTGCCACTATGCGTATTAAAAATAAAACATTTTTTTTTGTTTACTTCATTGCATGTTTGAGAAAAGCACTATACTCGGCGGGAAATATGGGGTTGCCCGCCTCAGACCTATCCGTATGTCTATATGTCTTCGGCCGGCAACCCCTTTCGTCCCGGCCGGCCTCTGTGGTAATGTACTATTAAATATGTAATATCTTTTCGAACACGCTACAACACAACAGGCCCTTTTCTTAAGTTTTTTACCTATACAACAATCTATTTTGTTACCGACTTACGATCACAGACTGATCAAAGTTAAATATGGCGCCGGCGCCCGTCATCCCATAGAAACTTGTCAAAATTTTCATACATTGAAATTTTAACAAAAACAGCTTACGATTACAGACGGTTTGGTGCAACCCAGCCTAAGTCAGTAATACATGTAGCCAGTTTTAGTAGATATTTCAGTGTTAGTAAATTGCAATTTCTGAGAAATCTCCACAGATAAAATTTCGCACTTCTGAATCTCCTCGATGCATTGCTGCACTGAACCCTACACCACATACGGATATATAGGTCACCTGGCGACTATATTTCCATGCACATACAATCAGATTAGCATGTACGTCAGAGCGACACGTGCTGTGTATAATTGCGGTTAAACTGCGAAGCATGGGTACTGGGTTTCTCTGTAAATGCGTAAAGGTGAGTATCCACTATTTTGCTTATAATATTTGTTCTTTTTGTATGTAACCGACGGTGGTAAACCAGCTTACTGCCTGACTGATGGTAAGTGAATACATACTTTAGCACCGTCCTATTAGATGTATATATTTATGTAAATTTAGTTGTATAATTATATTTGACGATCTGTTTAGCCTAGTTGGTAGTGACACTGCCTCCGAAGCTAGAGGTCCCGGGTTCGAATCCCGGCCAGGGCATTATTTGTGCCTGTTAAAATTAAGGCACATGGAATAAATAAAATAAAAACTAAAAATATTTTTTAAGGACAATCTAAATCAAATCGAAATAGTCCCATAGTTAGAGTCTTTTCACGGGCCTGTTCGGCAAAATTTTTACTTGTCCGGCCTTTCGGCTTTTGCAATTAACCATCGACTAAAAATATGTGTAATAAAAACAACAAAACAATAACAAAAATAACGTCAAGGTCAGCTTTTGAAGTTTAGCGCCTGGTAAAAATGGCATGTCCGGCATTTTGGCCATAAATCCGGCTTTTTTAAACGCCACGTTTGGCTTTTGAAGTTTAGGACCTGGTGGCGTACTCCGAAATTCGAAATCCGAACATCGTATGGTGCCGTCCCTCTCACTCATATAGTGTATGACGCAAGAGTGCAAGGGACGGCACCATACGAAGTTCGTATTTCGAATTTCGGAGAAGACCCCCTGGCAACCCTACTTATAGTAAGTTCAATAAGGCTTGTGGTATGGGTACTAGACAATGATATTGTTAATTATATAGCTACTTAAATACATAGACAATATCCAAAACTCAGACACAAATATTCATCATCATCATCATGCCGAAGGACGTCCACTGCTGGACATGGGCATCCCCCAAACCCGTTACCAGGTCATCAGCCCACCGTGTGGGGGGCCTGCCCACGCTGCACCTTCCAGTACGTGTTCGCCACTCGAGAACCTTTCCGCTATCGACTCTACGTGCAATATTCCACTCCATGTCCATTGCCACTTAAGTTATCAAATATATACAGGGTGTGGCCTGTAACAGGAGCAATAAATTTTAAGGACGCTTCCTTAGAGCATCTGCAGTAACCTCTAGTATCCAAAAAAAAAAATCTTTTTTCAATTGGGAGAAATTTTGATCTAAATTTATGACCTCCAAGTAATGGATCTTGGCACCCAGAGATTATAGCGCGGCAGTCAATGCTGACTTTGAGGTTGCTTCAAGTTATGACTGACAATCGTTGTCGCATTTTTGGTTTAAGAGGATATGTTTGGAATTATTTTTTTATATTTCTTTTGTGTTTTTTGAATAAATAGTTATTAATATCACTCCAGTAGAGTAAAAAAGTACATATAAGCTACTTTTGCGAAAAAAATCCAGAAAAAACTAATTTTTATTTAAATTAAAACCATTTGGAAATAATTGCTAGAGCTCAATAGTGTACCCTTTAATTTTTTGCTCCTATTACAGGCCACAACCTGTATATAAATATTTGCGTGGCCGGAAACAAACTAGAGGACGGTCAGTTAAAAAAATGATCAACTTTACTTTATTCGCTATATTTTTCATTTGTTAATCAGGCAATCGGAATGCTCTTGCGTTCGTGAGAATGTTCCAGATAAATTAACTTATTCTGTGACTATACTTTGTATTGTTATATGGTTTGCAAGATATATTCGTACAAATAGATAGCATACTCGTAAGTAGCCAGCGCCGAACAGTAAGTGCTGAATACAATTGACACGGCCCGTTATCACATTACCATGTGTTTGAAGCGTCATACGCCAATGTTATAAATAAGTTATTTACGTACTTACCAAGAAAAATATATACTTGAACAAAATAACTTGAAAACTATAAATAAACAACTAACTAACTAGGCTGGCACGACGACCCTAAATGAGTCCTGGCCTCCGAGACAAGAGCACGCCACTTTTATCGGTCCTGCGCTATTTCTCGCCAGCTTGCACCGGAATAATATTAAAAGTAACTTTAACCTAAAAACTACCTACCTATGTTCTACAATAAACATTTTTTCTGATTCTGATTCTGATTCAAAAAAAAATTTTTGATGAAAATATCTATTCATTTTGGAAGATCTATCCAATAACACCCCACACCAAAGGGTTGAAGAAGAAAAAAATCATCCCCATTTTGCGTGTAGGAAAAAGCATGTACTGTGGGTATATACTAGACGACGATATACATACTTTCATAGGTAAATACATACTTAAATACATAGGAAACTTCCAAGACTCAGGAACAATCCATATCAGCCATAGGACGTCCACTGCTGGACATAGGCTTCCTCCAATTATAGATAGCAGTATAGATCTCCACCGCACTCCGGAGATGCTGCTGCCCATCCCCCGGTGGTCTTGGTCGTAGTTTTAGGACATACCCGGGTCAGGAACAATATTCGTGATAAATGCACAAATAATGCCCTGACCGGGATCTTAAACACATAGGAAACATCCAAGACTCAGGAAGAATAGTGCGCTCGTGCCCAGCGGCGCCCGCGTACCGCGTGCGGTATGCGACGTTAAGCAAAGTAGGGCCAGGTCAGTTCTTGGATGGGTGACCGCTTTGAGTGGGTACTAACTGAGCGCTCCCGTGCTTTGAAAGGCACGTTAAGCCGTTGATCCCGGCTGCTGTCTACGACAGCAGTCGTTAAGCCTTGGGCGGCTTGAGAACTTCTAACAGTCAAGTTGCCCACTCACTTGACAAAGGGGGGTCGAAGTTGCACCACGTCCGTAGGAACTACCCACCGTTTCCCTGCACGTGACCCCTGGTTGGTGCTAAAAGTGCAACAAACTGGCACCCGTACTTGTCTTCTCGAAGATCTCACGGTTCGAAAATAATTGCCATACGATTAATAAATTAATAATATCAGGAACAACATTCGTGATAAATATACAAATAATGCTCTGACCGGGATACGAACCCGGGACCTCCGGCTTTGTAGGCAGGGCCACCAACTAAGCCAAAGTGATCGTCGTATAAAAAAATAACACCGTCACCTAGTGACGTGCTTACACAATCTACATAGTTGAAAGATGGTTGAAAGCCAAGTTTAGCCGAACTGGCAAAAGGAGCATCTTGGTTCTGCATGGCAACAAGATGTCTGCTATGAATGAACTGCAAATGCACTTGGCAACAACTTGAATCAGTCTCAATGAGTCCATTGATGCCCTTTAATTGTCTCGTGACGCACGTAATTGACAATTGCAATTTATTGCTTGATACGTGTTGCCACACATGTAGTTTGCCACATATGTAAATTCATACCTATAACGTTGTTATTACCACCAAGCGACTGTACCTAGTTGAGCGGCAAGGCAGGCGACTTCCAATTTGGAGGTCGTGGGTTCGGTGGAAGGATCACTCGGGTCCTTCAAAAAAGCTCATGTTTTCTAAAACTAAATTCAGTAATCTGTTGTACGACTGGTCGATGTAACCGGGGACAAAAGAGCTGGCAGCTTCCTCGCCCAACGCATAAGTATTGCGATCCAGCGAGGAAATGCTGCCAGCATCCTCGGCACCATGCCACAGGGGCCAATTTTAGACTTAGGTTTTTAGATTTGTAAGGGTTTAATTTAGTTTATTTATTAATGTATATATTGTTTTTTGTAATCTGTTTGCGTGATAATAAGCTTTAAAGTGCAAATTTTCGTTAAAGTGTCGTCGTTATCGTCCCGCCAGCTAAAGGAATGCTAGGTACCTATGTAAAAAAAAATATGGTAGTAGTATATCTAATAAATTTCAAAGGAAAAAGCATAACACACCTAAGAAATAAACTTGGAAAAGCGAACTTTCGTACAATTTCCATTAATTACAGTAACAACAACAAATTGTTGACAGATATGAAATTTTCTTGTGGTATCACCAATTGTCTATGATTTTAAACAACACCAATTATTTAAAAAACTAAACACCCGACTGCGTTTCTGTGTAATTTGGAATTTGTCGCCAAAATCCGCCATTTTGTTTTTTTTTTTATATTTTGATATACCCAGTGTCACTCTCACAGTAAATACGAATCTAACGACACCTCTCAAGCTAAAATACATCGAGCCGTTCAGGCCGCAGAGCGTGCCAAACAATTATACATATATACTCTCGAAAAACATAAACTCCTGACGCTACCATCTATATATATACTAGAAGCTGCACTCTTTGTTCGCAAACACCCAGAACTATTTCCAGTAAAACCAGACACTTTCAAAACTAGAAAGCAATATAGAAATAAATTAGCATTGCCAAAATCCAATTCAGCCATGTACAAAAAAAGTCCGCAGTATAAATGCATTCTAATTTTTAATCATGTCCCAAATGAGATCAAATTTCAACCTAATGATGAGATATTTAAAACTAAATTAAAAAACCTATTAATAGAGAATTGCTATTACTCGGTGGACGAATTCCTCGATGACCATAGTTTAGCAATGTAGGTAGCCTTAGATTTCATAATCATAACATAGTGAAGTGACCTATTTCGACTTGAATGGTAATAACTTGTTGTGTGCCCTAACAGGGTGTCATGGAATGACTTATAATTAAAATGTAACATCTTATTATGTATGCATGACATTACAATGAATAAATAAATAAATAAACATAACCCTTCTTCTGGCGCAGTCGGGTAAAAACACATAGTAATTGTACTGTGAACTTTTATGACCGCATAACGTAACGGGTGGGCAACTACCATCGGAATCCTATATTGCGCGTGGCCCGACGGACTTGGCCGTTTTTTAAATTTTACGTTACAATTTAAGCGTTTTTAGTGTCCTATTATGTTTTATATCGTAGTATGTTTTATCTGATCCAGTACCTAAAATCGCGGCCGCTAATATTTTGTACCAACAGGTTTTTATTCTAGTAGTTAGCCGCCATTATTTTTAACATTAATGGTGAAAGAGAACACCGTCATTATATCAATAGTTATTATGTGCTGCTATAGTATAATTATGACATTATGGGTGTCAGCTTAATGTCATCATCAGAGCTTTTCAAGTAGTAGGTAATATTATTAGTAGGGTCGGTTTTTTATACAACGATGGTGGCAAACAACTTTAAGGCCTGCTTGATGGTAAACAGACACCATAGCCTATCAACTCCGTCTTGATTGGACACATTCTAAAACAGTTTTTTTTTACGGTGGATAAATTTCTATTTATGAAGGAAAATGTTTAAAAAAATACCCATCCCGCCTCATCTCCGAAGTTTAACATGCATAAACTTTAAAATTATCACGTATGATTAAGATTAACGTAAATTTTACAGGACAAATATCGTCATAAACCTATCTTGGTTAGTTTTTTACCAAAAAAACCTTTATTAATGTAATTTTGTACGGAACCCTCGGCGCGCGAGTCAGACTGGAGTGCGAGTCTTTTTTTATGAGCCCGGTGTAACGAGCCTGGTTTTAAACCCATGACCTCCGTTTGTAAGTCGCGAGTCTTAACGTTCGGCTACAGTAAAGGCTTTATTAAAATAATAGTACATTACTACAGAGGCCGGGACGAATGGGGTTTTAATACGCATAGTGGCAGAATGTAATGATGCCTGTGGCACAAATTAATGTGGAACGGAAATTGAAAAAAGAGGACTTTGCCGGCTTAGGCCTGCAAGATTTGTATGAAATTCCATTAACGACCTCTTGTCCTAGCCGCACCTGAAACGTAATACTTCGTAGCCTATTATAAGGAACATAACCCGGAAGAATCCTACACCGGAGACGACGATGCAACGGGGCCACGCCGTTTCGTCGCCTAAATAGATATTTTATAAGCTTAAGTTTCATGGTGCATTGGGTTAACTGTAAGGCCGTGTAAATATTTGTAACAAATAAATAAATAAATAATAAATAAATAATAACATCAATATTTCATTGCATGTTTGAGAAAACGCATATTAAACAAAATTGATTGACTTAGACCACCCACTCTGGTTACCAAGCGGCATTGGCAATGCAACATCTGTCGACATTACATCATGTGCAACTGCGTCCAATGCAATTTAATCCAATCAAGTCCCGAGACTGCGTGGAGACAGTGAAATGAGAACTTGGACTTCGCTCTTCCTAGCTTGCATATTTTGAATTATAGCTAGAAGGTTGGGGGCTTGGTTCCATTTCATTACCGACTTCAATAGAAGGAAGGACGTTCTCAGTTCGTCTGCATGTTTGCTTTTCTATTTTTATTTTTATAATAAATAAATAATAAATAAATAAATAAATAAATAAATATTAGGGAACATTTTTTTTTACACTAATCGAACTAGCCCCATAGTAAGCTCAATAAGGCTTGTGTTATGGGTACTAGACGACGATATATATAATAGATATATACTTAAATACATAGAAAACATCCAAGTCTCAGGAACAAATGTCTCTGCTCACCACAGAAACAAATGCCCTTACCGGGATTCGAACCCGGGACCTCTAGCTTCGGAGGCAGTGACACTACCAACTAGGCTAAACAGGCCGACTTTTATGTATGTATGTACCCCGATAATTCTTGACCATGTTGGTAGATTACGAAAATTTATTTTTTTGTTTCAAAGCGGTTACCTCCGCGTTGGTTCCAAATAAATTTGGTGAAGGTCTGATGATGGGGCGCGCTTGTGATCGTCCTGAAGTTGCAAGTGGCTATTAGGCGCCTTCTGACGTGTCAATGCGGGGGCAGTACGATATGAGAAAACTGTCAGCTGTCAGTGTCAACCGATACTAATGCAGTACAGCCCTACTTCTGCGCATGGTATTACTACTGCGCAAACGTATTACTGACAGTATTTCGTCAAGTGAGGAAATCTCACATCGGTAAATTCACGTCAAAGAGCAAAATACCTATGACATATCGCTCCCGCCCCGCCAAGTCAGGAAGTCGCCTTAGGCTACGTTATCTACATACCATCAAGTAAAACAAATAGAAGAAGAAGAAATAAATTTATTCACTGCAAAAAAAACAAAAGACACACGGCTACAAAAGGAAGGAGACTCGGAATAGAATACATAACGTGTATCTTCGAGGCAGTGAAGCGGTTGCTGTCTCACCATTATGCTGAGGTGTCAGACACCTGCAGCGAGCGCTGGTTTTCAGACAGCACCGTACGTAATCCACGGAACGCAACACAACATACTATTTTAATACTACACATAATAAATAAGTCATAATATAGGTTTAACATAATCCCACTATCCCATCTAATATTATAAATGCGAAAGTTTAGATGTTTGGATGTTTGTAAATCAATCACGCAAAAACGGCTGAACAAATCAAGATGATTTTTTGTATACTAACAGTATGTAATCTGGATTCACTTATAGTATACTTTTTGTCCCATTAAACACCCTCAAAGGGATGAAATCGGGGGTGCAAATATGGTCTACGAAACGGGGTGATTTAAATCCTCATACGCAATTCTAAGCTTTAATATTCAGCCAATTGGGAGTATAACGGCGTGTCAATAAAATTAACGTAAGCCATAGCAGAATTTGACGTGTTTTAAACAAGCTGACGTTTCGATATTTCAAAGCCGAAATATCATAATTCCTTCTGATTGATGACGCTATTTTTGAGCCTAACTTTTTAGCAATTAGGTCTATTATTGCGTGTAAATCAAAATAAATATGCGATACTTTTTTGTCTTCATATGCTTAAATACAAAAATAGCTGCTTCAATGCAGTCTTTGTATCTTAGGTGTACAATTTAATTTTGTCTTGTATTATTGTTTACGCAATTGGTGACCCTTCACACTATAATAACTGTTTGATATAAGAGCTCACTTGGGCTGGGCAGCCCAATCGTCAACATTACACCTTAGATCTATGCACAAAGTACAATATATATACTGAGATAGAGATACCAGAGAAAAACTCCACATAGATCGTAGCGCCGTTGTGTATTTAGTAAGAACTAACGGCACGACCGCTGCATCCCTGTCACTTTAATATGCAAGTGCGATAGAGATAGCACCCAGTGACATCTGGTACAAACAAGTTAAACGAACATTTCCATAAAAAATTCGTACTTTGAGCTGAAAGGCCCCTGGATCTATGCTTATACGTATACATATAATACAGCTGTAGAGGGACGAAAATCTGTACATTGAAGATATTAAATAAATCAATGGAGCGATTGGAGGGCCCTTGGCATCGAAACAGAACACATTTCAACAGTTTTAAGAATTCGTGTCTGTTTGTCTATCGGTTTATATGTCTAGGCATTGTGACTTTCAGCTTCAGCCTCACGTGCATTGCCGCTGTTAGTCATACGCTTTGCATGAAGAATCCACTCTGTTGGGAAGCTCAGCCTTCGGCCTCGCGTGTCACGCCTCCCTGCTTCAGGCCTTCGGCCCTCAACCTTACATAAGAAGCCCGCTCTGTGTGAATACTCGGCCTTCCGCCTTGCATGTTTTGCCACTCTGCTTCCGGTCTTCGGCCATCATACTTACATGAAGAACCCGCTCTGTTGGGACATTTTACGGAAGAACTGCGTAGCGAGACTTTTATTATTGTACATGTAATATTTTACGGGCTTCATTCGTCTAGAATCGGTACATTTGATATTCTGAAATAAGCTTAATCATCATAATCATTCGTTTTGAAAGCGCGAGCACGTAGCACCAACTTCCGTTACAATCGGACACTTTTACTTGAAGTTGTAGACGACCTATACCTAGGACAGACTGTCCAGTTGGGTAGGTCCAACTTCGAGAAAGGGGTTAATCGTCGAATCCGACTCGGCTGGGCAGCGTTCGGAAAGCTACGGCACATCTTTTCGTCCAATGTTTCGCAGTGTCTCAAGACGAGGCTCTTTGACCAGTGTGTGTTGTCAGTGATGACATATGGCACTGAAACGTGGTCGCTTACTATGGGCCTCATAAGAAGGCTCAAAGCCACCCAAAGAGCTATGCTGGGAGTAATGAGTATCTCTGCGTGATCGCATCAGAAGTGAGACCATCCACAGTAGAACCAAAGTAACCGACATAGCCCTCCGAACCGCTAAACTTAAGTGGCAGTGGGCGGGGCATATTGCACTTAGAACCGTTGGCCGTTGGGGAGGAAAGGTTTTCGAGTGGCGACTACGTACCAGAAGGCGCAGCGTGGGAAGGCCCCCCACAATGTGGACTGATGATCTGGTAAAGGTCGCAGGTGTCCGCTGGATGCGGATGGCAAAGGAACGGTCATTGTGCCACTCTTTGGGGGAGGCTTATTTCCAGCAGTGTACGTCTTTCGGCTGAAATAATGATGATGAAGATTCGTTTTGAAAAAAGGATTCCTATTAAAATTTGCCGTGCGCGGTAAAGAGCATTTCATATTGAATGTAATCATTTCTTAAGGGGCTGTAAAGAAGGGTGAAAGATGTATGGGAAAACAAATAATTCTAAAGCGAGAATGAGTTCTACGCAGACGAAGTCGCGGGCAAAAGCTAGTAGTTAATATACTTAAAATCGTTTGAAATGGCCAAGCTATATCAAATTAACTTGTTCTGAAAGAACTTTACCGAGCAAATATATTTCTTGTTTGTCACCGTAATTGTATAAAAAAACCACGCACTTTTTTAAAGCAGCTTTTAGAAGAGGTGGGGCGCAGCGAAACGTCATCTCGCTCAAATTTGGAGCAGCCCAACTGGGGAAGTACCTCCACCTTACAGAAGACCGCAGCCATAATAGCATCACTACTTGCCCCTTAGGTAGGTATGTAGGTATATGGTGTTGTGTTCCTGGTGGTAAGGTTGCCAGAGCTCCCGAGGATGCTGTGTGTTGGGAGTGAGGGACCTACATATGTGTCTAGTTCGACAGCTGGAGACATCTGCAGGTCCCTCACTCTCAACACAGCGCTTCCCCAAGTCAATGACGGGTCGGTAACGCACAAGTGATTCCTCTGGAATCGCGAGTGTCCACGCTACGGTGTCTGATTATCATCAGGCAGGCCGTAAGCTTGTTTGCCACCGTCGTAGTATAAAAAAAAAACAATAGTATCCAACATTATTTGGTTTCCGCTGGTTTCCTAAATAACTCTCCATCACTGTTCCTAAGGAACTGGTAGTCAGTGTGAATCAGTTTGAACCAAGCTTGACGGGCCGCCACTCGTCAATTGAACGAGGGATGTAGGTAACGTTTTGATTTTATCTCGTGATCGCCGGTTGAGCTGTTTAACTTGTAATGTCCGTGCAATATTTACACCGAAAGGCAGAATTTAAATCGAAGTGGACCAAATGCAATAATAAATGCGGTATTCGCCAAGAATAGTAGAGCTTAACGTCGCGGTAACGCGATATAATTCAGTAAACAATTAAACAACGTCGGCTGCAGTCTGTTTCTGGATAGGTCAGTGATTACTGACTAAACGATTTGTCTTATACAGCAGTTAGGCTTTTAGCAGTGTGAAATCGTTAAGGGTGCAAACTAGGTAACTTAAGCTAAAGATATGACGGAGCATTAGTTAGACCAAATGGCATAATCGGAAACTTAAAGTAATGGTAACAAATAAGGCACACTAAACTGTGGATTATGGTGTTTATTATGTAAGTAGGAACAGCAGGTACCAAACCAACCCCAAATTTGAAGTAAAATCAATTTGATTGATACAATGATTATTTATATGTGGCATTAAACGTCTGAACTGCATGACTCCCGATGCCAATTGTCAGAAATTAACAAAATGACCCAACAAATCTGCCTCAAACGGGATTATCTAGCATTCAAACAAACTAAAAATTAGGTCAGTATTGTACAATTTATTAGATAACCCACATCATTCGTCACCCATGTCAAGTGGAATAATCAAAGCATGTACCTCAGGTAATCGTCGACGATATACTTATTTATATGCTATTAATTACATAAAAACATATTATAAGGGCTCTAAAAATAGTCGTTGTAACCCAAACAGTCGGAGTAGCAAGTTAGTGTGATAACGCGAGTAACTCAGACGAAACATATAGCAGATAAAAATGAAAAATAATAAATAAAGAGAATTCGAATGAAAACCCAGTATCGTAATGTATTATTATCGCTCAATTCTATTTTTAAACATAGTGTAAGGCTTCTGTGCGGTAAAGTTTATGATTATCTCAAATAAATTCAATCCAAGCTTGCGAAGTAACTTGTTGGTCGTATCTACTCTTTCACATAATGAATCAAGAGAAGACCTTGAAGAAAAGTATTTTGAGGCGTAAGTACTAAGTACTGCCATGGAAACCAAAAATCTGGGAATTTATTTGTCAGAACGTATTGAAAAGAGTTTCTATTGGCATTGGATATTTGTTTTTGTATATTCCAAACTAATTCTGATACGGATGATGACAGAAATATAATTTAGTTTTAAGTTGTAGTTGACCGAGCGAGCGAAGCGAGCGAAGCGTCTCTGTTTCAGCTTTCGACAAAAATTGTTTCGTATGTCCGGATGTTCTCCTCTACAGGTCGCATTGCTCAACCCATTCTCGAGAACCCATCATACCTATAGAATTTTGACGAATCAGTATTTGGAAAATTTGAAATTAAAAAAAAAATTGCGAGGTCTACAGCTCACAGAGCCACTAGTATTAGGTCCTAGGTGTTAAATAGGTAATTCTACGTGATACTAACAAGTCCTATGTAACTAGGCCTAGCTTATAGTGGGTGACCTTCAAAGCTGACCATCCGGGGTTCAAATCCCGGTAAGAATAGAATATACCCCTGTACGCTTCGTATTTTCTCATTATCTCGTATGTTATCTTGAAGTTGTTGATTTTAAGAATAGCGAGAACACGTTCTATAGAGTCCGTTCCACATGAGGGGGTTGAAGTTGTACCACGTCCGTAGGGAGTACCCATCGTTACCCTACACGTGACCCCTGGGTGTTGCTAAAAGTGCAAAACCTGACGAACTTGAGACTAATATGATAGAAGTCTCTGTCCAGGGGTGAAGTATCGCATCGCTCTATTGAGCACACCTAGTTTTTTGGATGTCAGCTTCGCTTTGCCTTCTAAGTGGCTCCGAAACTGGACGTCACTGTAAATGTCGACAACAGGGACCCCAATACTCTCTGGATGGAGAGGGCTGTGTCGGAACCGTGGGGCCGTAGTGAATGAGTGGACAATCTCCGCACCGAAAAGCCAGGAAGTCACCATAGATATCAAAAGCCGCCGAATCTCAATTGGCAAATAAACTATCTTATTAAGATATTGCGTAGTACATCGGCCGTAATTCGTGAATGGAATTGTTTGCTTCGGAACTACGCACAAACCACGGGTAGCTATCTATCTGCTTGTTTTGACTCTGGGAACAACCTAGAATTAGAGCACAACAAAGGAAAACGTAAGGGACCAACTAAGCTCGTCGCTAGCGACTGAAGAAAAGGCCCTAGTAGTTGACACTATGTATATCTTTTTTCGTCAGTGATGACATATGGCACTGAAACTTGGTCGCTTACTACGGGCCTCATGAGAAGGCTCAAAGGCCCTCAAAGAACAATTAAGAGGGCTGTGCTGGGAGTTTCTGAGGCCATCCGCAGTAAAGTATCCGATAAAGCCCTCCGAATCGCTATACTAAGTGGCAGCACGTAAAACCGATGGCCGATGGGGAGGCTCTTGAATGGTGATCACGAACCGCGTGACGCAGCGTGGGCAGACCCCCCATAAGTGACCTGGTAAAGGTCGAGGGAGTCCGCTGAATGCGGGTGGCCGGAGGACCGGTCATTGTGGCAATCGCTGGGGGAGGCTTATGTCCAGCAGTGAACGTCCATCGGCTGATATGATGATGCTGATGATTTTTTAGCCTATATGAGTGTCCCGGCCCATCTCCATGAACGGCATGTATCCTGTAACTGTGCTTCTTCCGGCAAATTGCCAAGGAATGGTTCTAAGTCATCCCGACAACTCTTTTTAGCTCTGCCCTGTCTGCATCGCCATTGTCGCATTCACTACGTGTACATTTGTCGGCCTGTTTAGCCTAGTTGGTAGTGTCACTGCCTCCGAAGCTAGAGGTCCCGGGTTCGATTCCCGGTAAGGGCATTTGTTTCTGTGGTGAGCAGAGACATTTGTTCCTGAGACTTGGATGTTTTCTATGTATTTATGTATATATTTATTAAATATATCGTCGTCTGGTACCCATAACACAAGCCTTATTGAGCTTACTGTGGGACTAGTTCGATTTGTGTAAAAAATGTCCCCTAATATTTATTTATTTATTTATTTTTTATTTTATTTACATATACGTACTCGTTGCTATCAAGTAAATGCGACGGATGCGGTTGTCCAATATGTATATATATATATATGTCAAAGAGAAATAATCGCCTTCTGCGCCCTCTATGAAATCCGTCGTGAATTTGTTTATCTTGCTGTCATTCTCCAAATGCCACTGATTGAAATGCAACGTACAAGGGTTTAAAGCCAGACCTTGAAATAGCGCTATTATCGCATATCTTTATGATTCATAACGCTACTTTGTCAATAAAACGCTTTACTAAAAACGATATTTGGCGCGCATTTATAGCGGTGTCCATTATATCGTTGTAAATAAAAAGCAACGATATAGCGATATTTTGTAAAGCGCTATAATAACCCAAAAAAATCTCGCTCTTACGTGCGCTGTGACATGTCCGTCAAACTCGAGCACGTCATTGTCGCCACCGCCACCATCGTAAACGATATTATAACGTTATTATAACATTATCATATAAAGTTATGATTTTCATTTTGTTATATTATAAAATATCGTTATGAGGAATATCGATTGTGGTTATAACGAAATTTTAAACACTATCGAAATATCTATATTAATAATTTCGTGCAGGGGTACGGTAGACCCGAACGAGACCTGTCTCAAATTGAAGAACGTATAAAAATAACGATTTTTGAGTTGAACATATGTATCCGCAAAATTCGGATTGTCGCGTATTTTGCATTTAAAAGTGTCAATTTGATGACAAAACGTCGGCCATATTGCCCACAGACTATATTGCTATATTAAATTTGTTGGTTGACAGTGTCGGCTACGTTCGAAAATCGTGAACTATTTTTGCGTCCGGTATGTTGGCCAGGTTGCTGGGCTGCGTTCTGGGTGATGGGCCATCATCGCCCATTGTGTGGATTCGGCTAGCCGCGTCTGCAGCGTTTTGTTTTTGTAGTTTTCAAGCGTTCTATACACCTATCAGCCTAGCTAGCACGATAACTTATACCGTCACGTTATATGGGCGAAATGTATTAAAAAGTCACATAAAACGTAACGGTATAATCTATCGTGCTAGCTAGACTGATTGTCACAACAACCGCCTTCAAAGCGAATGTATGGGGCCTGTTACATGGATTCATATCACGATAAGTATCACGTGAATATTAAAGCAGAATCCATACAAATTTGAAAACTGCGATAATATTGACACCCCAGTATTGTGATAATATTAATCGTGTAAAGGACACCACTTGAATGTTTGCTAAGTCTGTCCGCCATCTTAAAGCTGCGTCTCTATTTTGTTTGTGACAAACTACTAGGTGACTTATGGCTTTTAAACGTCTAGCAAAATTCTATCCCTATCTCGCTCTATCTTATAACTTAGTGGTACTGGGGGACTACTCCGAAATTCGAAATCCGAACTTCGTATGGTGCCGTCCCTTTCACTCATATACTCTATGACAGGAGAGTGAAAGGGACGGCACCATACGAAGTTAGGATTTTGAATTTCGGAGTAGACCCTCAGCTCATGCCGTTCGCCGCGCTCGGACGTTAGAGGCGCTACTGCGAACCGAAAACGAAGTATCTGCCTCTCTCGCACATGTATATTCGAACGACAGAGAGGAAGATAGTTCGTTTTTGGTTCGCGGTAGGCCCTCAGGCGTCAACTTTAAAACGAATAGGGTATTTTACTATAAGAGAAATAAAATTCAAAATGTAATAAAAACCAGCCAAGTGCGTCGGAGTCGCACACTGAGGGTTCCGTACAACTAAAAAACAAATGTGATTTAACAATATATTGATATTTTTGGTAAAATATACTTCATAATAAACATTATCACTTAATTTCAAGTTCATAGGTCGATGGGAAGCTAAAAAATTATATGAGTAACAGACAACACACGGAATGTTCTTTGACTTTCTTCGACCGTCCGCCACGCTCGGACTAAGGTGCTACCAACCGAAAACTAAATATATATGCCTCTCTGTCGCACTTGCATATTCGAGCGCGGAGAGGGAAATACTTCGTTTTCAGATCGTGGTAGGCCCTCTGGTCTGACGGCTCCTATTCCTGGATGGTGCGCGTATCGGAATGTGAAATACCTTTGGCAAAACGGAACAAGTTGTTAAATAGCTTCCATTAATTGGAGAAAATATTACCAACTGTTATTATTATCACGTGAAACACTGAATATTGAAGCAACATCCATAGGGGCCTGTTACATGGTTATTATTATCACGCGATATACTCATATCACGATCCGTATCACGTGCAATGAATATTGACAATATTAACACACCAGTATTGTGATAGTATTAAGCGTTTAACAGACCCCATACAATTTTAAAAATCGCGATAATATTGAGTGTAAAGGGCCCCACTAAATAGAATTTGGCGGAGAATAGAGAGCTGCTATCGCGAAACGAAAACGAACGAACATCGTGTATTTCCCTCTGTGTCGCTCGAATTTGCAAGTGCGACAGAGAGGGAGATACACGAACTTCATTTGTTTTTCGCGTTAGCAGCTCTGACTTCGCACCAAAAATACTGACTGGCACATCAATATTTAACAATGCACATCTGAATTGAATTTTAATGAACGATTAGTATTTTAGCTATACAAATCAGTACTGATTACGGTGTAAAAATTTTTATGTGCCTTTAAATACTACCCTTATAAAAATGCTTAGGATTAACTTGCTTTGCCCGTGACGTCGTTTGCGTAATCTTTTACTCCCAATTCCATATAATTCCATTCCATACTTTTATTCCCAATCCAGACTACAGACTATATTTTTATACGATTCGAAATTTCATCATAATCCGTTGTTGTACTTAATGTTTTTATTTTATACATTTTTGTACACTATTTCTTTCGTCGTTTGCATAACTGTCACGAATAAATGTTTTGTTTATTTCTTTCTTATTTATTTCACCCGAGCGAAGCCGGGCTTTCATCTAGTATTTTAATAATATCGCTTATTTTCATAACGTTTTAAAGGCCTGGTTAAAGCACATCTGAGTGAAGCCGATTGCTCGATAGTTCCGTTGTACGCCAGCAGAGTGCTGGTGAAAGAAAAATATGATTACAGAACAAGAGACAAACGACTGCTCTGTCAATTGTCATTAATGAAAAAAGCTTGGGGAGATGACGAAGGCTCCTGGCGGAGAAATGCAGTTGGTCTGACGGCATCTGAGAATCGAAATCACTAGTTCGTTGTATTTTGCGTGACATTTGTAACGATGCTGAAGTGGAAGTAAAAGGTTGACTTTGTAAAATGAGTATCGTCGTTTTTTAATGCCCGAGGGACCCCTGGACATGAACCTTCCTGATGGTATACGCCCACGATCCGACATATATATATATATATTAGTTAGGACTTCAGGTGAACCGTCTGTGATCATCCTGGGGCCCGGGTATGTCCTAAAACTACGACCAAGACCACCGGGGAATGGGCAGCAGCATTCCTAGAGTGCGGTGGAGATACTGCGATCGCCAACCCGCATGCCAAGCGTGGCGATTATGGCATTTACCCCCCATGAAATTGGGGGAGGCCTATGTCCAGCAGTGGACGTCCTAGGGCTGATATGGTGGTCTGTGATCATAAGCGGTTTTCGTTAAAACCCGGTTATAAGGAAAGTTTGACAATTTTCTATGGGATGACAGTACCGGCGGCATATTCAAAGTTGACTGGTCCGTAATCGTTAGTTAGTGCAACTCACTCTTAGTAACCTTATTATCTCAAGGTTTGGCGATAAGTTTAAGGACCAAAACCTGAAGAGCGATTGATCTCGGCAGGGTCAAATCTATCCAAGCTCCTCATGTCAGACTACCTCAGTTTCCGTACAGTTACGCGGAAGCGTCAGAAATGCTGACATTATTGAAGTATGTCGGTATGTATGTACAGTACAAATTGCTTCCGCTGCCGGCTTGTGACATACATCAATAACGGCAACTGGTAAATAACGATTCGCAGCTGAGTTTAGAGAGTGCTTGAGACCCATACTACCTCCAATCTTATGTATATATGTAACAGCTAGCCAAGAAAATGGAAAGTCTTTTAAACTATAATTTACAAATAGTAAATTCTTCATTTGCCGACTGTACTGTTTTATTGTACATACAACACGACGAAATAAAAAACAAATCAAAAGGATGTAGATGTATGGTCATATTTAATGCAAAAGTAACTCTGTCTACCTGTCTGTCTGTGTACTCTACTCTCTTTCATTTTAATTTCAACTATAGTAGTCGGCGGTTAAGAATTCAACCCTGACACCTGTCATTTCCATAGAGTTTATAACCTCAAAGTGACTTTTAGGTTATAAACTGTATGGAAATGACAGATGTCAGGATTGAGTTCTTAACCGCCGACCACTATACTTATACAAGTAGATAACTCATCAAATGTACGCAAGACACACCTAAAATGGGCCGACGGCGAACCGATTTAAATTCCACACCCATTGACATCACGTCACGCTACAACGTCACCAAAATACTTCCTAATTGGACATCACACCACATCTTGACACAGATTGGATGGGAAGCGGGGCGTGGTTCATTGTGTTCCGAATGACTTCCGTTTGCCGTTCGCGATTCGGCTGTAGCTAGTACAACCACAACTGTGTCGTAGTAAACGTACTTACAGTCAACAGCAAATGTAGATGATCGTTTTAGTACTTCGTCGCACTGATGTAAGAATACTGCGACAGTTAGAATACGTCAAATTTATGAAAGTGAAAAGTTACTCCTCATCTAAATTTTATACTTCTTCCTTCACTTTCCAAGCTATTCGGCTTTGGAATTATTTGTCTCCTGATTTAAGGCGTGCTAAATCTCTTCCTGTCTTCAAAAAACAGCTTAAGGATTATTATTTGTCACTCCCATAACCCATGACACTTCAGGCTCAGCTCCTTTAGACTTTGTGGCTAACTATATATATGTATGTATGTATGTATGTTTAAATATTTATTTTTATATATGTATAGTATTATAAATATAGTATAAAATTGTTGTAATTATTATTAGGTTTCATAAATTATTTCGGCACCACCTACTGCGAATTGTAATTATTTGCTTTGATTTCCGCTACCCAAAGGTTGTCTGGTAGAGATCGCTCTTTAGCGATAAGACCGCCTTTTGTTTGCCTCTACTTATTGTTATTACGTACTGTACTGTGTCCTTTAATTGAGGTGTGCAATAAAGAGTATTGTATTGTATTGTATTGTGTATTGTTACTAAAATGGTCATCTACTGCTGTTGACTATACCTAGCCGCGATTATATTGGGATAAGAGGTCACAGTCTTTCCATATCAGAGTACTTACTTACATGAAACTGTATAATGATTGGAAGCTATTATAGTTATATTTTCTTTATATACCATACATTTTTATATAAATTGAAACAAAACACTAAAATTAATAAGAGTCCGCAGTAAGCTCGGTTCTCAATACTAACGTAGTTTCGCTCTCATTTTAAATGACGTTCTGGAATCATTTGAAACTTTGTATACACAAGGTATTTGTATCCGGTACATCCAGGTCGGAAATTAGTGTTGTTGCTTGAAATTATAATGGAGAAAAAATACAGCGAGTATTAAGGTTTTCATACAAGACCTAAAAAAAACAAAAACTCACTATTTTTTTTTTCATTCCAATTTCTAGCAACCGAAACTAATTCCCGACCGAGATATGGTGGATTCCATTGTATATACAAAGTTTTATGTTATTTCAGCAAGGCGTTTTAAAATCAGAACGAAACTACTTTTGTATGGAGAATCGAGTTCGGTCGAGCGTACGTAAATACTAAGTAAATAAATTTATATATTTTTAAAGAAAACCATTGTAACAGGTCCGCCTGCGATATGGAACCCATTATGCTGGTGGCGTTGCCTCTCTGCAACGCTAGGGCGTTACGTTGAGAGAAGTACGCGCGAGCCCTGGGGTCCCCGTAGAGTCGACCTGTCGTACCGACAATGCCCTATCGAAAGCCGTTCACTTAACAAACGTCAAGATATATAATGGATGAAATGTTATGATGATCGTTTTGTTTGTCAAAAAATGACACAGCGCGGCACGGTACACGTTTTATCTGTTCATTGCACGGTCGACACGGTTCATTTCATTTCATTTATTCATAACAAACACATTGGTTAGTTGAGATCACACGTAACGTATTAGGAAAATCGCTGCCGCTGCCGCGCGAATTTGCTGCCGCGCTCTAAGAGGTTCATACTTAAACTGGTGACCTATTTTAAAAGTAAGATGAATAGCAGCCCTCATCAGGCAATAACTAGGTACTCGTTGGCAGGATAAGATTACTTGAAGATGTTTGTCGGTCTCACTTTCGGCTAGAACGACGCACGTCATATTACATTGATACTAGTACAGCCAAGAAAAAGTTTCACCACTTTTCGACTCTATTGTTTTATTATTAAGCTTCAATAATGGTACACTACTTTCTAGGCTGTATAGAGTCTATTTGGCTTTGTGTGACAATGAATAGGAGTCATGGTCGTATTAATAATGTAAGGTCGAGAGTTTTTGATGGCGGTTTATGTGGAAGATCTATTGGTAGCCTAGTGGTTCAAGCATGTGGCTTTCAAGTTTGAATCCAGGCACGTACCAAAGAGTTTTACGGAGCGATTGCAGCGTTGCAATTACGAATTATATGCACGAGCGGCCGAGAATCGGTTCAAGTTCGCGCTTTCATAGAGTTGGGAGGTTCCTCTGAAAATTGTAACCTTTCCTTTTTTCTTTCAAAATTTGGATATTTTTGGTTTTCCCCGCTCAGAATCATTCGTACTAATTATGTCTTTAATTTATTTAAAAAAAATACCCCAATGTTCCATATTTTTTTAGGGTTCTGTAGTAAGGAACCCTTACAGTTTTGCTCTATCCTTCTAGACAGATTTAATTAGGTATAGGTACGTGTATACATATCATAGGTATCATATCGCCGACAAAACGGTAAAATAAAATGTTTTAGGGACCTCCCAAACGACATTCTTTTGCTTCGCACATACATACTTTCGTAACTTTGAGAGTGAAAAAGCACACTTAGATTACTTCTTTCATCTAATTTGTAAGAAAGCCACTGTAAAAATAGAATGTGCAACTATTTTTTTATAGTTTACACCACAACAACAATTATTTTCTATTTCGTAATACAAACAAAATTGTCATATAATAATATAATATAAATAATATACTTAGTCGGCTCATAAGTTCTGTCACTGGCCTTTAAAATTTAAATTTGGAACTCCTAAAACAAAAACCGTTGTGCATTTGAATTTCGAATCTTTTTTAAATATTTGAGTAGTATAATTTTGCAATTTTCTGTTTTCTTTAACATGGAGTGGACGCTTAAAGATAGCCGTACCGCAATAATTGCACTATATCGTTGTGGACACTCGCCGACTAAAATTTTTAAGCTACTTGAAAATTTAAAATTCTCTCTAAGATTTGTGTATCGTACCATAGAAAGATACAGTGAGGTCTCTAGTTTAAATGACAAGAAAAAAAGCGGTCGTCCGCGTACAGCTAGGACTCCAGCGGTTGTACAAGCAATTAGGGCACGCATTGCCAGAAATCCCGCTAGGAAACAAAAAGTTATGGCCCTCCAGATGGGTTTGAGCAGAAACACGGTGAAAAGAGTGCTTAATCAAGACCTGAGACTTCGTGCTTACTTATAAACGAAAAACTGGCCATCTTCTCAATGGTTGGCTTAAAGCTTTAAGGCTTAAAAGATCTAAAGCTTTATTGAAGAAGTACGCTAAAAATAAGCATCGTTGTATACTGTTTTCGGACGAGAAAATTTTTGACATAGAAGAAAACTGTAATAAACAAAATGATAGAGTGTACGCTCGCAATAGTAAAGAAGCGTCTAATAGCATTCTCCGTATTCAAAGAGGTCATCACCCTTCATCGGTGATGGTTTGGCTGGGAGTTTCTTATGCGGGCGTCACTAGTATGCATTTTTGTGAGAAAGGAGTAAAAACTAGTGCCAAAGTGTACCAAGACACGGTGTTGACTAATATTGTGAAACCACTATCCCATACGATGTTTCTAAACCAGCATTGGGTTTTCCAGCAGGACTCTGCTCCAGCCCATAAGGAAAAGTCTACACAAGCCTGGCTCGCCTCCAATAAAATCGACTTTATACGGCATGAAGATTGGCCTTCCTCTAGCCCAGATCTTAATCCGTTAGACTATAAAATATGGCAGTATTTAGAGGAAAAGGTGTGCTCAAAACCTCATGCAAATCTAGACTCGCTGAAAAAATCCCTTGCTACGGCAGTGGCCAATATCGACATGAAAGTGGTGCGTGAATCCATTGACGACTGGCCACGCAGACTTGCAGCCTGTGTAGATAATTATGGCGGTCATTTTGAATAAATGTTATACATTTAGATTCTCTAATTTATAAGCTTTCAAACGCTGTACAAATTATACGGAATAAACTTAAACTTTTGTTTTTATTTGATACTATGTATATGACAGAACTTATGAGCCGACTAAGTAATATTGGGGGACAATCTTACACAAATCGACCTAGTCCCAAACGAAGCAAAGCTTGTACTATGGGTACTAGACGACGATATACATACTTATATAGATAAATACATAGAAAACATCCAAGACCCAAGAACCAGAATCCGTGAAAAATGCACAAATAAATGCCCTGGCCGGGATTCGAACCCGGGACCTGTAGCTTCGGAGGCAGAGTCACTACCAACTAGGCTAAACAGGTCGTCAGGTGTCATAGTATTTAATTTTCGCATATTGTCCAAAGCTGTTACACATTGCTGCTTCGGACTCGGTGGACCAGTTAACCAGAAGATTGATAGGCGATATTTCACTCGTTGGAACCAAACTCTAGAGTTTGGAGAATCGACGGCAACTTTATGAGGGTTCAAAAAAACGACGAAACATTTCGAGAAAAGGTAGGTAGTGCCCTTGCGCTTCGCTTGGCTCGTCTTGGCGGGGGCACTACCGTGCCCCCAGATATTGATAACGTAGATTTAAGTTACGCAAGTATATGACACCATTGCACGTGCCATTTAAATTACTTTACTTTGTACAAAATGCGTAGTAAGTCGATTATAAATTACCATTAATTATGTAGATTAATAGATTATGATAAAAGGTTGTGGAATATGCATGCTGGGACCAGTCAGTAGCTTAATCAATACTAATATAACTAATAATAAATATCTTTAAAAAAAACCTATACTGTACACTATTGAGCTCTCTAGAAATTATTTCGAAGTGGTTTATATTTCGAGGGTTGCGTGGTCAAACCCGATAAGTCGCGTAAAATATTTATTGAAAATAGAACTAAATATATGTAACGGATGTAGAGTTTTTATTTCAAAAAGAAATTATTTCGATTTATCGGGTTTGACCATTTTATTTATGATTTTGTTTTCATCGGTGTTTTCATCGGCAAATATAGCTTACGTGTATTTCTTTACTCTGCTGGAGTGATATTATAACTTTGTTATTTTAAAAATACTAAAAGATGATAAATAACATTTAAAAAATCGCAGAAATATACTTTAAAACCAAAACTGAGTCATAACTTGATGCTACCTCAAAATCAGTATTAACTGCCGCGCTATAATTACTTGGAGTTCATAACTTTAGATGTAAAAAAACCAAATCGAATAATAGTAGGTACATTACACAGACAGAGGCCGGAACAAAAGGGGTTGCCGGCTGAAGACATAGCGCTCGGCCGGATAGGTCTGAGGCGGGCAACCCCATATTTCCCGCCGAGGTATGTATAGTGCTTTTCTCAAACATTCAATGAAATAAACAACAAAAAAAACAAAGTTTTATTTTTAATACGCATAGTCGCAGAATTTATGTGGAATGAAAATTAAAAAAAGGAATTTTCCGGCCTAGGCCTGCAAGTCTTGTATGAAATTCCATTTACGACCTCTTGTCCTAGCCACACCTGAAACGTCATACTTCGCAGCCTATTATAAGGAACATAACATCAATATTTCATTGCATGTTTAAGAAAAGATATTTTTTTTTCTGAACACAAGAGGTTACTGCAGATGCTCTAAGGAAGCATCCTTTAAGAGGGTATTAAAATCGTGGCTCGTTAAAAAATCTCATTATAATGTATGAGAATTGTTGTGACATTTACCTGATCGAATAATCATAATAGTAATTTAATTTTGTATCTTAATTTGTAATTTAACTTTAACTGTAAGAGACACTGACATATTTAATGGGTAAAGTTTTTGGACCTTTAAGTACTTATGTTAATGTAAATATCTAGTATTAAGAGATTATTATTTTGACGTGTAATGTGTAAAATCATTGCAAATAAAGAATAAGAATGATTTATTGCATACTGTGTACATATAAAGATGAAATACATACATAGTTGGTTCCAACAGTTGCCTGTTCCAGGCATGCAATAGGTACTTGCAATCTACAAAAGTTAAAAGAATACAAGCTAGAGAAGATAATATATTTAACATTCATAAAACTCCTTGAGACTATAGAACGCTTTATTTATAAGCCATTCTTTTAACGTTAATTTAAATTTGTGCCCCTCCAAAGCTTTTATGTCAACTGGCAGGTGATTGAATACTCGAATGGCCGTTACAAATGTACTATTTTTGTAGATTGAGGTACTGACTTTAGGCAGCCTAATATTAAATTTGTACTGTGTTCTGATATTTCTCTTGGTGGATGCTAAAACTGTGAAATAATTAGGTTTTGTACAAAATGAGTATGAGTATGAGTATATACGAGTCCACTAGCGCCACTCGTAAAAATTGTGATTATTTCAATATAACAGGTATTTAAAAAAAAGGGACTGCTATATACTATATTTTGTATTTTACTACCTTTAGAATACATTGAAACAGTTATTGCGTTGCTAGCTTCGTCAATCTATGCGTAGAAAGAAAAACGGCCGTTTTATTTTTGAACTTAAAGATCGACAAATCTCGCAACGTAATAACTAGTTTGATGTATTAAAAAGGTACTTAAATACAAAATACAGTACATAGCAGTCCCCTTTTTTAATATGTATCGTTAAATTTAAATAATCTAATTTTTTACGAGTCGCGCTAGTGGATCCGTTGTTACCCTCTTGATTTTTTTGCTGCTATTACAAGCCACAACCTGTATATTTATTTCTTGATCACGGAAACTGCTCTAACCATTAAGATTAAATTTGGAATCCTGGGGTTTACGGGGGTGAGCAATCGATCTATCTAAAACTCTAGGTTTTATCTTCGGGTAAACTTGTAGTCTCCGAGAAAACACGAGCCAAGTTCGGTCGCCCAGGTACTAATATTATAGATGCGAAAGAACGCTGATAAACCAATAGCCACGAGAAATACTAGGAAACTCAAAATAACCTTCTATAGACTGGTAAAGGCGAAAAAGTCGTTCTTGGGAAATTGTATCAAATTCTACAATAAAATTCCTAAACTCATTACTGAACTTAGCAATTCTAAATTCAAATCTGTAGTAAAACAAAAACTTATTTCAAGAGCATATTATAAGATAAACGATTACATCATGGATAGGGATGTTTGGCAGTGATAGCGTCCTGCACGGGTAATCTATCGCGAAAATATATTTTCTACTGTAGCATTGTTATCTAAGTTATTTTGTAGTAGCTGACATTGTAATTTTATATTTAACTATACAATGTATAAGTATTGTTTTGAAAAAATGACACCTCGCCGAGTTTCTTACGGTTCTTCTCGTGGCAGAGGTATATTTTTCCGAACCGGTGGTAGTTTATTGACGTTCATAAGTGCATGTAATATTAGGCATATTTGAAGAATAAACTACTTTTACTTTTATTAACTCTGTCTGTCTGTTACCTCTTCACGCTAAACCGTTGAAAAAAAAAAATTTTGCATGCAGATTCTTGGAGCTGACTCAGCCCGTGACCACGGATGTTGCGATACATTCGAAACGTTGGGCACACCTCAGGTGAATAATTTTTGTCCGCGATTAAGTCCCGTTTATTAATAATAATGTGTAAAAATCGTGCAAGTTTAAATCAACAGATTATTGATGATATCTCAGAAATAATTCCTTAATAGGGGGGGCAGGATATTAACTAACTGGGCTGCCACGATGACCCAAAATCAATATACGATTTCAAGCTAACATGGTCACTAACACTAGAATTACTGTTCAAAACGTAATTCTAGTGACCCAAAATCAGTTTAAGCCTCCGACATAAGTGCACGTCACTTTGCTCGGTCCTGCGCAATTTCTGGCCAGCTGCACCGGCTCCGAGCTCACGCAGGTCCGCGTCCACCAAATCCTTCCAACGATACTTGGGGCAACCCACAGGTTGCCCGTCAGTCGGCCCAAGTATGCTTTATTTACCTGTCGATCTTCTCCCATCCATTCGAGGTGGCCACACCAAAGTGGAGGGTTTACATTTCAAGTGGCTACCTATCCGTCTTTGTCGTAACTCTCACAATCTTTATCTTCTCTTTAATATACTTTTTAATCCGGCAACTCCTCGGTACCTCAAGCAACGATTTTTTTATCTACTTTCAATTAGAACCTCAAATAAACATCTTCTTACTGTGCCTTCATCGTCCTCTAAATTATAAAACTGTTTGTTTACTTTCCAAGCTGTCCGATTATGGAACTCTGTGCCCCTTGATCTACGATGGACTAAATCTAGTGCGTCCTTCATATCTAATCTTAAAGAATACTATTTGTTGGTACTACCAGTACCGGAAGGACAGTATTATGGAAATACTTTGCTTCCGATACTGGTCTGTAGTTAACTGTTGGGTTTCACTACAGCTTTTGGTATACATATAGGTATGGTTTTATACGTATGTTTATTTATAGATTAAAAAACTTAAGACAAGGAACTGTTGTATGTAGTTGTGATGTGTTTGAATGGACATTTGTTTTGTTATTTTAAATATGTACTGTCTATTCGAGCACGTCACAACTACATACAACAGGTCCATTTCTTAAGTTTTTTAGCTATATTTATTTATGCGTGTTTATTTTATGATTGTAAATTATGTATAGATTATGCTTCAATGTGTTTTATTTATATCATTGTATTTCTATTTTTTCTAGTAGTTTTTTCTTTGCTCCACCCACTAGTGATGTAGGATGTTTTTTCTCCGCTAACCAAACTAAAGATTGTCCGGAAGAGATTACTCTTTAGTGATAACATCGCCTGTTGTTTGCCTTAGCTGTTTCTAAAATAGTTGTAATTTTTCGAGCCAAGTCAAAAAGCTTTGGCTTTATCTAAAATATTAAATTCGGCTACCTGCTCTTCTATTTCGGCATCCTCCAACGAGGATCCTTAAGAATGCCGAAAAGGAAGAGCTGGTGGACAAGAGCGGAGAGCTGTTGGTGGAAAAGAGACGATGGTTGTCCCATCGTCTCCTTGCCCTGGTCTCAGGATTTTTAGGAACAAGCAATAGGGTAGTTTCCTCATTTTAAACTTTATAACATATTGGCGTTATATTGATAGTATACCATCAAATTAACACAATAAAATGAAAATTACAAAGTAAAATCAGGTATAATAATAAAATACGTATTTTTTATCATCTAAAAGTTAGATAAAGGCTACCAATAGAATTTACATGATTCAACAAAAAAGAAATTGTACAACAACTATGTACTTTAACGCAGTTTTTCACGAATATAGCGATTATAGCGGTTGTTTGTAACCTTAGTATTAAAATAGAAGCATGTTACTTTGTTCAGCGGTGTCACAGTTACCTGGCCACTTCTAAACCTTATTGCAATGAGATAACGTCTAGCATCTGGTCAGCTAACTGTGGCGCTGTTGGGTATGTTACACAGTAGATAGGAAGTGAGTCGAGTGTCGCCGTTCGCCAACAAACTGTCATGCAGTTTGGCGAAAAGTTGTGTGTATTATACTGTGTGAATGGTGATTCAATAAATAAATAATAATAATAATAATAATAAAATATAAATTTTCTTGTTTTTCCATACAACGTTAGTACGGGGCTCGTGCGTTGTGACGTCATAATTTTCTGACAATTAGTATGGAGCATTTTTGGCGTCCAGGAACAATAGCCATCTTTGACCCTCATTTGCGGCTTTTGTTGTGTTTTTGACATTGTTGTTGTATAACATAATCCTTGCAATCATTACACAGAGAGTACATCGGATCTTCTGTCAAATTAAACCAGCTTGACAGAACTGGTTTTCCACGAGAATTTTTTAATCGTAGTTGGTCCCATCTAACATATAATTCCCTTTAAAAACTGGTTTGAATGGCATCGTTAATTTTTTTTGGAAGCTCGCCTATTTCCTATGTTAGGTGACATAAATTCAGTAATAGTGAGCAGCAGATTAATACATGGGCATACACTTACCGATGTTTAGTGTAGCTGGATCCTATAATACTGTATTCTATTATATAGTCTCTAATATTAGTCAAATGTTTCAATTTGATTACTATTTATTTAGTCAATCTTTTGATAAAATAATAAACGATAAAATAATGTCAGAACGTGACCCGTGGGTAGTGCTAAAAGTGCAACAAAAACTGACAACCGTACTAGTCTTCTCGAAGATCTCACGGTTCGTAAATAAATGCCATACGATTAAATTAAAAAATGACAAAATACTCGTATCAACAGATGTATTGCTGTGAAGCTATATCCTCCAAGTAACCGTTTGGTCAGTAGAAGTTATAGAAAAACTACCTAACAGCCGGTCTCATCTAAAAATAGTCTTTCCGCGAACTCAATGAATATGGAAAAAGGTGAAAATGCACACAGCGATTTGGTTTTACGAATAACTCTCCAAGAAAATTTAGATCGGGTATTTAATATTTAAGTAAAACAGAAAAAAATTACTTACCTGTATAACTGCGAAACGGCAACTCGTGGCAAACTACTTTATAGCGAAATACAAATAATGTTCTGTCCTTATGAAAACATCTATCATCTTTCTTAAACTTCACGCAAACATGGACTTGTAACGGCCAATTAGAATTTCAAAAATCTAACGCGTCCCGATTGGTTGCGATTCGAAAACAGTGATGCGAAGATTGAGTTCGTGTTATCGATAGTTCAACGGTTTTTTCGATAAACGACACGTCGTTTTGTTGCGCGTGCGCGGT
This sequence comes from Notocelia uddmanniana, assembly GCA_905163555.1. Lineage (NCBI taxonomy): Eukaryota > Metazoa > Arthropoda > Insecta > Lepidoptera > Tortricidae > Notocelia > Notocelia uddmanniana. Next base: position 1,917,518 of record LR991074.1, on the reverse strand, counting down.
GAGCAATGAGGTCCCTTGATATCAGTGAGGTGACGTTGAGGTGATGTCAACATTATTGCCGGTAGTGCTGCTGTGTGCCAACTATCGATTTTTTTTTGCAATGATAAACTTTCTAGTTTTTTTTAAATAAATTATTAAATAGGTACATAACTGATTTTATTCCTTTTTTAGGGTTCCGTAGTCAACTAGGAACCCTTATAGTTTCGCCATGTCTGTCCGTCCGTCTGTCCGTCCGTCCGCGGATAATCTCAGTGACCGTTAGCACTAGAAAGCTGAAATTTGGTACTAATATGTATATCAATTACGCCGACAAAGTGGTAAAATAAAAAGTGGAAAGTTTTTTTTTTCCTTATTTAACCCTAACGTGTGATATATTGTTAGATAGGTATTTAAAAATAAATAGGGGTTTACTAAAATCATTTTTTGATAATGTTAATATTTTCGGAAATAATCGCTCCAGAAGTAAAAAAAAATGTGTCCACCCCCCTCTAACTTTTGAACCATAAGTTTTAAAAATATGAAAAAAATCTCAAAAGTAGAACTTTATAAAAACTTTGTAGGAAAATTATTTTGAACTTGATAGGTTGAATAGTTTTTGTAATTTTTAAAAAAAAAAAAAATGTGACGGACGGAAAACTACGGAACCCTACACTGAGCGTGGCCCGACACGCTCTTGGCCGGTTTTTTATTTATACGGAAGCATCGGTAGCTTTTTTTCTATTTTTTAAATGTAACACACATCCTGTACTTACCTTTGCTGGACAAATAAAAATCTTTGTCTTTTTTGTCTATTACAAACCTTTTACTAAAGAACCTTTAAATAAAATTATGAGATTACTAATTTATCCCAAAAATACAGGCAATTTGAACTCCTTTATACAACGCTATTTAGTGAAACTATTGACATAGCAAATTTTAGTAAGATGCTGCAAGCAGTTTAAGAAAATTTTCGTGTAATTTTCCCACAACCTCTTCGGCTGGGAAATGAATGCAACGCGTCGTTTCCCCTGGAGTCCCCAGCATTCAAAGGCTACGGTAACCGCGGGTCATACCGTTTATCATCTAGCGGGTTATACGCTCGTTTGTCACCAATACTAGTCATCTTATTCAATTCTATTCCATATAACACTAATAAACTTGAAACTAAACTATAATATGTTTTTTATAACTAATCTAAAAATTTGACCCCTTCGGCCAGTATTATTATAAATTAAGTTTGAAAATGTCATTGAGCTAGTTTCAAACACAAGCTAGTTATAAAAAACAGGATATGGTTTAATGTTATACATAAAAAAACGTATACCATCACTATTATCGCATAACATAGTAAGTGCGTACTTTATATTGTCAGCGAGCAGAAAAAGTGATCATTAAAGTAAAACCTTTATAAAAAGAAAGTATCGAGAAAGTCACCGCAATGACAACTCTACTCGTAAAACCACAAGTCTGTGGATAGCGAGTCAAATCAGTCGATATAAAAATAAATAAAAAATAAATATTGGGGGACAATCTTACACAAATCGACCTAGTCCCAAACTAAGCAAAGCTTGTACTATGGGTACTAGACGACGATATACATACTTACATAGATAAATACATACTTAAATACATAGAAAACATCCAAGACCCAAGAACAAATATCCGTGATAAATGCACAAATAAATGCCCTGGCCGGGATTCGAACGCGGGACCCCTAGCTTCGGAGGCAGAGTCACTACCAACTAGGCTAAACAGGTCGTCAAATATATGGCAATTCACTCTTTCTAAACTATGTAAGTAAGAGAGAGACGCACAAGTTTCTTTTAGTTTTAATGTACTTTATTTAAAAAAGACACAAATACAATTTTGCATCATAGAATAGGGAATAGGGTTTAAAAAAAAAGAGTGTACAGATTGTGAAAGGATCGGCAACGGGCATGAAATGCAGGCGTTCACAGGCTACAAAAACCATTTGTAGCCACTCAGGTAGCCACCTGTTTGCCACTAAGGTGACATCTTGCTAAAAAGGTTTACATAGATTGCTTGATTGAAAGTACTTTCACGTTAAATGGTTTTTCAAGCGTGAAAAAGTAACATAAAGAATAGTACATTACTATACAAGGGTTGTAAAACAAGGAAAGGCCGATATCGCAGATGTTTGAGGCCCGAGCCGCAGGCAAGGGTCATATATATGCGAGAGAGGGCTTTCTGTTTTATGACCCGTGTTTTGTACACAATTTTACATCACCACTTGGCCAAAAAGCGTGCGGAAAAACGCGCTTTTGTGGCAAGGTGTGGTGTAAAGATACTTTCGCAATTATAATATAGATGAAGAATATTATTTTTTGAGAAGACCGTTATAACGCCTATCCTCATGTCAAAAAGAAGAAAAGTAGTTCCTGGTAACAACGAGAAAGGTCTTTTGGAAGATCCTGGGACCTGTCAAGTGAGGTGACGGCACAGGAGCAGGTGGCGACAGTGAGGAAAAACCGGCCAATTGCGTGTCGGGTCACGCACAAAGAAGGGTTCCGTACCGACACCTTATTCTACATTTAAAACCACTATGCAATACAGTAAATCAAAGAAGGCTGTATCTTCATAGGGAAGTCACGGCACTTACACCTTTTTGTTTGGGCTAGACAGTTTTTCAGCAATAACTCAAAAACTGTTATATCTATCTTGTTAAAACCAAAAGTCGTTGTAAATATTTATAATTGTACATCATCTTGATATTTTTAAGAATTATTAACTTCATAGTTTGGAAATTAGAGGGGGGACACATTTTTAACGACTTTGACAGCTAATATCTCACCAATGGTTGACTTAAATGGAAAATTTTTTTAGAAATTTCTATGTCATTTTTAAAGGCCTATCCAAAAATACCCCACACGCCTATGTGCCGTGAAAAAATTTTTTTGACTTCCCTGTTACATGTATTGGGGTGCCCCCCAGTTCAATATTTTTTTCGTAATTTTACATCATATTTCTATAGCGGTTCATAGCATACACTTTCCTACCAAATTTAATAAGTGTAGTGCTCATAGTCTTCGAGTAAATCGGCTGTGACATACGGACGGACAGACGGACAGACATGACGAATTTATAAGGGTTCCGTTTTCGCAATTCTGGCTACGGAACCCTAAAAATGCGGAGATCAAGGAGTTGGTGGCTCAACCTAATTTCATTGGCGAGACGAAAGCACACAGACTTCGCTGGTTCAGTCATCTACTGAGAATGGGCACAGTTTAACAACATGAATGGGGGAGGATCGAGATGAGAATTCTTTTCATTGGGGGAATGCCTTGACGCACCGTTCGCCCGGACGAAGGGGGACCGGACGAGTGTGTGGGACTCCTGGGCAGAAGGTCCAGACTACCCACTAAACCCCCAACGATTGTCCAACGATGTCGCTTATAGGGAGGGCCAAAGGTTCGCCCGACGCATTCTATTTTGACCCTCGCGACTCGCCGGTTTTATGCGGGCCTGGCCAAAAAGAGATTTTTGAAGTTCCGAGTAGGCGCCCTGTGTAAGTTTCAGGTTGACAATTGCCAGGAAGCGGCGCAAGTAAGTTTATTCCAGAAGAAACAGAACCATCTGGTATTTTTATGTGATACCTGACCTTAGATTAAATAATATCAAGAGATCCGTAGTGTTAAGCAAGATGATTTCTCATATATTTGTCTCTTTGAATCCTTATGGTAACCAAGATGAGTTAGAACGAGACAGTACTATAATTTTCGGCTGTTAACGAATTGTCTCCATGTAAAAGCACACAAAAATGTTAAATCCCACATAAACTACTGGACGCTCACAGACCATATACATCTCTGAGATATTAAATTTATTGTATATACTTTTGTGTATTCGGACAGAGACCGTATATATACGTCACAATTTTTTTTATATAATGTGTTGTAAGTTAATTTTAATTGAATATTGTGAGTTTGTTAATCACTATAGTTTTGAAATAATTATTATTATTGTCTACTTTTTTTTAGTTCTGCAATTCTGTTTTGAAAACATTATAATTATCATTGTCAATTTATTTAATTGTATAATTCATGTGTTGACTTGTGCCCTTGTGGCCTATTTGCAGAATACAATTTTTGATTTTGATTTTTTGATTTTGACTAAGACACCGCAAACGTTAGTTCAGAGGGCCTACTCCGAACTTCGAAAATCGAACTTCGTGTCGTGCCGTCCCTTTCACTCTCGTGTTATACACTATATGACGGAAAGGGACGGCACGATACGAAGTTCGATTTTCGAAGTTCAGAGTAGGCCCTCAGTACAATTTGCAGTTATGAAAACGGAGACAGTGACAGATGAAGACCTATCAGATATCACTTATGTCTTACGCAAACATACTGATTTGTGTATTAGTGAGAATAGATCAGATGTACAGAAATCGTTCAACTTAAATGAGCATATCTACTTTACTCTGATATCTGTGTACCTGGACGCGTCATTTGCAACAATAGATTGATGACATAATATTTGTCACGTGATAAAAGACATGTGTCAAGTTACATTGTCCTACACATTAAAATTTGCATGCGTTTACAGTCTCAATAAAATATAAAAATATTTTATACGGAATATAATAAATAAATAAAATGTAAATATATATAAAGGGACATTTTTTTTACACAAATCGAACTAGTCCCATAGTAAGCTCAATAAGACAAAGAAGTCATAAAAAAGTATTTCTCATCTCTAAATATAAATTATGATATCTTATTATTGTCATCTTGTCTTATATAAAATTCAAAATAATACTGTCCTGGTATCTTAATTAAACGCTGTTGCACGCCTATAATTGAGATACAGGCAAGACTTGTTTCATCTGATATCTTATCATTATAAATGTATAAGCCTTGTATCTTGTTGGTGTGTCTGATAAATAAATAAATAAAGCTTGTGGGTACTAGACGACGATATATTTAATAGATATATACTTAAATACACATAAAACATCCAAGTCTCAGGAACAAATGTTTCTGCTCACCACAGAAACAAATGCCCTTACCGGGATTCGAACCCGGGATCTCAAGCTTCGGAGGCAGTGTCACTACCAACTAGGCTAAACAGGCCGACAAAATATATCCACAACAACAATATGCTCTAATAAAGGACAATGAACTGAATATTAAGTTATTACGTCGGTGAAGATCAAATAATGTAAGACGTCAGTATAAAATCACATTAAAGAAACAATGCAATGTCTAATTATGAATCTTATTGCAATATAACAAGGTCTTTACCGTTCTCATCGTAATTATTGATATTAGTCGAGATTCACAGAAAGTAAAAGATACCGATAGCTCCTTTACAAACGAAGACGTAGTACGCAAAACAAACTTACATTTGCTAGCGTAAAACTAGAACTCGGCAGTAATTTGTTTGACGATAACAACAGTGTAATAGCAAAGAAAAATTGGTTATTACTATCGTCATCATTATATTGTACTGAATTGAAATCAGATGATCGTCATACGACGACGCTTTGTGAATGAAATGTAAGCATTACTACACTAGGTTACGAGTTGCATACTTTTTATTTATATTTTAATGCGTAGATTTATGTTCTATTTAGAACGTTATATAACAACAGATTAATTACCAAAAAAAAAACTAATTACAATAACATTAAAACTAATTACAAAACTAAAATAACACTAAATTAAATCCAAAAATGGCCCCCGCGGCATTGTGCCGAAGATACTGGCAGCATTTCCTCTCTGAATAGCCAAGCTAATTCTTTGGCCGAGGTAGCTGCCAGCTCTTCGGTCACCTGTAGCATCAATAAGCCTCTTCGACAATTCCTTGAAGAGGCTTAAAGGCCCAGGATCCCACGGACCGAGAGTCTCGACGCCGAAAGGGGTGAACAAGTATTCGGCGCCGAGACCGCTGTATTTGCCGATTTTAGCACGTTCGGCCGCCTCCGCTGCAGCCGCCGCCCTATTTAATATACTGATACAGTATTACGTTTACGGAGCGTTCGTGGCCCAGCGGCGCCCGCGTACCGCTTGCGATATGCGAGGTTAAGCAATGTCGGGCGAGGTCAGTCCTTGGATGGGTGACCGCTTTGAGTGGTTACTAACTGAGCGCTCTCGTGCTTTGGAAGGCACGTTAAGCCGTTGATCCCGGTTGCTGTCTACGATAGCAGTCGTTAAGCCAAGTTAGAGGCCTCCGGGCGGCATGAGAACTTCTCTCAAGTTGCCCACTCACTTGACAAGCCTAATCCCAATAAGGTCTAGTTTCCCCCTCGGGTTGGAAGGTCAGATGGCAGTCGCTTCCGTAAAAACTAGTGCCTACGCCAACTCTTGGGATTAGGTAGCGGACCCCAGGCATCCTTCAGGATGCAACTGTAATGGGAATAACGCTAGGAGGATGATGATGATACAGTATTACGTTTGCTGTAATCATTATTAAGCTATTGATAAAATGAAACTCTTACTGGTAAACTGAATTTGGACATTATTTTCCTTTATACTTAGTCAAAATTATATTTAGGCGTTTCCACTTCTGCATATATTTTCAAGTCTTTGCCGTCTCATAGCACCAAAAAATTTTGCAAGTTCGATTTGGCACCGTGAACACTAAAAATACTATAATACTACTTGCGATTATAAATAAATAAATATTGGGGGACAATCTTACACAAATCGACCAAGTCCCAAACTAAGCAAAGCTTGTACTATGGGTACTAGACGACGATATACATACTTATATAGATAAATAAATACATAGTTAAATACATAGAAAACATCCAAGACCCAAGAACAAATATCCGTGTTAAATGCACAAATAATTGCCCTGGCCGGGATTCGAACCCGGGACTTCTAGCTTCGGAGGCAGTGTCACTACCAACTAGGCTAAACAGGTCGTCAAATTATCACTCATTATTTATTTAATCGTATGGCATTTATTTACGAACCGTGAGATCTTTGAGAAGACAAGTACGGTTGCCAGTTTTTGTTGCACTTTTAGTACCACCCAGGGGTCACGTGTAGGGTAACGGTGGGTACTCCCTACGGACGTGGTGCAACTTCGACCCCCCTTTGTCAAGTGAGTGAGCAACTTGACTGTTAGAAGTTCTCAAGCCGCCCGAAGGCCTCTAACTTGGCTTAACGACTGCTGTCGTAGACAGCAGCCGAGATCAACGGCTTAACGTGCCTTCCAAAGCACGAGAGCGCTCAGTTAGTAACCACGCAAAGCGGTCACCCATCCAAGAACTGACCTGCGCCCACATTGCTTAACATCACATACCGCACGCGGTGCGCGGGCGCCGCTGGGCCACGATCGCTCTGAACTGATCACTCATTAAATAAAACCATTGAAACGTATAATATTATGCAATTAATATATCCCGTTATTCCCGATGTTTTGAGCATTTTCCGGCGCTCGTGGTTAAGCGGGAGTATGCGTACAGTTAGCATCAAAAGTAGCTACGCATTTGAAAAGTTCAAAAGTCTTTATTGTTAGGGAATAAGAGCCTTTTGCACCATTCATATGCCTAACTACTTTTGATACGGACTGTACAGGATGTAACAAAAATGGCGTGAATCCGTTTAAGGCGTTAATTGGTATCGCATTTTAACTTGAAATATAGATAGATATAGTTTTTTACTACTATTTTTTTTGTAAATTTGGCAATACAAAACAAACAAAAGACTAAAAAAAAAACAAGTTGACCTACTCATTTCTAGTCTAAATGCGATACCAATTAATGCCTTGTACGGATACATGGCATTTTTATTACAGCCTGTGTGTAAGGTAAGTACCTACTTTCTTTGAAAATTCTAACCCCAAATTCTCAATAAACGTCCATCCATTTAATTACTCAAAGCGTCAATCGAAACTATTTTAGTGAAAATGCCGCGAAAATGTATATGTCCTTATCTGCCAGTTTGATTTGATATTTATGTTTGTGAGAAAGTGATCAGAGGGGTCCCAAAATAATACCACTGAATACTGGTTAACACAATGTATTAAATCACAGCACAGGATACTTTACTATTGAATTTGTACAAAAAATATAAATCTACTGGCCAGAGGTCATTATCCCAGGAAAAATCATAACATCGCGTTTTAGAAATCGTCGTACATACTACGTTAGTTATCTTTCCTGAAATTTGGGAGATTTTTTTTAGATCTAAGTTTAAATTAGAGTCTTTTAGATTGTTAATTACTTAGATCTGAAATATCAAAATATATAAGTATATTGTGATATTTCAGATCTAAGTATTTTTTTAAATTCATCTACTCTAGCATTATAAAACGATGCACCGCAGATATATGTAGGTGACGCTATTATATTGTTTGTGTGAGTCACTTGTTTGAGCTTTTTGCTGATTAATATAATAATAATAATAATAATATTGGGGGACAATCTTACACAAATCGACCTAGTCCCAAACTAAGCAATGCTTGTACTATGGGTACTAGATGACGATATACATACTTATGTAGATAAATACATACTTAAATACATAGAAAACATCCAAGACCCAAGAACAAATATCCGTGAAAAATGCACAAATAAATGCCCTGGCCGGGATTCGAACCCGGGACCTCTAGCTTCGGAGGCAGAGTCACTACCAACTAGGCTAAACAGGTCGTCAAGTGCTTCAGGTCGTATGGCGAGTGCTTTGTAGTATTGTGAAGTATGAAAGTCCGTTTCCCCAATCATAATGACACAGTAATCTCTCCTCGTGTACTCTTTCAATGTATTCTCTAAGTTTCTTAACATAATACGTACGCCCACGTTTTGTGCTAAGTAGTGGCATCGCTCAAAATTCTCGTATGATCCGGTAATTTCCATGTTTCGTAGTATGTTGTATCTTTTACTTTTACCACCTAGCGGTCAATGCGTTAAATATTTTGAGACTAACGCTTATACGAGTATGATACGCGGCTGAACAGAAAGGGACAAAAAAATCATCAACAGAGCCTTGTGAAGTTTTTATGAATAAAACTATTAAATTATATATCGGGTGGCGCAGGACCGGTCATTGTGGAATGTGGAAGTCTTTGGGGGAGGCCTATGTCCAGCAGTGGACGTCATTCGGCTGAAATGATGATGATGATGATGATATATAGAGTCCAGGGCTGGGTAGCTGCTACCCATCCCCCGGTGGTGTTGGTGGTAGTTTTATCCCCAATCCGCATGCCAAGTGTGGCGATTATGGCACTTTATCCCCCATGGAGAAGACCGGTCATTGTAGCACTCTTTAGGGGAGGCCTATGTCCAGCAGTGGACGTGCTTCGCCTGATATTATGATGATATATAGAGTTGTGTGACCACCATGGGGGGGGGGGGGGGGGTGTCTGCTAGTATGCCACTTGTATGGAGACTACAGTATGAGGTTCTTGCAAAAAAGAGAGCGGATATTTAAAGATTCCACAACGCGCAAGCGAGTACACTTTAGTTGCAGGTGTTTATAGGCTTCGGTAACCGCTTACGTCGGGCCGTTTCCTTTTTTTCAACCAACATAATATTTTTTTATCGATACCTTGCGAGTTTCCTGGAGTTTTAAGCGTCCATAGGCTACGCTAACGGCTTACCATCAGGCAGGCCGTTTGCATGTTTAAAAAATATCGATATCGGTATCCCCACTACTTATCGATAGCTACGTCACTACGCACACGTTACGTAGGTGGGTATGTCTTGTGATAAGGATGGGCTTGTTATCAGGGGCACTAGAATTGGCGTCAGATTATGGATTTATCTATTTAATAGAACTTATTACATAATTAAATTTAATACAAGCGGAAATACATGAAATGAAGTGTCATTTGATATTCAACAGTAGTTTTTCGGTGAAGGAGAACATCGTGAGGAAACTAGTCTCATGCGAACATGATCTAGTTTTTCGTCTAGGTTGGAAAGTCAGATGGCAGTCGCTTTTGTGAAACTAGTGCCTACGCCAATTCTCTCATTAATTACGTTTTTGTTAAGTTGCAGGTAAATGTACCTTAATATTTAAAATAAATGATCATTTTAATGGTAATTCTTTTATTTAAGAGGCTAGGCACTCTCGGCGAACTTCGTTCCGCGCTGACCCGTTTCATGCACAAAATTTATGAGTTTTTTTTAGCTTATATTTTAATAGTTGTCCTACTATTCGAAGTGAAGACAAATCCAAAAAAAAAACAAAGATCATTATAATCGGCCCAGCCGTTCTTGGGTGTGACTAACACGAATTTATTATATACTAGCTGTTGCCCGCGTCTTCGCTCCTATTGGTCGCAGCGTGATGTTACATAGCCTAAAGCCTTCCTCGATAAATGGACTATCCAACACAAAATGAATTTTTCAATTCGAACCTCTAGTTCCTGAGATTAGCGCATTCAAACAAACAAAAAAACTCTTCAACTTTATAATATTATTAGATTTGTAGACGCTATATTAAATAAATATTGGAAGACAATCTTCCCCCAATATTCCTAGTTCCAAACTAAGCAAAGCTTGTACTATGGGTACTAGACGACGAAATACATACGTATATAGATAAATACATGTTTAAATTAAATAAATAGAAAACATCCATGACCTAAAAACAAATATCCATACTAAATGCACAAACAATGCCCTTGCAGGGATCGGAACCCGGGACCTCTAGCTTCGGAGGCAGTGTTACTACCGACAAGGCTAAACAGGCCGGCGCTATGTTATTTAAGAAGAAATAAATGCTTATGATCGAGCCTACATTTCGTTTCGAGGCAAATATTTAAATTCTTTGAATTTTAAATAAAAACTTATACTTCTTCCAGTAAAATTTTCCATCTCCAGTATTTAAGGGCATTCTCTACATGTGGCAAAGACATGGGACGCCCTGTGTATATGAAATACATATATTGTAATAGTAATTGGTAATGGTACATATATTGTAATAATGGCATCAACCTCGTATAATCCATTCCTGGGAATAGCAATATCAGTCCATTTATAACTAATAACTATCTGAACTAGTACAATATTTCATTGGAAAATACCTGAATACCGTCTAGACGCTTCGTAACACAATGAAATTATTAAAAAATTGTTCACGTAGTAGAAATCGAATAAGCTGTTAAGCGATACGGCTAATATTAACTCGAGCAAAAGAGTACTTGATAAAGTGTATAATGTATTTTCTAAGTAATATTGTGTTGTGTGGAATTAAAAAGCAATGGACCGAGAAATAAATTCGAATTTGTATCTAGTAATAATACTAGGGAGCGCTCGTGGCCCAGCGGCGCTCGCGTACCGCGTGCGGTATGCGAGGTTAAGCAATGTCGGGCGAGGTCAGTCCTTGGATAGGTGACCGCTTTGAGTGGTTACTAACTGAGCGCTCCCGTGCTTTGGAAGGCACGTTAAGCCGTTGATCCCGATTGCTGTCTATGATAGCAGTCGTTAAGCCAAGTTAGAGGCCTGCGGGCGGCTTGAGAACTTCTAACAGTCAAGTTGCCCACTCACTTGACACGCCTAATCTCAATAAGGCCTGGTTTCGCCCTCGGGTTGGAAGGTCAGATGGCAGTCGCTTCCGTTAAAATTAGTGCCTATGCCAATTCTTGGGATTAGGTAGCGGACCCCAGGCATCCTTCAGGATGCAACTGCACTGGGAATAACGCTAGGACGGGATGGATATTATAGTAATCACAGACCACTTAAAGTGGTCAGTGATAGTAATAATACGTATTAAGCTAACCAGCCCGACCCGGGTATGTCCTAAAACTACGACCAAGACCACCGGGGAATGGGGAGCAGCATTCCATGAGTGCGGTGGAGATACTGCGATCGCCAACCCGCATGCCAAGCGTGGCGATTATGGCATTTACCCCCCATGAAATTGGGGGAGGCCTATGTCCAGCAGTGGACGTCCTAGGGCTGATATGGTGGAAGCTAACCAGCCAGTGTGTGTTACCAGTGATGACATTATGGCACCGAAACGTGATCGCTTCATTACTATGGGCCTCATAAGAAGGCTCAAAATCACCCAAAGAGAAATGGAGAGGGCTATGCTAGGAGTATCTCTGCGTGATCGCATCACAAATGAGGCCATCCGCAGTAGAACCAAAGTGACCGACGTAGCCCTTCGAATCGCTAAACTTAAGTGGCAGTGGGCGGAGCACATTGCTCGTAGAACCGATGGCCGTTGGGACGGAAAGGTTCTCGAGTGGCGACCACGTACTGGAAGGCACAGCGTGTGGGTAGGCCCCCCACAAGGTGGACTGATGACCTGGTAAAGGTCGCGGGAGTCCGCTGAATGCGGGTGGCGCAGGACCGGTCACTGTGGCACTCTTTAGGGGAGGCCTATGTCCAGCAGTGGATGTCTTTCGGCTGATATGATGATGACCCGCATGCCAAGCGTGGCGATTATGGCATTTACCCCCCATGAAATTGGGGGAGGCCTATGTCCAGCAGTGGACGTCCTAGGGCTGATATGGTGGTGGTGGTGGATGATGACGGTGACATATTAAGGTTGAGTTGCACCGACTAACGATCACAGACTGATCAACGTTAAATATGGCGCCGGCAGCTGTCATCCCATAGAAACTTGTCAAACTTTCCATACATTCAGATTTTAACGAACACCGCTTACAATTACAGACGATTTGGTGCAACCCAGCCTAAGAGATACTATAGGGTATAGTTTTATTTTCCAATTAATATAATATATTAATTGAAATATTTTTGATATTTCCGGTGAAGGATAACATCATGAGGAAATAGGTCTTATCCCAAAAAGGTAGAATAATTGACCGAGCGAGGGAGCGAGCGAAGGGTCTCCGTTTCAGCTTTCGACAAAATTTTTTCGTATGTCCGTCTGTCTGTCCGGGTGTTCTCCTCTACAGGTCGCATTTCTCAACCGATTCTCGTGAAATTTTGTGAACAGGTTTGTTAATTACGAGTATATAGATTTTTTTTGTCGAGTCAGTTTAAGGAAATTCTGAAATTTGAAAAAAAAATATTCTTTTTTATGAATTGAAATAAAACTTCTTAGCAAAATCTTTATTATTAGGTCCGTGTGTTTATTTTCATTTATTGACACAAGTTTGTTAATCATTGTATTTTTGAAATCATTTTTATTATTGTCAGTCTTTTTTGAATTGTATACTTAACCAAATTTCATTATTATTGACTTGCAAAAGTGCCCTTGTGGCCTATTTGCAGAATTAATTTTTGAATTTTGAATTTAGTGGTTCCATAGTAAACAAGGAACCCTTAAAGTTTCACCATGTCCTTCCGTCCGTCTGTCAGCTGCTTAGCTCTGTAACCGTTACTATTAGAAAACTGTAATTTGACATAGGCATCAACAACGACCACAAAAAGGTATAATAAAATTTTATTTTTTCATGTAAATTTCTTGTTCCAACTGTTCTATTTTTCCTTCTGTGTTGCTTTCGTAAAAACAGTGCCTACGCCAAACATTAGGATTTTGTTTGCCACCGTTTGTATAAGAAAAGCAAAATTATTCAACCATCTTTTATGTCTACGAGCAGTAAGTCTGCGCGTATCCCTGGGGTATCATCTCATTTTAGAAGGACGCCAACAGTATTCTGCGAAACTCAATATACTCGTAATAATGCTACAGATTACAATGGGACCCTATTTGACACGTGCGAAGTTAAACATACGTCAAAAGGATTATTACCTACGTATAATTTTGAAGCGTGCGCAAGTTACATCTAATAGTAGATTGTGTCTCCACCACCACCACCACAAAAACCCAAGGACGTCCACTGTTGGATAAAGGCCTCCCCCAGTTTAATGGGGGGTAAATGCCATAATCGCCACGCTTGGCATATGTGTTGGCGATCGCAGTATCTCCACCGCACTCCAGGGATGCTGCTGCCCATCCCACATCAATCAAGGGAGCAAAATTATATCTATATATTTTTTTATACGTCGTCGGTAGCATCCAAGCGTACGGCTCGCCTGATGGTAAGATGTCACCGCAGCCTATGGACGCCTGCAGCTCCAGGAGCGTCACATGCGCATTGCTGACCCTTTAAATATGTATGCACTCATTTTTTGAAGAACCCCATTTTTTTATACCACGTCGGCGGCAAAGAAGCGTACGGCTCGCCTGATGGTAAGCGGTCACCGCAGCCTATGGACGAATGCAACTCCTAGGGGTACCACATGCACGTTGCCGACCCACGTTACGAATTTATACACTCCTTTCTTGAAGAACCCCTTACTGCAGTCCGTCGGGAAAACCTCGGCAGTATATGTGAGATGTCCTCTGTGCCACCTCTCTTCTATTTACCACCTAAGAATAAAAAACAGACAGAAATAAATAGGTATAAATCAGTGACATTTATGTACCGGAAAGCGTAGTATTGGCAGGCCCCCCCCACGGTGGACTAATGACTTCGTGAGGGTCGCTGGTGTCCACTGGATGCGGGTGCCGCAGGACCGGTCATTGTGGAAGTGTTTGGGGGAGGCCTATGTCCAGCAGTGGACGTCCTTCGGCTGACATGATGATGGAGATGATGATTCACAAAACAAGTAATTAATTCTGTACCATAATGGATGCCGCTCAGTATAGTTTCACGAAATAGACGCTCATTTTCTTACTTCGCACTTGAGCGTAAAAATAATTGTAATACGTTAATACTAATAGACCCCTGCGAATAACACAACGTTAACAAGCGTGCGTAACACAAAATATCAGAGCAAAGCAGATCCTCTCATTTAAGTTGAACGATTTCTGTATCTGATCTATTCTCACTAATGCACATATCAGAAGGTTTGAGAGAGACAGACAAATGACATCTGACACGTCTTCACCTGTCAGTGTCTCCGTCTTCACAACTGAAAATTGTACTGAACTAACGTTGTGGTGTGTTAAGAGTGCGCAGTACGCTCGGTTCTCCATACAAACGCATTTATGCTCTCATTTTAAAACGCCATGCTAGAATAACATTAAACTTTGTATACACAATGGAATCCGGCATATCTAGGTCGGACCATAGTTTCTGTTGCTGGAAATTATAGTGGAGGAAAAATACAGCGGTTATTAAGGTTTTCATACAAGCCGTAAAAAACTCAAAAAACCGCTGTATTTTTTTTCTTTTACAATTTCTAGCAACAGAAACTAACTTCCGAATGCCGGATCCCATTGTGTATACAAATTTTCATGTTATGAGAGGGTAAATACGTTTGTATGGAGAACCGAGCCAGACCGAGCGGACTGCGCCCTCTTAAGTTTATATGGGATTTAACATCCTGGTGTGCTTTCAAATGGAGACAAATCGTTAACAGCCGAAAATGATTGTATCCGATCTGTCGCATTTTAACTCATTTTGGTTTTGGTACACCAAAAGGATTAAAGAGACAACTATATGAAAAATCATCTGGCTTTATACTGCGAGTCTGCTTTTCTCTGATGTCTGTAGTGCGCAAGGTGAATCTGTCATATGCCAGTGTAAAAATGACAGATTTACCTATCATAAATGAGGTAAGTTACGTAATTAGCCTGCTGGGTGTCTACTCCGAAATTCGAAATCCGAACTTCGTATGGTGTCGTCCCTTTCACTCCCCTGTCATATACTATATGAGTGAAAGGGACGGCACCATACGAAGTTCGAATTTCCAATTTCGGAGTTGCTCGCGGTTCCGGATTCGATTTTCAACATGTACATAAATATGTGTTGTAACGTATCAATACTTTCTCGGAAATCCCTAAAATAGACGCCAAACGATGTCAATTTGTCTTGTCTTAACGTCATTCGCCAATCGCCATACATAATTCAAATATACAAACTTAGGGTTACCAGATGTCTAGCATTTTTCGGGATGTTCCAATTTCAGCGAACCCGATTCGGGACAGAACATTGTCCCGAATTTTGAGCAATGAGTACCAAAAATCAATAAAATTGTCTTTTGCACACTCGAAAAATATGTAAAAATACGAAAAAAAAAATGGTTGTTGTTGTATTTAAAAGATAAATACGTTTTATAACCAAGTGTTTTATTAATGATGTTCCTTTGGTTTGTTCGTATGGTTGATTGTTTCGTTATTTTACTACAATGCGTAAAGAAACGTTAATATTAAGACAATAAAAAAAAAACATTTTCTCAAACATGCAATGAAATATTGATGTTATGTTCCTTATAATAGGCTGCGAAGTATGACGTTTCAGGTGCGGCTAGTACAAGAGGTCGTTAATGCAATTTCATACAAATGTTGCAGGCCTAGGCCGGCAAAGTCCTCTTGTTTAATTTCCATTCCACATAAATTTGTGGCACAGGCATCATGACATTCTGCCACTATGCGTATTAAAAATAAAACTTTCATTTTTATGTTGTTTATTTCATTGCATGTTTGAGAAAAGCACTATACATACCTCAGCGGGAAATAAGGGGTTGCCCGCCTTAGATCTATCCGTCTATATGTCTTCGGCCGGCAATCCCTTTCGTCCCGGCCTCTGTAGTAATGTACTATTAATGTGCCGTGTCCCGATTTTTAAGATTATTTCCTGAAATTACAATGCTGTTGTTAACCCTAATACAAAGATACATACATTGTATATGTTCATTGATAACTATGTTAACCAATTGATAATTGTAAACTCAAAGTACTTTTAAATGTTTAAGCAAATATCCGCATTTACAATATTCCTAGTGGCATAATGACATACGTTTCCATAATTCTTTGTATTTCAAATGTACATAATACAACGTCCCGTATTTCCTTTGCCACTTGTAAAATTGTGATAACAAATTGGCACCTTGACTTTTTTCTTAACCGACTTCAAAAAAAGAGGAGGTTCTCAATTCGACTGTCTTTTTTAGGGTTCCGTACCAAAAGGGTAAAAACGGGACCTTATTACTAAGACTTCGCTGTCCGTCCGTCCGTCCGTCTGTCGCCAGGCTGTATCTAAAGAACCGTAATAGCTAGACAGTTGAAATTTTCACAGATTGTGTATTTCTATTGCCGCTATAACAACAAATGGTAAAAACAAAATAATAATAGTAATTAAGGGGGGCTCCCATACAAAAAACGTGATATTTTAGCCCTTTTTCATGGCTACCACTCGCCGAGCTAGATCTCAAGAACCGAAGACGAAGAAGCTAGACAGTTGAAATTTTCACAGATGATGTATTTCTGTTGCCGCTATAACAACAAATATTAAAAATTGGCCAAATGCGAGTCGGACTCTTTGCCGTTTTTATTTTTTGTACGGAACCCTCGGTGGGCGAGTCCGACTCGCACTTAGCCGGTTTTTTTTTATATTTGTTACCTCAGAACTTTCGATTGGGTGACCCGATTTTGATGATTCTTTTTTTTAATTTAAAAGCGGGTGCTTTCCATGTGGTCCCATTTCAATTTGGTCCAGTTCTAAAAATGGCATCCGTGAGAAAACCATAAAAGTCTTAAATTTCCATTAAATATGTGTATGTCAAATGGACGAATAAAGCGTGTCACAAACAGGCGCGGCTTTGGAAGAATAAAGCGTGTCACAAACAGGCGCGGCTTTGGAAGAATAAAGCGTGTCACAAACATGCGCGGCCGCGGTGGCGGCCAGTTGTGAAGTATAACAATCCTAACAATGATTCAGACACATGCGGCCTTGACGCGGTGGTTGGGCGGCTGACCGAGCCTGTTGCAAATTTTCACAACTGACCACCATTTACCATAGATAAAAATGCATAGTTAGATTATTTTATATCCAATACTCGTATAGTGAATATATTTTTAAAAACTATTGATCATACAATTATCAGCTACGCAGAGTCAAACTGCAGGCTTAAGTTTACTTTTGAGTGTCCAAAAGTAACCAAAAAAAAAATTTTTTTTATGACATAGTTCGCAAACGAGCAGACGAATCGCCTGATGGTAAGCGATTAGTGCCGCCCATGGACACTCGCAACACCAGAGGGGTTGCAAGTGCGTTGCCGGCCTTTAAGGTGGGAGTACGCTCTTTTCTTGAAGGTTTGAAGGTCGAATCGGTCCGGAAATACCGCAGGCGACATTTCATTCCACAGTTTAGCTGTGCGAGGCAAGAAATTTCTGGAGAAACGCACAGTTGTGGACTGCCAACCATCTAAGTGGTGAGGATGGAAATTTTGTCGCGTTGGGCGATGGCGGAAGGAAGCGGCAGGGATTAATCCGAACAATTCCTCGGAGCACTCCCCGTAATTTTTTTGGTTATTTATGTAACGGTTTGACGTTTGGTTTGGCGCGAAAATTGACGTAGGCCGCCACCGCAGACCGCGCCAGTTTGAGACAGGCTTGAGTCGGTTAAACTCGTTTTTTTTTTGTTAAAATTATTGACTAGTCATATCAGTTTTTAAAGGTGATTTAAATGTAATTGATAGAATTAGTCGTTACTTTGCTTTGTTTTTTTGCTCAGTGGACGTGTCGCAAGCAACATCTCTTGCCAGCACCGCCTGATGATGCCTCGTAGAGAGGCGAAACACGTGTCGAGGTTTCGTCATTATTTGTGGTGGCTTTTATATTCATTAGCATGTTTGCGCGTGCGTAAGAGTGGGAAGGATGGAAAATTCGAAATGGTCAAAAAGATTGACTACTTGGAAAGGACCAAGTGGCAAACGCAGACTAGGGCGTTTCTAAAGACTGGCTCACAGAGGCGCAAAATCGTGAAAGGTGGAAAAGTTTGGAGGAGGCCTATACCCAGAAGGAGTCCTAAACACTTTAGTAATAAGTTAGAAACCATTGAAAAAATTCATAAACTAAAAATTGTATTTTGTCTTGAAGTGGTTATGGAATAAAAAGGCTTTTTATTGTATTTATTGATTAAATCTTTATTATATGAACAATATTAAACAACTTAAACTAGACCTAGAATAGAACTAAATTAAAACTAAAAACTAATACTAAATAAAATTAAAATAAATCTAAAAAATTTGGCCCCTTTGGCATGGTGCCAAGGATGCTGGTAGCATTTCCCCTCTGTATTGCGATGCTAATACGTTGTGCGAGAAAGCTGCCAGCTCTTCGGTCACCAGTGAAGTCGACTAGTCTTTTAGAAAGTTATTGTATTTATTATATAAGAGTGGGAAAATTAACCGCATGCAAAAATACGCACGTGGATACATTGAGTACATTGCATTATCACTAGTAGACCTATCACATTCTTTAGCGAAATAGCAAAGAAATATTGTTCTTGAAAATTGAGATTAAATGTCTATATTAGGACCGACTGTATTTAAAGCACAATAAACGGCAAAAAAGTAAGAGACAAAGTATGCTAGTTTTGTAATAACATCACAAAACGAGACGATATTACGTTGTGCCCTAATAGCTTTAAAAACTTTCTGGATTCATTAGCAAACTCGCGTATGTATTCTTATTAATATTTATTTATCTGCCTGATTTTAAATAACTAGCCATATCCATACTATACTAATATTATAGGTAAATGCGAAAGTCTGTCTGTCTGGTACCTTCACGCCTAAACCACTGAACCGATTTAGATTAAATTTGGTATAGATAAATTTTAGTGGCCTTTTTTTACACAAGACGAACTATTCCCATAGTAAGCTGAATAAGGGTTGTGTTATGGGTACTAGTCAACGATATATTTAAAAGATAAGATATATACTTAAATTTATACATAGAAAACATCCAAGTCTCAGACACAAATGTCCTTACCGGAATTCGAAACCGGGAGCTCTGCCTCTAGCTTCGTAGGCAGTGTTACCACCAAGTATGCTAAACAGGCCGACAAATTATATAGTTTGAGTTCCGGGAAAGGACATAGGATAGTTTTTATCCCGGAAATTTTTCCTTAGGGGCCGAAAAGGGGGTGAAATTTTGTATGGGAGAACAATAATTAAGCCTGAGCCTCCAATAATTTAGTAGCAATTATTTCTCTAAAGTTAAAATGAGTTCCACGCGGACAGAGTCGCGGGCAAAAGCTAGTGGAATATATGTATGATTCTTACAAATCGACGACCACTTTGGCTTAGTTGGTAGTGACTCTGCCTATGAAGCCAGAGGTCCCGGATTCGAATCCCGGTCAGGGCATTATTTGCGTAATTAGCATGGATATTTGTTCCTGAGCCTTGGATGTTTTCTATGCATTTAAGTATGTGTTTATCTATATAAGTATGTATATCGTCGTCTAGTACCCATAGTACAAGCTTTGCTTAGTTGGGGACTAGGTCGATTTGTCTAAAATTGTCCCCCAATATTAATTTATTATTAATTTATACCAGTACCAGACCACCGGGGGATGGGCAGCAGCATCCCTGGAGTGCGGTGGAGATACTGCGATCGCCAACCCGCATGCCAAGCGTGGCGATTACGGCATTTATCCTCCCCATTCAATTGGGGGAGGCCTATGTCCAGCAGTGGACGTCCTTGGGCTGATATGGTAGTGGTGGTGGATACCAGCATTGTGATATTAATCGTGTAATGGGCCCCATTGCAGCAACACATTGTCAGCAATATAATGCGAATATTGGAAACAACAAATACGAATAAATGTTTTTCTATTTCTTTCTTTCTTTAAATCAGTAAGCCAAAAACTATATAAACCATAGGTTAAATAATTAAACACGACTATTTAAAATAAAACTTAAGAAAGAGCCTTGTGTACGTTAAGAGGGCGCAGTACGTGGCAGTACGCTCGGTTCTCCATACAAACGTATTTATGCTCTCAGAATAACATGAGACTTTGTTAACACAATGAGATCCGGCATATCTAGGTCGGGAATTAGTTTCTGTTGCTAGAAAATGTAAAAGAAAAAAAATACAGCGGTATTTTCAGTTTTTTACGGCTTATATGAAAACTTTAATAATCGTTGTATTTTTTCTCCATTATAATTTCAAGCAACAGAAACTAATTTCCGACCTAGATATGCCGGATCCCATTGTGCATACAAAGTTTCATGTTATTCTAGCACGGCGTTTTGAAATGAGAGCGTAAATACGTTTGTATGGAGAACTCTTATGGTGCAATAAAGATTAAATAAATAAATAAAGAGATTACCACGGTTAGTGACCAAACTCGTACAGTAAGATTACTTTGAGTTTACCACTGACATATACGTTTACCATTGGATAGTCTACTTTAACGCTCATGTAATAGAGTTTCTATTCCAAACATACGATTTTAAGACAGTGTCTATGTAATAGAAACTCTATTACACTGGTCTTAAAGTAGAATATCCAATGAAATACGAGCATATGTCAGAGTCATACTTAAAGTAATTTACCTGTAATGACCGCGGTCATATGAGATCTCATAGCAAGCATCAAGTGCGATCTGACAGTTTTACAAAGGTTCCCGAAACTTGATTTTTTACACAGGCTTCCTCAAAGGGACGACCGCTTGTCAGAAAGTTAAGGAAATAGCAGAAGACACCTGCGGGCCTGATGGTTGCCATTTGATATCTTTTCGTCGTGTACAAGACATTCGTCACTTTCTGTTAAGTATGCGAGTGCGAGAGTGACGGGCGTCTTATCCACGACGATAAGTGATAAAATGCCAACCATCATACGCAAAGTGGTGATTGCTACAAAGATAGGGTTCATCATTCAGCCGAATGACGTCCACTGCTGGACATAGGCCTCCCCCAAAGACTTCCACAATAACCGGTCCTGCGCCACCCGCATCCAGCGGACGCCCGCGACCCTTACCAGGTCATCAGTCCGCCGTGTGGGGGGGCTGCCCACGCTACGCCTTCCGGTACGTGGTCGCCACTCGAGAACCTTTCCGCCCCAACGGCCATCGGTTCGCCTCATTTCTGATGCGATCACGCAGAGAAACTCCCAGCATAGCCCTCTCCATTGCTATTTGGGTGACTTTGAGCCTTCTTATGAGGCCCATAGTAAGCGACCACGTTTCAGTACGTAGTACAAAGATAGGGTTAGTCAACTCTTAAATATAATAAGAAGACAAAGTTTTACCGACACTTACGCAAATTTTGTCATTGCCTTAACACCTACAGGAGAAAATTCAATCCACCTAGGTTCCTCGTATTTCAATAGGGTAGTTTCCTAATATTAGTTAGAGAGTTCTCGACCCTGTAATAAAGCCTTGACATCACCGATTTATTTTCAAGTAATTTTTAAGGGCTGGAAAGGGTAAATTAGAAATTTCATCAGGTAACTTATTATAAAAACATTCATTGACCGAAAAAAGACTTGTATACTTTGCGAACACGAAACATTTTAGTGGCAATTTTATTTTTATTTCTAGTATTAAAATGATGGATATCATAATTTTTAAAACATTGCCGTTATATGGTTAAGTATACCACCAAATTAACACAATAAGAGCGCTCGTGGCCCAGCGGCACCTGCCTACCGCGTGCGGTATGCGAGGTTAAGCAATGTGGGCGCAGGTCAGTTCTTGGATGCGTGACCGCTTTGAGTGGTTACTAACTGAGCGCTCTCGTGCTTTGGAAGGCACGTTAAGCCGTTGATCCCGGCTGTCGGCTGTGTGGACGACAGCAGTCGTTAAGCCAAGTTAGAGGCCTTCGGGCGGTTTGAGAACTTCTAACAGTCAAGTTGCCCACTCACTTGACAAAGGGGGGTCGATGTTGCACGTCAGTAGGGAGTACCCACCGTTACCCTACACGTGACCCCTGGTGGTGCTAAAAGTGCAACAAAAACTGGCAACCGTACTTGTCTTCTCGAAGATCTCACGGTTCGTAAATAAATGTCATACGATTAAATTAAAAAAACACAATAAAATAAACCACAATCCTGGGCTTCGTTGGGATGAATCCGGAAAACTCAAGGAGGATAAAATAGTACATTACTACAGAGGCCGGGACGAAAGGGGTTGCCGGCCGAAGACATATATACGGCCGAGCGAAGCGAGGATAGGTCTAAGGCGGGCAACCCCAAATTTCCCGCCGAGGTATGTATAGTGCTTTTCTCAAACATGCAATGAAATAAACAACAAAAAAAAATATTTTATTTTTAATACGCATAGTGGCAGAATGTCATGATGCCTGTGCCACAAATTTATGTGGAATGGAATTAAAAAAGAGGACTTTGCCGGCCTAGGCCTGCAAGTATTGTATGAAATTCCATTAACGACCTCTTGTCCTAGACGTACCTGAAACGTCAATATTTCATTGCATGTTTGAGAAATATAGATTTACGGATCCCTAATGATACAGATAAAGAAACGCATTTGCGTATTCGATTAAATCACTAGCATTTGCAGTCAGTGTTTTATGATCGCGCAATTACACTGAGGGCCTACTCCGAACTTCGAAAATCGAACTTCGTATCGTGCCGTCCCTTTCCGTCATATAGTGTATAACACGAGAGTGAAAGGGACGGCACCACACGAGCTTACACATCCTAGCTGCATAGCAAATATCTGGTGGAAAGGCACCTTAATGATGGCTTTCTATCAAACGTAAACGCAACCCGTGGTTTTCCTTAGTAACAAGATAAACTATTCTATTATTATCGTTGAATGTTAATTAGCGACGTTCGTTAGCTCGTCGTTATAGTTAATGAGATCGGCTTACCAAAGTTAGGAGATTACAACTAATTAACATGTAGTTACAGAACTCAGATTATGACTTAAATATACAGCGGGCTTGGAACGAATCTAGAGGAATTAACCAGTAAGTAAAGGTAAGCTGGTGGAAATCGTATTTTAGTATGTTGCGTGACGGACTCTTTGTGCATATGGAACTATCAGACAACATAGATTGTAGGATGTGTGGTGAGGATGATGAGACAATGGAACACTTGCTGTGTGAATGTCACGCGTCACGCTCTTGTCAGACAAAGAATGACTTTTGCAATGGTTACCCAGAACTAAAGGAATTCAGAGTACACCCGCTGAGCTCCATCATCCGGTTTGTGGAAATGTTTTCAAAGAGCAGTTTAGAGTAGCTATAAAATTTGAAACGCACAGACCGCGGCACAGCGTCGTTGCGGGGCGGAGGCGTTTTGCAGTGAATCAAACGCGGTAGTACGCGGGGTATGTCGCACCAAAAAACCGCGCGGTATTCGGTAGCGCGGTAGAGCGGACGCGGTGTGTGAAACATATGAAGCAGTAATCGACAGTCGATAGTTTCGGAAAGATCGAAACGCAAAACCGCTTTCGCCCCGCACCGCGCCCGCTCTGTGCGTTTTGAGCGTGTGTATATTATTTGTCAAAAAAATTTTAGAGTTATTTGAAACCTTTGGCAGGTATAATAGAAATTTTCGGACCAAAAATTAATTAACTAATATTCACTGCCCACGTACCGCCTTCTATAGAAACAGTATTTGTATTATGTGTATAAAAATATTCAATTGTAATCCTTGGACAATACCTACAAAGAAGATTAATGAATGGTTACTTGATAGAATGTTTTACACGACATATGAATTTAATAAAGGTTAATTATAATTTAATTTAACATTATATAACATTATTTTTTTTGACTAATTGATGTTTTATTAGTTTATTATTCAGATATTGAGCTGTATGATTGCAACTTATTTGTACATATTGACATGAAAATAATTTACTTTGTCTAATTTTGACTTTTTAACACATTGAAATCAAAACAAAAATTACGCTATTAAAATTAATTGGACTTTTCGACCTTGTATAATATTGTCATCGGTTTCTGCGATTACTGCTAATTAAATAAATGGATATAATTGCGTATATTTCTGTATTAAATGTAGATGCAGCCCGACTTTTTGAGCCCCTTACAGTGCCGACATCAGAAAACAGTAAGACTCTTTTTCTTCTTTGACTTTTTCCCTCTGCTGGGGTGTATGGCTCGAACCAACCCCCCCATTTGCTTCGATCTTGGGCAGTTTGGGTTACTTCTTCCCATTTTATCCCCAGAGTAAAAATAATAAAGTAAAAGTAAAAGTTCTTCATTCTTCAATTTAAGCATATTACATGCACCAATGCCAAAGCCAAGGACCAAATGCCAAGCGTGGCGATTATGGCATATACCCCCCGTGAACTTGGGGGAGGCCTATGTCCAGTGGACGTCCTTTGGCTGATATGGTGATGGTGAATATGCACCAATTAATGTGAATAAGCTATCACCGATTCGGAAAAATAAACCTCTGCCAAGAGAAGAACCGGCGGCGTAAGAAACTCGGCGGGGTGTAATATTTACACGCGAGGGTGCCACAGAAAGCTGTTAACTTGTCAGGGCCTTCTTGGATAAGTGGGAGTCCGGTGTCCGAAGGATATGACCAATTTTTTTTTATCTGTTCACGATTTCGTAGCTGGTCATTGACATTTTTTTTTCTTTTTTGTTATTTAATTCTTATATTGATATTTATGTGTAATTTTAGTGACATAACCATAAAATTCAATGACATGCTATGGAATCATATTATTGTACGCCATTTATGGCAGATTGTGATGAACCACTGAACTTTTGTTATCTTTACTACCACTCACTTTCAGACAATAAACTATTTGTATTTGTGTTTGTATTTGAAATGCAATCCCATTTCTGTATCTGTATTTCTTTTTGTATGGTTTTCTGTTCTGGAATTCACCACAGCTCCGTGATCATGATCTCAACGATCAATTTATGATTAATGAGATAAATATAGTCATGTCTCTTCCTTCCACTCCCAATTAGGCTGGTTTCCTATCCATCTAAAATACGTCTGCTCTGCACGCTTTTCTCGATTCTAAATAATCCTCTATTATCTCCCGGATACCTTAAAACTCTTCTTCACTTTTATGGTGACACTCGTGTGCGTGAACTTCACTCTTCTGTCAATCTTTCCCTCTCGATTTCGCCTCATCGTACTACATACTTTTTGTCGAGTCAGCTTATGTAAATTTTGAAATTAGAATAATGAATTTATTTTCGCATGTTCTACAACTCACAGATCCAGTTACTAGTGTTCCTGCCAAAATCGATCCAACAGAACACATGTGACGACTCAGTATCTTTCCGTCTTCCACTGACAGTTTTTTAAAAGATGAAATGAGGTTTTCTTTCTGCGAAATATCCAATGTTAATTTTTTTATATCTTTATTTAGAAAAACGGCCTTCGTCGTTGAGCGCTGACGCCGGCCTTGTAGGTTACATGATTTATTGTCCACAGTTCAGTAATTTAATTGTTAATTGATACAGTTTGATTGCCAGTTTAGATGTAGGGTCAGATAATATTATGTAACATAAGCCAACGTCTGTTAATTTAAGTTTAGCCTGTGATTCAAATGCTCTGCGTTCTGCTCCGATCCGAGCACATTCCACCAATGCGTTGTAGGTGTCTTCAAAATTTAAAGTACCTGCCTTCCGTGTGGCATATAAATGTAATAAATTAAATGAAATAAAGAACTTTATTTTGTAAGTAGGCCGCAATGACACTATTACAAGTCAAAATCTACTAGCGTTTCTGCAAAAGAAGACCACTGCCGAGAGGAAACGCCGAAATAAACTCAACAGTCAGTCATTTTTTCCCCCAAAAATATGCTTATTACAATGATAATACTTAACGTACTTAATATAAATAAATCTGAGTATGGAAACAAAAGAGGAAGAAAATTTACGATGTATAGTTAAAGTAGACAACATGTGTTTACTAATTTACTATACGTGGTACAATGAAAATATACATACAGGGTGTGGCCTGTAATAGGAGCAATAAATTTAAAGGACGCTTCCTTAGAGCACCTGCAGTAACCTCTTGTGTCCAAAAAAATTTATCTTTTTTAAATTGGGAGAAATTTTGATCTAAAGTTACGACCTCCAAGTAATGGATCTTGGCACCCAGAGATTATAGCGCGGCAGTCAATGCTGATTTTGAGGTTGCTTCAAGTTATGACTCATAATCGTTGTCGCATTTTTGGTTTAAAAGAATATTTTTGGAATTTTTAATTTTTTTTTTATAAATTTTTAGTGTTTTTGAATAAATTGTTATTAATATCACTCCAATAGAGTAAAAAAGTACATATAAGCTACATTTCCGAAAAAAAAAACCAAAAAAAAACTTTTTTTTTCAATTAAAATCATTTGGAAATAATTGCTGGAGAGCTCAATAGTGTACCGTTTAATTTTTTGCTCCTATTACAGGCCACACCCGTATATGAATATTAATGCTGTTTAGGTCCCTACTTTGGGCCATGCATTTCTGACAGTTAAGGATGATTCACAGTAGACCGTTCCGTGTCCGGGCCGGCCCGTTTTCTATGACAGCAAACGCAACGGCCGGCGTTTTTCTCTAGAAGAAAACGGGCCGGCCCGGACACGGAACGGTCTACTGTGAATCATCCTTTACTCGTAGATAATCCTCGACCCTATAATAAGCCTTTGACATCAACGATTTTTTCAAGTATTTTATAAGGGCTGGAAATTGAATTAGAAATTTCATCAGGTAAGTTATTATAGAAACGGATACATTGACCGAAAAAAGACTAGTACACTTTGCGAACACCAAACTTTTTATTGGTAATTTTATTTTAATTTCTAGTACTACATTCATAGCCGTGGAAATCCTGTATATGTATTCATATATGTAGGTACATACTTATTCATATTGTTACTAATGATTCTCAATGTAACTTGAGACATTGGTGCCGTTTCAAAAAGTTTAGTAACTTTGACGGTAGATGTCGCTACAAGTCTCCCTAAGGCTTAATTAAAAGAGTAAACTGATTGAAAGATTCGTCGCCTCGGGATAACCCGCGGTAGCTCAGTTGGAAAGAGCGATGGACGGATTCCAGAGGTCGCGGGTTCGAATGCCGCCCGGGGTGATAAATTTTTCGATTTTTCATTTTCGATTGGAAATTATACTTATTCATGTTACTAACTGGTATAATTGTAGTTGTATTGTAAACTCTTGCTACTTGCAGAATAAATATTTCATTTAGATTTATGATGACCAGCCATGACCGATCCAAATCACTGGCAAATCTCGAAAAGTACTCGAAACTTACAATCTTTTATGAATTATGCAACCAAAAAACGCTGTTTTTTGTATAAGGCGACTTCCTGATTTGGCGGTGCGGACACGGTACGATATGAGGACACTCAATCAAGTCACAGGAGGTTTTATGACATAGGAGGCAAACGAGCAGACGAATCGCCTGATGGTAAGCGATTAGCGCCGCCCATGGACACTCGCAACACCAGAGGGGTTGTAAGTGCGTTGCCGGCCTTTAAGATGGGATGCATGTGCGATGGGGATGGGGGATTATGCCGTGTAATGTATAAAATCATTGTAAATAAATGAGTATGAGTATCTCGTCAAGTAAGGAAACCTCTGCGAGATCAGTATGCCCATATTAAAAAACAAAATAGGTACATGTAGTATAGATCCTGCCCCGCTAAGTCAGGAAGTCGCCTTAAGTATATATGCAATAGATATTGTCTATGGCATGTAGTGCGTAGTACAGCCTAAAAAAAGATTATTCTGTTGTATTTTAAAAAATAAAGTCCCCAAAACGTTGTCTAGACATCGCAAATATGATTAGAATTTCAAATGTCACACTGAATACCCAAGATCCTGACAGATGTGAAGCTCTTCCTTATTTGATATGCAGCCATTTTTGTAAAGTGGCTAAAATATTTAAAATGCAACAGATGGGTCACATTACTGTCACAGTAAAGCTGTGTGATGGGTTCGATTGCTTAGGCAACATCGATCTAGATAAAGACTCTATGCGATAGATGGCACCAGTTAAAATAAATTATTTGTGCATTACAGATAAGTAAACAAAACTCGGGAAAATACTTCGAAAACATCACGCGTCCACTTATCTTTGTCTTTTTGAATATTGCGAAATACATAAACATAAATATCACTATTCGTCATTTTCAGAATCAGACTCTGAAAAAAATTTACTGTCTGAAACATTATAGACTGAAACATTATATACAAAACTTTATAGATGAGACACAAAACATTAAAATGACTAAAATAATAATAAATATGAAACCGGTTGGGCAACTGGGTTCCAATATCAGCTTGTGCCAAGCAGAGAGCCCAGCGCCAGCTTTCAGATTTGACCCTAGAGATGGGTCGATCGCAGGTTTACAAATTCATCATCATCATCATGTCAGCCGAAAGACGTCCACTGCTGGACATGGGCCTCCCCCAAAGACTTCCATAATGACCGGTCCTGCGCCACCCGCATCCAGCGGACACCCGCGACCTTCACCAGGTCATCAGTCCACCGTGTGGGGGGCCTGCCCACGCTACGCCTTCCGGTACGTGGTTTACAAATTACCGTGCTCATAAACTATTATTATTATTATTGTATGTCTTTTCCGCTCACGGGACAATGGTGTCCCGGACCTTTGGAAGGCGTGCGCGGAGCCGAAGTACCGAGGTACCGAAGTACCAACCGAGTACCACATAGCCAACACGTAGAGGCTCTTTTGACAATTTAATGAAATGCAAGGGGTACACCGAGCGGATGCTGTCCCTGCCCGTGTCATGGGACGCACACAGAGACAGCACCCGCCAATGTACAGGAACTATTGCTGATTGATGGAATCCAAATAAACCGGACTATTGGGTGAATATGATGGACTAATGGCTGGGCTATTGAGTGAAACAACGGACGTCTGCCTAATAAAACTGTCTCACATTTTTATCTCAGGCAGACGGTGACTCGCCATCTGCTAGATGGGCCCCTATAAATAGCGACATTACTGGCACTGGACTTTAAACATATAGCCAACTCGCCACTTAGGTGACCACATCCACCCCCGAGCAACAGCTCTAGTGGCTCCACTCTGGACAGCCGGTTAAGGCAAGCCAGAGGCGGGGGGCCTGTTCATACAATCAACCCACATGACAGCCCCAGGAGCACTCAGGTACATAGGGTCGCTGCTCCCTAACAGCTCGCCACAAGCTGCCCTATGTTGACTGACTGCACTGGAAATCCAGTGGGCGATGGGGTCGTCACATCCCTACGCCATTTTATTATTATTATCTTTTTTTTATGATGTACACAAACAGTAATTG
The DNA here is from genome assembly GCA_905163555.1 of Notocelia uddmanniana. Taxonomy (NCBI): domain Eukaryota; kingdom Metazoa; phylum Arthropoda; class Insecta; order Lepidoptera; family Tortricidae; genus Notocelia; species Notocelia uddmanniana. The sequence goes on along the minus strand of LR991074.1, from coordinate 1,887,648 downwards.
AATGGTACACGGAAAGAACATGTCCTCTCCTTTAGAATTTCAAAGCCAGTTTGTACCTTATGTCTCTATGAGTTAGGTTGCTTTTTGTTTTGACTAGACATGTTTTTTAATCAAATCAAATATTTTATTTCAGACGATGATGATCCGTACATTGTTTGTTACAATTTGACTTAAAAGCTATGTTACAGTTACTTTATGCTAAGAACTACTTGACGTATGCCAAAGTAGTTCTGACCTGATGTACCCGGCAGTCAAATCGCCCAGCAATCACCTTCAGAATGCCTTTGACTTTCCGTAACGCGACCCATCAGTTACGTGTTTTTTTTTCGTGTGAGTTTTGGTGAATATTTCTAATACAATGTTGGCAGAATTCTGAAGGCGTTGCTGTATTATATGCGAAGGGCGCTCGCTGCAGGCTCGTTACGTATACCGGACCTACAAACCGCTAGGAGTAAAAGCTAGTTATTATAATTTTTAAGAAAAAAAAAACCGACTTCAATGGGGGAGGCCGGTAAAAGATTATTATACTTAGATGGTGCACTCTTAGATAGATATACAATAAAATAAAAATGGCTATAATACAGGTATGTTTATAATGGTAGAAGACTAAGTACCCTCAATTCCTCATGGAATCATGAAAAAAACCTTGCTTGCTTGACAAACAAAACGAAGAGAACAAATCGCCAATCGTGAACTACGCGTCGTTGAAGAGTTCCGTTCTGATCATCATCAGCAGTTCCACTTCATCAAATGTCACTTTTATGAATGAAAATGCTTGATTCGTTCATGAAAATACTAAAATCACTATTTGTGTGCCTTTCATATTCGAGGAGTCCCCTCGATTCCTAATGGATCCCGTCATCAGAACTCGAGCATGACAAAAATCAATCGTGAAAATAGAACTTGCTTAACAAACACAGCTAGAGAAGGACAAATCGCCAAACGTGAACTTTTCGTCGTTGAAGAGTTCTGTTCTTATCATCATCAGCAGTTCCACTTCATCAAATGTCACATTTTTGTATGATTATGCTCGATTTGTTGATAAAAACACAAAAATCACTATATGTTTGCCTTTAAGATTTGAGGAGTTCCCTCAATTCCTCATGGATCCCATCATCAGAAATCAAGCATGACAAAAATGTATCGTGAAAATAGAAATTGCTTAACAAACACAGCTAGGAGGACAAATCGCCAAACGTGAACTTTTCGTCGTTGAAGAGTTCTGTTCTGATCATCATGAGCAGTTCCACTTAATCCAATGTCACATTTTTGGATGAAAATGCTTGACTTGTTGATAAAAACACAAAAATCACTATATGTTTGCCTTAAAGATTTGAGGAGTTCCCTCAATTCCTCATGGATCCCATCATCAGAACTGCGTTTTGACAAAAAGGGACCAACTTGGATATATATACTTACAATCAAAAAAAGAATTTTCCAAATCGGTGAAGAAATGACGGAGTTGTGGACTAACAAACATTAAAAAAAAAACAAAAAAAAAAACATACAACCGAATTGATAACCTCCTCTTTTGAAATTTTGAAGTCTGTTAAAAATTATAAAGAATACTTGTGTGCTATGTATTGTCTATATGGGTGCGAGTGTAATTTTGTGTGCTTGAGTGTGGTAGTTTGTGTACAAATGAGTTATGCATGTTAGTGTACGTGATTGGGTTGCGTTGGTGACTTTTTTGTTGTTACCTACAAAATTCATGAAAAATGAGCATTTTCTCGCATGAACATTCATTCGCTCGTTGTAACATGCGAGTGCGCGTGGCATACAGAAGGTTTAAAAAAAAACTATAAATACTGACGGTGGCAAACAAGCCTACAACTTGTCTAATGGTAAGCATACCCCGTAGCCTGTGGACGCTTGCGACTACAGATGAAGCAGAAGCTCGTTACCGACCCTTAATTGAGTAGAGGATTTCTTGTGTTGACAGCTGGAGACATGTGCAGGTCCCCCACTTTCAACCATCTTCGGGAGCCTTGTGGGGTAAATGCCATAATCGCCACGCTTGGCTTGCGAATGCGCTTGGGATGCTGCTGCCCATTCCCCGGTGGTCTTGCGTAGTGGTGGACATTTCGTCCATCTGTCTTAAAAGTATTGAATATGAACTTTAGTGGAAATAAAATACATAGTAAACGTTTCAAGAAATCAAATAATAATATATTAAACGTTTTCAATAGCACTAGGAAGCCATCACGTCTGACACCTAATACAGAGTGAGTTGATCTAAAGAAGACAGTAAGGAGGCTAAGCTTAAGGTTGAATACTTATGAGGTTGTATACACCTTATTATGATAGAGTAATTTTTGCATTACACATTCAATAATCCAACAAAAAGTGCCTTTCTTTACTCGTAAGGTACGCGAATCAGATTGAAGAATTCAAGTAGGTATATTATTAGATTTATGTTGGGTGTACATCATCATCATCATTTCAGACGAAAGATGTCCGCTGAGTCCGGCTGCCCGTCATTGTGACCAGATAAACAAATAACGTGTACACGCTACCTTCACCCCATTAGTAACGTCAGTGGATGGCGTCATTGCACCCAAAATGTCATATTTCATCAAACACATGGGAGAAGCCATAGCAGACCGTTGGAATAGATCCTTGAGTACCGTACTGGGATGGCTCAGGACTCGAATAAGCGTTGCCATCATACGTGCCACCAGCATGTGCATACGTGGAACTCGCCACAAATTTAAGCCCGTGGCAAAATGGCTGGGTTTCGATGACGGTGCTGCCATGCCATGCATCGACTGAATTTACTTTTTATTATTTTTCATAGTGTCCATATATATTTTGTACACATTTATTAAATTTAAATAAACTATATTTATTGGCAAAAAAATATACGGAGGACTATTTAGCGGACCAGCAATTATTTCCAATTGGTCACAGTTGAAAAAATAAGGTTTTACTTATTATTTTTGCGTATAGATAGCTTACTTGTATATTTATTACTATTCTGAAGTGACACTAATGACAATTTATTTTAACAACTCAATAAAATTGAAAAGAAATAATAAATCCAAAAAAAATCCTTGAAAACAATAAATGCAAAAACAATTATAACTCATAACTTGATACTACCTCAAACGTGTCAAGATCCCTTCTTACTCGGAGGTCATAATCATAACTCTAGATCAAAATTTCTCCGTATTAAAATAATTAAAAAAAATAGGACACAAGGAGTTACCTACTGCTGATGCTCTAAGGAAGCGTCCTTTTAAATATTTGCTCCTGTTACAGAGCCCACCTTATATACGTAGGTCTATAACATAAACCCATGACCTACATCACAATATACATAAAATAGCTTACAGCTAATACGTAATTGTACCTACAACCACAAACATTCAAAACAAAATTATAATATCTTCTACTGATGTGATGAACTTGCGAAATTCATACATTCATACCGTCAAAATTTTAAAATAATATTTGGGAATAACAATCGTTATTTATTTATTCAGAATTATATAAACAAAAAAACATTTTTTTTGTAAGAACCGTGAATATATCATTTGTGGTTTAAAAGTAAATGGTGGGCAATTTTAAGTAGAGTGCGGTTTTATTTTGTATGTCAAAATAACGCAATTAATATTTCATCACAAATTCAAACAGTCAAATTAATAGTAACTAGACTTTGCCTGCAAATTAATCCGCGTAAAATTCATACTTAATTGCCTTTGAAAAATAATTGCTATTAAATTGTTTCGGTTCAGTTTTTATATCGCTACGCCAAACAAATGTTGCATACTATTTTGGGGGTGAAAAAGGTTTCACCCCGTGAAAGAATGACTTCTTTCCAGGGTCTTAAACTGTCTTCATGTCACCTTTCATTTAAATTTGTTCAGTAGGTTTAAGCGTGATTAGGCAACAGACATACAGACACACTTACTCTTGCATTTATATTTATAATATTATAGTATGGATGCATTAACAAATATTTTTTTCTCCGAATTATTTACTGGTTCATAAGAGCCTTAGCATTTCAAAAACGACTGTCTGGTGTTCCTACTCCTCTTTAAGGGATTTTTGTTTTCCTTTACAACCACTTACCAAGAGAGGCGTCGACTTACTGGTCCCTTTTTTATAAAACGACGGTGGCAAAGCTTACGGTCTGCCTGATGCTAAGCAGACACTGTAGCCTATAATAATAATAATCGTATGGCATTTATTTTTGAACCATGAGGTCTTCGAGAAGACAAGTACAGTTGCCAGTTTTGTTGCACTGTTAGCACCACCGTGTAGGGTAACGGTGGGTACTCCCTACGGACGTGGTGCAACTTGGACCCCCCTTTATCAAGTGAGTGGGCAACTTGACTGTTAGAAGTTCTTAAGCCGCCCGAAGGCCTCTAACTTGGCTTAACGACTGCTGGCATAGACAACATCCGGGATCAACAGCTTAACATGCCTTCCAAAGCGAACCACAAGCGCGTTGCCGACCCATTATTGACATAAGGATTCGTTGTGTGGCTAGAGAGATGCAAAGTCCTCACTCTCAACACAGAACATTCTCGGGAAATCTGGCGGCCTTACCACCAGGAACACAACACCACATACCTACAAATAATATATAATTAGTGGTTTACAAGCTACCCACGCCAGTCAATTAATAAAGCCAATAACGTGTTGATTCCATTGACCCCCTGCAGAGGGTGCGTCAAACTCAGCGGGGACAAATTACATCAATTGACCACCAAATACTACAATTTTTCGATAATTATTGATACTTTGAACCTACAGAGTTACTTTATATATATACTTTAGATACCTACAGATTCTGTGACATAAAAAGTTGCAGATTTTTCATAATGACGCCAGATTTATGTGACTCCTTAAAAAGATCTGATCATATGAAATGGTAGCTTCTTAGACATACTGGTTTGCTGCCAATAACTTAGTATTGAACCCGAAAAAAACGAAATGTATTAAATTCTCTCTAGCGAACTCATCAAACAGAAACTTATATACAAATATTAAACTTAATGGTCAAACATTAGAATTTGTTACTTCTACTGTATTCTTAGGTATTACATTGGACTCAAAATTGCAGTGGGGTTCCCATATAACAGCGATAGGAAGTAGGTTGAGCTCTGCTGCATTTGCAGTCAGGAGAATAAGGCAGCTTACCAATGTGGCAACGGCACGGTTAGTTTACTTTGCTTATTTTAATAGTACTAGAAGAAAGCCCGGCTTCGCTCGGGTTATATAAATAAGAAAGAAATAAAGAAAACATGTTTTCGTGACAGTTATACAAACTACCAAAGAAATAGTATACAAAAATGTATAAAATAAAAACATTACAACAACGGATTATGCTGAAACTTCGGATACAAATATAGTCTGTAGTCTGGATTAACATGTAATAGGGAGTAAAAGATTACGCTGACGAAGTCACGGGCAATCTTTATAAGTTAATCCTATGTATTTTTATGAGGCTAGTATTTAAAGGCGCATAAAAAAATGGACACCGTAATCACTAATCAGTACTGATTTGTATAGCTAAAATACTAATCATTCATTAAAATTCGGTTCAGATGAGCAATTAGTAAATATTGATGTGCCAGCCAGTATTTTTGGTGCGAAGTCAGAGGGCCGTCCCTTTCACTCTCGTGTTATACACAATATGACGGAAAGAGACAGCACGATACGAAGTTGGATTTTAGAAGTTTGGAGTAGGCCCTCAGAGCTGCTACCGCGAACGAAAACAAATGAAGTTCGTATCTCTCCCTCTCTGTCGCACTTGCACATTCGTGCGACAGAGAGGCATATATTTCGTTTTCGGTTCCCGGTAGCACTTCAGTCCGAGCACGGCGGAGGCGGCCGAAGAAAGTCAAAGAAGATTCCGTGTGTCGTCCGTCACATATATATATTTTTTTAACTTTCCTTGGACCTATGAACTTGAAATTAGGTGATAATGTTTATTATGACGTATGTTTTACCAAAAATACCAATATATTGATAAATCTCCCTCAATGCGCGAGTCCGACACACATGACCGGTTTTTCTTACATTTTGAATTTTATTTCTCATGTAGTAAAATACCCTATTCGTTTTAAAGTTGACGCCTGAGAGTCTACCCCGAATATAAAACGAACTATCTCCCTCTATGTCGTTCGAATACGCATGTGCGACAGAGAGGCAGATACTTCGTTTTCGGTTCAAGGTAGCGCCTCTAACGTCCGAGCGCGGCGAACGGCATGAGCAGTACCACTAAGATATGGGAGAGCGAGATAGGGATAGAATTTTGCTAGACGTTTAAAATAGAGACGCAGCTTTAAGGTGGCGGACAGACCCAGCAAACATTCTAGTGGTGTCCTTTGCACGATTAATATTATCACAATACTGCGGTCGTGAATATTATCGCAGTGTTCAAATTTGTATGGATTCTGTTTCGGTATTCACGTGATACGTAACGCGATATGAACGTATCACGGGAGAATAATAAACATGTAACAGGCCCCATACATTCGCTTTGAAAGCGGTTGTTGTGACAATGTGATAGGCGTTTATTTTAGTGAACGCTTGAAAACGACAAAAATAAAACGCTGCAGACGCGGCTTGCCGGACCACACAATGGGCGTTGATGGCCCATCACCCAGAACGCAGCCCAGCAACCTGCTGTGCTACCGCGAACTTCGAAAATCGAACTTCGTTTCGTGCCGTCCCTTTCACTCTCGCGTTATACTCTATATGACGGAAAGGGACGGTACGATACGAAGTTCGATTTTCGAAGTTCGCGGTAACACCCCTGGCCAACGCACCGGACGCAAACATAGTTTACAATTTCCGAACGTACCCGACCCGACGCTGTCAACCAACAAATTTAATATGGCCGACCTTTCGTCATAAAATTAACACTTTTTAATGCAAAATACGCGACAATCCGAATTTTGCGGATATATATGTTCAACTCAAAAATCGTTATTTTTATACGTTCTTCAATTTGAGACAGGTCTCGTTCGGGTCTACCGTACCCCTGCACGAAATTATTAATATAGATAATTACTTATGGTCTTATCTTATGGGGATCAGCTGCAGATATTGAAACTGTTTTTATTTTGCAAAAAAGGGCTATCCGAGCAATTTATAACTTGGGGTCGCGTGACTCATTAAGAGAATTTTTCAAAGAAATAGATATTCTAACCCTGCCGTCCCTATACATATTTGAAATAATAATGTATGTTAGGAAGAATTTGGGCAATTTTCCAACGAACGCTGATAAACCAATAGCCACGAGAAATACTGGGAAACTCAAAATAACCTTCTATAGACTAGTAAAGGCGAAAAAGTCGTTCTTGGGAAATTGTATCAAATTCTACAATAAAATTCCTAAACACATTACTGAACTTAGCAATTCTAAATTCAAATCTGTAGTAAAACAAACACTTATTTCAAGAGCATATTATAAGATAAACGATTACATCATGGATAGGGATGTTTGGCAGTGATAGCGTCCTGCACGGGTAATCTATCGCGAAAATATGTTTTCTACTGTAGCATTGTTATTTCAGTTATTTTGTAGTAGCTGACACTGTAATTTATATTTAACTATACAATGTATATTGTTTTGAAAAAATGACACCTCGCCGAAGTTTCTTACGCCGGTTCTTCTCGTGGCAGAGGTATATTTTTCCGAACCGGTGGTAGTTTATTGACGTTCATAGGTGCATGTAATATGCCTAATTTGAAGAATAAACTACTTTAAATTTTTTACTTTTACTTTTACATAAAGATGAATTAATCCGGCACAGTAACTACAATAAGTTGCCCACTTACATGAAATAGTCTAAGCGAAATAAATTTAATAAAAAATAGGTCAGAAGTACCCGCAACCGACGAGCATGTATGAGAAGATGTATGGATGTGATTGAAGCGAAAGAAGTATGTAAGGACCGTAGTATTTGGCGTTCTTTGGTCTCTGCCTACCCCATGGGATAACGGCGTGAGTTTATGTATGTATGTATGTATGAAATAAATTTAAATTTCCTTTGAATAGAAAAGTCAACTGACAGTCGCTCCCACCGTTGTAAAATATGGAAAGATGTAAATCAACATTTATTTTACTGCGATAAATCTTAAGAGTCTCCAGTACGCTCGGCTGAAATGGATTCTCCATACAAACGTAATTTCGTTCTCATTTTACAATGCCTTGCTGAAATAACATGAAACTTTGTATACACTATGGGAGCCGCCATATCTAGGTCTGAAATTAGTTTCTGTTCTTATAAATTGTAATATAAAAAAATATAGACAGTTTTTGAGTTTTTTACGTCTTGTATGAAAACCTCACACCTGAACGCCAGTGTGAACTATGCTCTTGATACATTCTTGGTTTGGTTTGAGTTGAATAACCTTAAGGTAAACTGCAATAAAACAGGTGATGTCCTATTTAAATCTACAGCAAGACAAAAAGACTCACTGCAGATTAACCTTCAAGGAGATGAAATAAAGCAGGTGGAAACGGCAAAGTCTCTTGGAGTCCACGTTGACAGTATGCTCAACTGGAAACAAGAAGTATCGGCGTTAGTAGGCTCAGTTAGTTCTGCATGTTACGCGCTCAGAAGTCTTCGAGATGAGCTGCAGCTAAACCAATTGAAAATGGTCTACTACGCGTTGGTAGAATCCAAAATACGCTACAGCATACAATTCTGGGGAAACAGCTATAAATATAACGTTCAATCGGTTTTTATTGCCCAGAAGAGAGCAATTAGAACGATAGCTAAAGTGCCCCAGCAGACATCTTGTCGAACTTATTTTAGTACTTACAAAATACTTACTGTTCCCAGCTTGTATATTTCAGTAGTGTTGGAATGATCTCCCTCCACCCATCCATGGGGCGTCTAGCAAGTATACCTTTAAGAGTAAGCTTAAGAGGGCGCAGTACGATCGGTGTGGATCGGTTCTCCATACAAACGTATTTATGCTCTCAGTTTAAAACGCCATGCTAGAATAACATGAAAATTTGTATACACAATGGGATCCGGCATATCTAGGTCGGATCATAGTTTCTGTTGCTAGAAATTGTAAAAGAAAAAAAATACAGCGGCTTTTTGAGTTTTTTACGGGTTGTATGAAAACCTTAATAATCGCTGTATTTTTTCTCCATTATAATTTCAAGCAACAGAAACTATGATCCGACCTAGATCCCACTGTGTATACAAAGTTTCATGTTATTCTAGCCCGGCGTTTTAAAATGAGAGCATAAATACGTTTGTATGGAGAACCGAACGTACTGCGCAGTCTTAAGGGCTATTTGTTGACGCTCCAAAGATCCCATTCCTAACATATCCAGCACTTAAAGTATCCCAACTTTCTTTTCTTGTATTGTAGCTTCCTATTTTTTATTGTATTTGCTCGGAAGCTGTTATTTGTTTTGAACGTCCGTCATTCAAATTTTGATTTTGATTTGCCCAGTCAGTAAAGCTCTTTTATAACTAGTTAATTTAATACAACTTGGCCAATTTAAAATATTTTCACTATACTATAATTTTAAGTATTTTTTAATTATTTATTATGTGTATACATACCTTAAAATAGTAGGTTGTGTTGCGTTCCGTGGGTCACGTACGGTACTGTCTGAAAACCAGCGCTGCAGGTGTCTGACACCTCGGCATAATGCTGAGACAGCAACCTTCATTCACTGCCGCGAAGACACACGTTATGTGTTCTATTTTATGTGAGTTGTATTCCTTTTATCTGTGTTGTATCTGTGTGTCTTTTGTGTTAGTGAATAAATGTCTTTCTTCTTCTTCTTCTAGTGCTCACGGACTTAGTAAAACGTATAAATGAAATAGAGACAAAAGAACTAAGGGAGAAACGTCTTGCGACACGACGTAAGGACTTGCCGAATCCTGATATTACCAGGCTCAACGTGGTTAAGCACTGCGCGAGTTACCAGGCCGTTTTGCTATTTAATAAGTTGCCGATTCCATTAAAGTCACTAACTAATAGTTTTATTTTTAAAAAGGAATTAAGTGCTTTCTTGCTGGCGAAGAGGATTTTTTTAATCCAAGCGTTTCTTAATGTATACGTTGTTTTATTATTATTCACCTTATTTATTTCTTTTGCTTAGGTTAGATTTTTTACAATAAATTTATGTATGTAATTATGTATGTAAATACTTTATTGTACACAAAACACAGGTAGAAATGCAGACAAATTCGGTTATATCGGTACAAAGGCGAACTTACAAGTAAAATATAAAAATATACATACAAATTATAAAAGCATTATAAAAAACCTAATCTATGGTGCCGCCGGCAGCGAGGCGGGCCTAAGCTACCAGTGGTTAGGGCGACCGACAGAGGGAGGAACCTTTATTATTATTATTGTTATATTAATTTATTTGAAATTTGTATTGATTCCATTTTTATCGTTTATCCTTTTTAATTTAATTTGACTTGTTACTTCATTTAATATTTATTTGTGAATATTAATCTTAATTATAACTTTTGTATTTCAAAAACAATGCATATTGTTCGTGAATAAATGACTCATGACTAATGACCGGGGGACCACCTGGGGATGGGCAGCAGCATCCCTGAAGTGCGGTGGAGATACTGCGATCGCCAACCCGCATGCCAAGCGTGGCGATTTAGGCATATACCCCCCTTGAATTTGTGGGAGGCCTATGTCCAGCAGTGGACGTCCTTTGGCTGATATGGTGGTGGTGGTGTTGGTGGACTAATGACTTAATAATCGCTGTATTTTTTCTCCATTATAGGTAATTTCAAGCAACAGAAACTAATTTCCGACCTAGATATGCCGGATCCCATTGTGTATACAAAGTTTCATGCAATTCTAGCATGGCGTTTTAAAATGAGATCGCAACTACGTTTGTATGAAGAACCGAGCTTACTGCGGACTCTTAAAGTACCAATACATTTGTAAGATTTTTTTGGCGTAAACCACAGATTTCTTCTGCCAGGTACAGAGTTCAAGTTTAGGTTATAGGTACTTTTGTTTTGACTCCTACAAAGTTAGAGTTATAATCCAACGTGTTTCGTTTCTAACGTGACATTTCGACCATGTTGGTTTAAATCTAGTGAGCTATAGACCCAGCAATTTTTTTTTTTCAAAGTCTATTAAATTATCGAACCTGCTCACAAAATTTCACGAGAATCGGTTGAGTAATGCGACCTGTAGAGGAGAACATCCGGACAGACAGACAGACATACGAAAGAATTTTGTCGAAAGCTGAAACGGAGACTCGCTTCGCTCGCTCGGTCAACTATCAAACTTCGTTATTTAATTTTCGTTCTCATCCTTCATGTCAGTGTTCAATAGGAGTTGGATTTTTCGGAGCCGCTCCTGACATCTCAATGATCGCTTAGGGAGAGAGATTATTTATTCACTTGCGTATTTTTGCGTTGTTCGTGGCCCAGCGGCGCCCGTGTACCGCGTGCGGTATGCAAGGTTAAGCAATCTCGGGCGAGATCAGTCCTTGGATGGGTGATCGCTTTGATTGGTTACTAACTGAGCGCTCCCGTGCTTTGGAAGGCACGTTAGGGAGCGTTCAAGTATTACGTAACGCAATTTTTGGAGATTTTTGACCCTCCCACCCCTCCCTTGTAACGTGCCGTAACGTTTTTCTGTACCCCCCCCTAGTAAAACGTTACGTAACCACCAATTGACCATTTTTACCTAGAGTAGTCATTCCATTTGAAATTTAGAAAAAAAATAATGTTTAATAAATGCGTGAGAGAATCTCTCTAGGCAACCGTTCTGAAGGGTTAAAAAAAAACAATGTTACGTAACGCCTAGTTCAAAATACCCCCTCCCGCCTCTGTAACGCATCGTAACATTTTACAAGACTCCCCCCTCCCCCCAAATTCGTTACATAATACTTGAACGCTCCCTTAAGCCGTTGATCCCGGTTGCTGTCTATGGTAGCAGTCGTTAAGCCAAGTTAGAGGCCTAGTACTGGGAATAACGCTAGGAGGATGATGTATTTTTGCATGAAGTCATTAACTGCATGCGAAAACACAAAAGTGGATACCTACATTGCATAGCAAAGGAATATAAATAAAAAATATTAGGGGACTTTTTTTCACAAATCGAACTAGTCCCATAGTAAGCTCAATAAGGCTTGTGTTATGGGTACGATGACGATATATTTAATAGATATATACTTAAATACATAGAAAACATCCAAGTCTCAGGAACAAATGTTACTGTTCACCAGAGAAACAAATGCCCTTACCGGGAATCGAACCCGGGACCTCTCGCTTCGGAGGCAGTGTCACTACCAACAGGCTAAACACCTAAACAGGCCAACAAAGAATAAATATTGTTCTAGAAATTTATTATGAAGGTATTTCCTGCGGTATTTCCGGACCGATACGACCTTCAAACGTTCAAGAAAAGACTCCCATCTCAAAGGCCGGCAACGCACTTACAAGCCCTCTGGTGTTACGAGTGTCCATGGGCGGCACTAATCGCTTACCATCAGGCGATTCTTCTGCTCGTTTGCCTTCTATTTGTTAAAAAAAAATGTTACGCCTGATTCTATTAGTTAGCTTACTGATGTCGCAGAGATTTCCACACTTGACGAGATACTGTCCTCATTATTACATTTGTGCAGTTAGTAATGTCGTGTGCAGGAGCAGCCCCGGCCGGTAATCGTATCGCTCCTCTTCCACGCATCCCGCGGCACAGTGAAAAGCGGTACTGATGACATATCGTACCGCCTCTGCCCCGACAGATCAAGAAGTCGCCTGAACGTAGCAACTTAATCGCCCGCACACTACAAGTTTAGGGTAAATCTGTGAGTCCAGAAATGCTCTTGCGTTCGTCAGGATTTTCCGGATTTTACCATACTTTACCGTCACGTGACGGACAAGCGATTTTAAATCTAATCCCAAAGAAATAGGTCTCATGTGACGTTGCAAGCGTGCATGACCATAAAGTGTGTGAAATAGGTCAACTCGTTCATTACATGTTATATAACACTGCAAAGGTTGCAAAGACTGCAGCCTGGTCACTTTTCAATGTTTCTTTTTTCTGTTTGTTTTGAGTCGATTCTTTCCTAGTTGCTGTGTAATTGAAATCTTGACGTATAAGGGATGATTCACAGTAGACCGTTCCGTGTCCGGGCCGGCCCGTTTTCTATGACATCAAACGTAACGGCCGGCGTATTTCTCTAGAAGGAAACGGGCCGGCCCGGACACGGAACGGTCTACTGTGAATCATCCTTTTACTTTGTTTTATCAATAAATGATTGAAACTGAAATTGAAGCTACTAACTCCATTGTAAGACTAGGTATCGGTGGTAACTATCTTAGATCACTTGTGCACTAGGTACTTCACGTGCCCAAGCAAGCAAGTATAATCCAATCTGACTTTATTCTTTCTTGTTTGCATTGTTATACATGTTATTCGATACTAAAATCAAAACATCCTACTGTATTAAACGGTACTACTACACTGCTAACGAAATTCAAAATTTCGATTTATTTAAACTTTTCCCTTTATTTTGAAGTTTCAAAACATTACAGTATTATAATGGGTACAAAAACTGGCAATAGTACTTGTCTTCTCAAAGATTTCACGGTTCGTAAATAAATGCCATAAAATTATTATTATTATTATTTATGTTTTTTTTTTATGACAGGTGGCAAACGAGCAGACGAATCTCCTGATGGTAAGCGATTAGCGCCGCCCATGGACACTCGCAACACCAGAGGGGTTGTAAGTGCGTTGCCGGCCTTTATGTGTACCAATTCTGTAAATATAATAAGGGCATTGATGTACATTCAGCTGCAGAGAAACGTGAGCCCCCCCTGAATAGAAGTTTGTATGCAGAGGGGGTCACGTATCTCTGCAGCTGACTGTACAATGTCCATCATTAAATAATAACCCTCGTGACAGGATATTAGGTACTAACAGGACCACACTAAAGCTTGTGTTGCGCTCGGTGAGGCTTGTAAGTCGGTAAAATATCTCAGTTGTGCAATGGAATTCAACTTAGCGCCCATAGAACGAAATAAAGTAGATTTCAAGACCTATCTAATGACTTAACTCATAGCTTTGTTGGTTTTACGACCAGAATCCATACAAAATTTCCCATGGTGGCCATGGTACTTTGCAACAGGACCTATAATTGTTCGCTATTTTCCGCTTCAATTACATCAGGAAGAAAGACAACATTCGTTAAGAGTACGCAGTACGCTCGGTTCTCCATACAAACGTATTTATGCTCTCATTTTAAAACGCCATGCTAGATTAACATGAAACTTTGTATACACAATGGGATCCGGCATATCTAGGTCGGAACATAGTTTCTGTTGCTTGAAATTATAATGGAGAAAAAATACAGTGATTATTAAGGTTTTCATACAAGCCGTAAAAAACTCAAAAAACCGCTGTATTTTTTTTCTTTTACAATTTCTAGCAACAGAAACTAATTTCCGACCTAGATATGCCTATTGTGTATACAAATTTTCATGTTATTCTAGCATGGCGTTTTAAAATGAGAGGGTAAATACGTTTGTATGGAGAACCGAGCCAGACCGAGCGTACTGCGCCCTCTTAACGTCACTTCGGTAAATCATTAGACTAAAACAAATAGCACAGTTGACATCAAACTGAATGCTTTTTCGGCATAGTGATGTAACTGAGCAGCGAAAGTTTTAAATGAGGGTATTTGAGAATTCATTATGTCATTATGTCAGTGACATAATGTCACCAGCTGGCAACACTCATCAATCTCAATTCCTAGTGGTCAGCTCCATCATCCTAAAGTTATACCCAGTACAGTGTCATGGAAATTACTTCCACTTTATAAAGCTGAGGATATAATATTATAAAGCCGAGGAGTTTGTTTGAACGCCCTAATCTCAGGAACTACTGGTTCGAATTGAAAAAAATATTTTTGTGTTGGATAGTCCATTTATCGAGGAAGGCTTTAGGCTATATAACATCACGCTGCGATCAATAGGAGCGAAGACGCGGACGAAGTCGCGGGCAACAGCTAGTCGTTTGATATGCTATCTAGCAAGAACTATGTTAACGTACAATACAATACAATACAATATGCTTTATTGCACACCTCAAAAAAGAATTACAGATAGAAACAGCATAAAGATACAAGCAGAGGTAAACAACAGGCGGTCTTATCGCTAAATGAGCGATGAATGAGTGAACGTACGTATATGAAAAACCTCTACTTAAGCTAGATTCTCTATTAACTATACGTACCTAATCAATATCTCCCTCTCTCTGCGCTAGTTATGGTTTCAAATATCAAGACAAAAGGCCCTACAACAAAAGGTATGACGTAAAACCCATGAATAGAAAGGTAATATCACATTAATATTTGTATTATCACATTACACGAAAGACATGACAAAGACGAATAACAAAGTCTTCGGTATCTGTTGGTTAGGGAAAATATGAAACTATTTTGGTGATGGCGAGAAGGATCATCCGATGTGTCCAATTTGATGATGTTTGTTCCTGAGTCATGGCTGTTTTCTATCTACTTAAGAGAGCGCAGTACGCTCGGTTCTCCATACAAACGTATTTACGCTCTCATTTTAAAACGCCATGCTAGAATAACATGAAACTTTGTATACACAATGGAATCCGGCATATCTAGGTCGAAAATTAGTTTCTGTTGCTAGAAATTGTAAAAGAAAAAAAATACAGAGGTTTTTTGAGTTTTTTAAGGCTTGTATAAAAACCTTAAATAATCGCTGTATTTTTTCTCCATTATAATTTCATGCAACTGAAACTAATTTTCGACCTAGATATGCCGGATCCCATTGTGTATACAAAGTTTCATGTTTAGCATAGCGTTTTAAAATTAGAGCGTAAATACGTTTGTATGGAGAACCGAACGCACTGCGCACTCTTAAGGAGTACCTCCGGTACCTGATAAATCATAAGAAAAAGTGATTTTTGTGGCCCAAAGCGCTGAAACAGTAATATCTTGTTACGCTGCCGGGTCCAGCGTGTTGATTCTTGGTAATTAATTAAGGTAACTAGGAATTTATAAAATATTGGTAATTAATTGATACCAAAGTACAGCAAACTTAATATATTTATTTTAATAAGGATTACATTAAGTCTCTTGTGTTGTCCCGAGACCAAGAGGGGGGAAGCCGGAAGGCATGCGTTTAGTTACCACAGAAAATAAGTGACTTAAAATTCGGAAGAAAATATATCTGAAATGTTGTGTCTTAGATTTTTTTAGCACAATTAATAAATACTCTGTTAAAATAAATAGTCAAATAAGGCTGTTTTCTACTGAAAATTTGCTCCTACAGACCTACTTCTACAGCTAAACTATATTTTAAAAGTTTCAGCGCAGCATGATGCTAACAGATCACATATGACAGGATATCTGTCACGCGAAGAATGCAGTCTTGCTTGGTATAGTTTATTTTGTTTAAGATGGCGAAAAGTACTCGAAGCGTGATTTTACAACACCTTTTGTTGCTAAAGAGGGCGCAGTATGATCGGTGTGGATCGGTTCTCCATACAAACGTATTTAGGCTCTCATTTTAAAACGCCATGCTAGAATAACATGAAACTTTGTATACACAATGGGATCCGGCATACCTAGGTCGAAAATTATTTTCTGTTGCTAAAAATTGAAAAAGAAAAAATAATACAGCGGTGTTTTTAGTTTTTTACGGCTTGTATGAAAACCTTAATAATCGCTGTATTTTTTCGCCATTATAATTTCAAGCAACAGAAACTAATTTCCGCCCTAGACAAGCTGGATCCCATTGTGTAAACAAAGTTTCATGTTATTCTAGTATGGCGTTTTAAAATGAGAGCATAAATACGTTTGTATGGAGAACCAAACGTACTGCGCCCTCTTAGATAACAGAGGGACGTATAAAACTGATCAAAGTACGACACGACGTGTACTGTATTGTGGAAACACTCATAATTTTAGAGGTTTTTAATGTGATATCGTAAATAAACACATTTTTTACGCTTACATTGCAGAACTTTACGAGAACCTTACGAGATAGATCAAAATAATGTACTACATTATTATATACCTTAAAAATGGTAAATGTCCATCTCTTAGGGATCACCCAGAATAACCATTTTTTATCCTTTACTTTTTACGAGAAATAATGATTTATATACGAAGCGATTTTAAGCAATACAGCATTAATACTTATCTAATTAAGTACCTTAAATGCATTGTACATTTAATACAGATCAATATGGCCCTTTACAGCATGTATAGTGGTTTTAAACGTAGATTAGGACGTGTCGGTACGGAACCCTTCTTTGTGCGTGGTCCGACCCGCACTTGGCCGGTGTTTTATCTTCGTTCCGAATAGCAGAAAAACTATTAAAATGTCGGCAAATAATAAGAAAAAAAAATTTTATTCATACATTCTGTACGGAACGGGTCAGGGACGGAACGAAGTTCGCCGGAACAGCTAGTTTTTTTTTTTTAATAAAAATGGGATTGCTCTTGGCCAGCATCTACCCAGGGGGCAAAGATGAGGCCGACGATGAAGCGAGCTCACCCAGAAGATGCCTATTCACTCGTGCCTTAAAAAGGTCCAGGTTATATGAACTCGGAAATACAGACGCCGGCAGAGAATTCCAAACCTTAGAAGTGCGCATTATAAAAGAAGATGCAAAGCGCTTGGTTCGAATTAGAGGAATTTCGTCCAGGTAAGGATGGTAGCCAGCCGTACGTCTGGATGTCCGATGGAAGAAGGGGGAAGGCGGTATGAGCTCATGGAGCTCCTGAGCACACTCACCGAAGTACAGTTTGTAGAAGACGCACAGACATGCGACTTTGCGTCGGTGTGCTAAGCTCTGCAGCTTATTTCCCACTACCGTACTGCCGCCAATGAACCTCCTGGCTCTGCGGTCCACCGAGTCGAGTGCGGCAAGTTGGTACTTAGCCGAGCCATCCCAAAGGTGACTACAATACTCCATGCAAGACCGGACTTGGGCTTTATATAAAGATAGAAGCTGCCCAGGGGTGAAGTATCGCTTGACCTTATTTAGGATACTCAGCTTTTTGGCCGCTGTTCCGGCTTTGGACTCGATGGTAGTGCCAAAGTTAAGGTTTGAGCTTAACGTCATGCCAAGCAGCTCGAGATCGTTGGCTACAGACACGGTTGTACCTCGGAAAGTAGGAGCCAGATTGAATGAGCTCCTTTTGCGGTAAACAGACACCAAACAATACAACAAAACCTACTCGTAACACTCGTATCTTGTTGCCAAGTCATCATCATCATCATCATGTCAGCCGAAGGACGTCCACTGCTGGACATAGGCCTCCCCCAAAGACTTCCACAATGACCGGTCCTGCGCCACCCGCATCCAGCGGACACCCCCGACCTTCACCAGGTCATCGGTCCACCGTGTGAGGGGCCTGCCCAAGCTACGCCTTCCGGTACGTGGTCGCCACTCGAGAACCTTTCCGCCCCAACGGCCATCAGTTCTACGGGCTATGTGCCCCGCCCACTGCCACTTAAGTTTAGCGATTCCTGATGCGATCATGCAGTGAAACTCCTAACATAGCTCTCTCCATTGCTCTTTGGCTTTTGCTGCCAAGTGTAAACATATTATTACAGAGACATATACCAATTTAATGGAAACACGTTAGTACGTTTTGAATTAGCATTAAAGAGAGGTAGGACACAGCGAAACATATTAAACCTAAATGGTCGCGTACGGTACGGTTTCAGAGGAATTTCCTCCCTCGAACGCTGCGGATCTGGAGTGAGCTCCATGCTGGTTTTCCCGAGGGACTTCAGTATGAGGTTCTTCAAGAAAGGAGTGTATACATTTTTAAAGGGTCTGCGACGCCCATGTAACGCCCCTGGAGTTGCAGGCGTCCATAGGCTGCGGTGACCGCTTACCATCAGGCGGGCCGTGCGCTTGTTTGCCACCGACGTGGTATTTTTTTTTTATACCTAGTATAAAAAAACATTACTCGTAAACATCTTGTTGCTACGTGTAAACACTAGTAAATGTTAAATTCTTGAATTTGCAACTCGAGTTAAGTAGAACTTCCAAAAGCTGATTCACCCTTTTTTCCTCTGTCCCCATGTATTAAATTAACCCATATCTTAATTAACATCAAACATTACATCTGTAATCCCGATGACACCGCCATTTAACCCCGTTTGACCCAGTCCCGGTTTTCCTCGCAGATTTCCCGTAAGGAAAATATTTTACATAAACCCCGTGTTTTGCGAAATCGTGTGGAAACAAAACTACGCCCTTGTGCGATGGCGTGGAAGTTACTGTCGCGTTAAAATGCAAAAATATTTTGAATACATTTGATGTTTTAGTGAAAAAATGGTTTGTGAAATGTTTTACCTTGTAGTCTGTAAGGCGACTTCCAGGCTTGACAAGGTGCGATGGTATACGATACCTAGTTAGGTTACACATTTTTATTGACCGTGATTGGACAAATCTTGTTCTGAGACGCTCAATGATTACGAGTACGCGGGCGCCGCTGAGCCACGGACGCTCCGCTGAAGTTCGAAATGCATGAATCGCGGCGCAGCCTCGTTGCGTAGCGGAGGCGTTTTCCGATATAGCGAACGCGGTCCGGGAGACATCGCACCAAATAACCGCGCGGAATGCGGAGCGGAGGCGGCGTGTGTGACATACGAGTATGAAGCAGTAATCGACAGCATCGACAGTCTACAGTTACGGAAAGATCAAAAATTCAAAACCGCCTAGCCCCGCGCCGCGTACGCTCCGTGCGTTTTTTTTAATACCACGGCGGTGGCACACTAGCGTACGGCCCGCCTGATGGTGAGCTGTCACCGTAGCCTATGGACGCCTGCAACTCCTAGAGGTGACACATGCGCATTGCCGACCCTTTGAGAATTTATACACTCCTTTCTTGAAGAACCCCATACTGTAGTCCGTCGGGAAAACTTGGCATGGAAGCTCAAGAGCCTGAGTGCTCAAGTGGGGGTGTTTCAAGCTTATGGGGCAGATAATGCTACCCTTATAGTAGACGTGAGGCTACAGAACAATGTAATGTAAAATATAAAAATTGGTACATAGATTGAAATACTATTTTATTGTAGAAAGCCTTCAAAAGCTCAATTACACGTGGGCGCATAATCTAGCACATTTA
Source organism: Notocelia uddmanniana (assembly GCA_905163555.1). Taxonomy (NCBI): domain Eukaryota; kingdom Metazoa; phylum Arthropoda; class Insecta; order Lepidoptera; family Tortricidae; genus Notocelia; species Notocelia uddmanniana. The sequence continues at coordinate 1,867,538 of LR991074.1, read as the reverse complement.
GTATGCAGGGCTTTTAGTCCAGCTCTTGGACCTTTGTTAAATGCCTAAGTGCTTTTGCCGGACTTCACAAAACTTTGAAACTTTGCTGTTTCTTCTTGAATATAACGAATCTCAAAAAGCTGCCGTAGAATGAAACGATCATTTTATTGTAAAAAATAATAACACAGATAATTTGAGGTAGGTAAGATGTTTACATTTAAAGCCCTTGTCACATTAACATACTGAAAAGTTTCTGTTACTTTTGGTAAGTAATAGATCTCTTTCTTACTTTTGATAAGTAATAAAAAGCGAATTTGGAAGTTTCATAATTTAACTATTGCCATGCATAATTCAATGCTCACTTTTTTGCGCTAAAAACAAATTCGGGTAGCACGAAAATGTATAAGTATTTTGACTAAAACCCAATTACCAACAGTAAGTAACTTAGTTTTCTAAAGGACGCGCGGGTTCATAACTTTGAGCCCTTAAAACTTTAATATGCAATACTTATGAAAATTCTGCTCTTGAAATTATTTTCACAACCGCAATATTTTTATGCTTTTTGTACCTCAAAGTTTCGTTACTTTGTAAATTACATTTGTAAATCGTTCTCATCAACCCCCGACGCAAAAAGCGAGGGGTGTTATAAGTTTAACGTGTCTGTCTGTGTATCTGTGTAACGGATGAACCGATTTTCGTTTAGTTTTATTTGTATCATAAATAATTTTATCCCGATGTTCTTAACCATGTTTCATGAAAATCTGTTCAGCCGTTTTGAGATATTGAGCTTTGAAATGAAACTGTCGGGGGTTTTTCAACTTTGTATAGCACATTTTTCACCCAAAAACTTTCTAGGAACACATGCACTTTCACGTCAACTCAATATCGACCAAAATGTGGCTTCACAGCTTCATTCTCTCCACAGTCAATCAATATCATGATCCAATTAAAATTATTTAAGGTTTTGCTTAGTAAAACTAGGTTTCAATCTAGCACAATGCTAATTGCCCCACCGATATAGACGGACGAAAATAGCACATCACGATCAAGCCTTAAATGTCGCGTCCCGGTGAAGCATATGATAACATATAATGGCTTTGAGAGTGTTTGAAACTTTAAGGTCATGTCCCTTAATATTAGCTCTGGGCTTAGCAACACGCTTGATAGTCTAATAATAGAATCTAATAAACCTATCTTAATTGATTAAGCGCTATGGCCCAGCGGCGCCCACGTAGCCTTGGATGGGTGACCGTTTTGTGTGGTTACTAACTGACCACTCCCATGCTTTGGAAGGCAAGTTAAGCCGTGGATCCCGGCTGCTGTCTATGACAGCAGTCGTTAAGCCAAGTTGGAAGCCTTCGGGCGGCTTGAGAACTTCCAACAGTCATGTTACCCACTCACTTGACATGCCTAAACCGGTTAGAAGGCAGTCGCTTGTGTAAAAACTAGTGTTATATAATATTATTGGGATTAGGTAGTGGACCCCGGGCGTACTTCAGGGATGCAATTGTACTGGGATAACGCTAGGATGACCTACCCCAAATTAAGCAATTGTTGCTTCGCTATTTTTTCCTAGAATACTTAAAATTTTCTGACACGATTAATCAGGCAACATCACAAATTACGTAAAGGAAATATTTGGCTCTGTAATGTTTGTAGTTAGTCGATAATTCGAGTATCGTTCAGGCACATGAGCCAAATCGGTGAAGGATTTGGCGATATAGAGGAGTTGTAATGGTGATATCATAGTTCGGGGCATACTACTTATATTACGAAGCGCAAAGAAAAATAAATTACGCTTACGAGTATACGAGCGTAACAGGCCAAGAATTGGACTCCGTGTCTCTGGATTGCCGGTCTATTCCGCTTACCCACCACTCCCAACGTCCTGAGTCCCCGCGTTCTATATAAAGGACCAAATGAGATCAATGGAGAATATTGTTTTGCTTTACCGAAGTAAGGCTTAATCTCTGACCGAAGTCAGAGATTAAGCCTGGCCATCCAAAGAGGTAACGCTGCCAGTCTTCTGGGCACTATAACTCACAAAGACGACTTAGGGAGCATTTCTTATTTATAAGTTTATTTTAAGTTCTGTTTTGTTACTTGTGTGTTATGTGTTTATTAATAACAGTGTGTTTATTTCATCATCATCATCATGTCAGCCGAATGACGTCCACTGCTGGACATAGGCCTCACCTAAAGACTTCCACAATGACCGGTCCTGCTGTGTTTAATTAGATAAATAAAATTCTCGAGATATTTGTTTTGGTTTCTTTGATTTTAGAATAAATCATTATAACATATCGGTATTGCTGTTCAATTTTGATATCTCGTGTTTAAGTTTATAGTTTTGAGACGGCTAAATACTCGATTTGTTGTTTATTATTTTGTTTTGTTTTATATACATATTAATGGCACATGTTCGCAGGAAGTCAATGTCAATGTTGGTGTACCACAAGGGTCTATACTGGGACCAATTTTATTCTTAATTTATGTAAATGATTTACCTGAGTGCATACCTAATTACGCTATGGTTACCCTATTTGCAGACGATACACATGTGGGCTTAAAAGATACTAACCTAGCTAAGCTGGAAGAGAATATTAAGGGTATTATGATAACGCTAGGAAAATGGTTTAATGCTAATGGAATTATTTTGAATTCTAACAAGACTACACTATTAACATACCAGAATAAAAATAAAGTTGACAATATAAATATTAGAGAGATAGGTTTAATAAATGTAACTAACAAAACATTTTTAGGATATCACCTTGACAATAAATTAAGCCACTCATGTCACATTGACAAAATTTGTAACAAAATTGCTTCAGGAAATTACGCACTATTAAAACTGAGACCCTTAATTAATCGCAAAACACTTATTACGGCTTACTACGCACTTGTTCACGCTCATCTAAATTATGCCGTAGCTACTTGGGGCAATGCTGTAGGAATACAAAGGATTCTTGTATCACAAAAACGAGCTGTTAGAATTATATTTAATTTACGCAAAGGCACTTCAGCCAGAGAATTCTTTATAAAAAGACGAATTATGACAGTAATTTCATTATTTATATTTAACAGCCTGCTAGATATCCACAAAAATAAGGATGACTTTAAAACACGAAAGGATATCCATAAATATAACACGCGTAATAAGGATAAGCTATGCGTTCCTACAACAAAGCTAGCCAAAACGTTCAAGCAAGGTATCTCTCTCAAAATTACGATCTACAATTTATTGCCTCTACATATAATGAATTTAACCAATATAGAATTTAAAAGTAAACTTAAACGTTTCTTCCAAAGGAATCCTTTTTATTCAATCAATGAATGTATAGATAAAATGAAAAATAATGATTGTCTTATATAGAATAAATAATTGTACAATAATAAATATTTTGTTATATAATTTTATACAATATGAATTTGCATGATTAGTTTTAACAATGAAATGTATTTTTGGACTTGCTAGATGTAACGTTATTTTGTTACTTGGCCAAATAAACAAACTTGAACTTGAACTATACTACTTACCTATAAATATTTTGTTAATTTTACTTGACAATAGTTTCATTAATAAACATCATCCTCATCATCATGTCAGCCGAAAGAGGTCCACTGCTGGACATAGGCCTCCCCCAAAGACTTCCACAATGACCGGTCCTGCGCCACCCGCATCCAGCGGACACCCGCGACCTTTACTAGGTCATCGGTCCACCGTGTGGAAACTCCTAACATAGCTCTCTCCATTGCTCTTTGGGTGACTTTAAGCCTTCTTATGAGGCCCATAGTCAGCGACCACGTTTCAGTGCCATATGTCATCACTGGCAACACACACTGGTCAAAATCTTTCGTCTTGAGACGGCGGAATATTGGACGAAAAGATGTGCCGTAGCTTCCCGAACGCTGCCCAGCCGAGTCGAATTCGACGATTAACCTCTTTCTCGAAGTTGGACTTACCTAACTGGACAGTCTGTCGAGCGTGAAGTGTCCGATTGTTACCGGAGTTGTTGTGACACGGGCATTTGACATGATCTTCGTCTTGTCCATGTTCATCCTTAGACCAACTAGCTCGGAGGCATACATATGTATTATTTAAACGTTCCAATATTTTATGTTAGATGCCATTTATTGCGTGGGCTACATATAGATAATGACCCCGCGAGACACGACAATTTTCACCAGGGATTTTCTTGCTTCTCTTCCCGTCGCTCATTTGTGAGTAACAATTTTTGAGTAGTATTTACGGCAGGTTTTTAGATGTAAATAGTGTGTTCATAAAAGGTAATTTTGTCCAAAAAGACTAATCAGGAGTATTTAGAGCTAGGCTCGAAGAAAGTTACGTATATTGACTGATAAAAGACATTCATTTCTCTTTTAGCAGTTTTCATATGAAATTTAATTTTGTTACGGTGTTGTCTAAAACTTTGTCAAAAAATCAATTATTTTGACAAATAAACGTGTCAAACAAACTTTAACTAGAGATTCCAATGGTCCATCTAGTAAATGGATAATTTTAAAGCATAATTTGAGCATCTAGTTTTCAAAATTGAAGGAAAAGGCTACCTCGTACGAAATAACGTACTGTGCAGTAGTTGAAACATCTATCGACATTTTGATGTACAATTTGTCGTTCCTTTGTCAGTGAAAAAGGCGTTTTTAATTTCGTGCCTGTACCTAAGAGAGACCACCGCATTTAAAGGCTTAAATCAAAAATATTGAAAGCCAATTTAAATAAACTCTATTTGCTTTTATCAGCTACAGTACAGTGATTTAATGAAAATAATAACCTTGACCGAAATATTTTCTGTAATTGATTTATTTAAAACAATATTCGTCTCAAAACTTATGAACGCACGAGGTAGTATTTATTTTTCGTATGACAGGACTTTGTCACGTAGGAATCGAGCGAAACACATACCTCATTACAACCTAATTGGAATGTTAATCGATACTGATCGGTTGTTACAAGCTTTTATATAACTTAGAATGTTTGTATGTCTGGATCAAAAGTTGCAACTGAATTTTAAACCCTCAACCGACTGAGCTGAAATTTTGACAATGCAAAATTATGGTACAATCGAGCTGATCTGATGATGGAGACAGAAGGTGGCCGCAGTAACTCCCAAACTTTGCATGATAAGCCCTTCATGCTTGACTCTCAAGAAGTGGTTTGAAATTGAATTGAATTTCGGATCGTGATCCATGTCATAATTATGTTAGTGACAATAATAATACTTAATCCCTATTTTTAGTTTTTTTAACCGACTTCAAGATTTCAAAAGAGGAGGTTATCAATTCGGTTGCGTTTTTTTTTTAGTGTTTGTTATTTGATAACTCCGTCATTTCTTAACCGATTTTATAAATTCTTTTTGTGATTGTAAGTAAATATATCCAAATTGGTCCCGTTTTTGTCAAAACGCAGTTCTGATGATGGGATCTATGAGGAATTGAGGGAACTCCTCAAATCTTACAGGCAAACATATAGTGATTTTTATGTTTTTATCAACAAATCGAGCATTTTCATACAAAAATGTGACATTTGATGAAGTGGAACTGCTGATGATGATCAGAACAGAACTCTTCAACGACGAAAAGTTCACGTTTGGCGATTTGTCCTTCTAGCTGTATTTGTTAAGCAAGTTCTATTTTCACGATTAATTTTTGTCATGCTCAGGTTCTGATGATGGGATCCATTAGGAATCGAGGGAACTCCTCAAATGTGAAAGGCACACAAATAGTGATTTTAGTATTTTCATAAACTAATCAAGCATTTTCATTCAAAAAAGTAACATTTGATGAAGTGGAACTGCTGATGATGATCAGAATGGAACTCGTCAACGACGCGTTTGGCGATTTCTTCTCTTCGTTTTGTTTGTCAAGCAAGGTAGGATTTCAAGACACATTTTTGTCAAGCTTGATGAAGGATTCCATGAGGAATTGAGGGTACTAGTCTTCTACCCTTATAAACATACTTATAGCCATTTTTATTTTATTGTATGGAATCTAAGAGTGCACCATCTAAGTATAATAATCTTTCAGCGGCCTCCCCCATTGAAGTCGGTTTTTTTTTCTTAAAAAATATTTAAATTACAATACACACAAAACGAAACAAAGTACATACACAAAACATATTCCTAAGTTAGGCTCAAGGAGTATATTGGTTAGACTGACCTTTGTAGGTGGAGTTGCATCCCCTCCCCGAGGGTGCCCACCTTGCCGCGACGGGGGGGCTTTGTAACCGTAGACTGGGATTATGGTGGAACCGCAAAAAAGAGTTCTTCCTGGCTTCTGCGACCGAGGCGGGATCGCAGGGGGAGAGGCGTGTTGGTATAACGATGCGCCACTCTCCCTACCCCCCGCGAGCTTGGTGGGGCCGTTTCGCGGCAACGGCGTTGGTGGGACCGCAGAGGAAGAAGAGTGCCGGTATTACGGTGCGCCGCTTTCCCTATCCTCTGCGGCCGAGGTGTGGTTCGTGGCGGAACCACCGACCTGCTCCACCACCGGGTGCCGGAAGTTTTTCGGCACCGATGACCTCCTTGTACCGGACTCAGGGGGGTCCGCTACTGTACAAAAATGGAGGTCGAGGAGGAAGGCACGCCAAAACATCTGGCGTGCCTGACGTTGAGAGCCTTCGGGCATCCGCGATCCGCTTGGGAGCGGCTGTCGCCGGCGGGGTCGCGGATGTGTGCGCAAGCGTTCCCGTGACCTCGCCAAGGCGACGAGGGGGCAGATGGGGGGTTTTTAGTGGGTACATCGTGGGTCTCATCAGCCTATACGGGAGACCACATAACCACTCGGGTCACCACCTGCGCCCGGGTGGTATGCGTAATGCATTTTCTCCCCCTAAACAAAAAAAAGGTGGAGTTACATCTAATGATTCTGAAAAGGGCAATCCAACTTAGAACAAACTACGGATAGAATGCTATTGGCGCTGCTGCGAACGCCAATGATGGCAGTGGAAAAAAAAAGTCATTTGTAGGGTTCCGTAGTAAACAAGGAACTAGTGAACTAACTAGTAGTTTCGCATTGTCTGTCCGTCCGTATGTCTGCGTCTTAGCTCAGTAACCGTTCCTTTTTTTCAATACTACGTCGGTGGCAAACAATCGTACGGCCCGCCTGATGGTAAGCGGTCACCGCAGCCTATGGACGCCTGCAACTCCAGGGGTGTCACATTCTCGTTGCCGACACTTTAAAAATTTATAGACTGCTTTCTTGAAGAATCCCATACTTTTTTGTTATGACATAGCAGCCAAACGAGCAGACCAATCGCCTGATGGTAAGAGATTAGCGCCGCCCATGGACACCCGCAACACCAGAGGGGTTGTAAGTGCGTTGCCGGCCTTTAAGATGGGAGTACGCTCTTTTCTTGAAGGTTTGAAGGTCGTATCGGTCCGGAAATACCACAGGCGACAGTTCATTCCACAGTATAGCTGTGCGAGGCAGGAAATTTCTGGAGAAACGCACAGTTGAGGACTGCCGTCTAAGTGGTGAGAACGGTAATATTGTCGCGTTGGGCGCTGGCGGAAAGAAGCAGCAGGGATTAATCCGAACAATTCCTCGGAGCACTCCCCGTAATATATGCGGTAGAAAATGCAGAGCGAGGCTACATTTCTACGCAGCGCCAAGGAGTCAAGCCGATCCGAAACATGCTGGCAGCCGACAATGATGCGGTCTAGAGGGAGAAGCTGGTACTGTGGTGCCCCTGCCCACAGATGAGAACAGTATTCCATATGTGGACCGATCTGTGCCTTATAAAGCTGTAGGCGATGGGCCCGCGTGAAATACTGTCTCGATTTGTTGAGCACATCGAGCTTTTTCGAGGCTAATTTGGCCTTACCCTCTAAACGTGACTAAACATCACCTTAGTGAATAAATATTTTTAGTCTAATAAGCCTAAATTTCGCTGCAATATCACTTTCTCCATCTATTAGCTAAAAGTGGCACTGAAATTTATTTTCGTTTGCTCTGCCTACCCCTTTTAGGGAATATATGCGTGAGGTTATTTATTTGTGTGTATATGTAAGCCTTAATTTCAGAATAAATAACTTTAACTTCGAATGTTATATTGCCCTATTTTTTTTTCGTCACTAAGCGCATGTAAATTCGGATACAGCTATTTTTACCCACGACGGAACGGAGAAGGTATATGCGTTTAGGGTGAGAGGTTGTTTGTTTGTTTGTTTGTTTGTGTGTGCACCTCAATATCTCCAAAACGGCTTGACCGAATTGGATACGGTTTTCTGCAATGGGTTCGTGGTTCATTCGGGACGAACCCCATATTAATTGTTACGACCATAACTCGCCAGGGGGCGCTGCAGTAAACATTTTTTGCTTGAAAGTGCGTTTGTGCTGGTTTGAGCGCATTTTCTCCGGAACAACTTCACCACCGTGGATGATTTCGATAGTGCTGGGTAAAGAGTACATGTACTTGAACTCTGAGGATCAGATGATGGAGCAAAAAACATAGTAGGGAACTGTACAGGGGTTCGATTACTTACTGTTCGTTTTTGGGCCCTTTTGTTTATGTTTGCTTAGCAGCGATTGTAAATGAACTTCTGAGGGTCTGATGATGGATTAAATTAACATCACACAGAACTTTTCGAAGGCATATAGGTATTTGGCCGTGTTTGGGCTCTTTTCATTGAGTTTGCTGAGTAGTTTCTGCACATGGTATGTTAAGGGTCTGATGATGGATCAGAACAATATTGCAGGGAATCTTATTAAGGTGATCATTTAGTGAACCGTGTTTCGATTGTTTGGCTGGTATGAATTGAGAAACCTCTTCACATGAACTGCTGAAGGCCTGAGTATGGAGCAAATCAGCACCATAGGGAAGTTTGCGAGAGCACATATATATGCATTAACGTGTCGTGTTTCTTTTGATAGTGTTTTCTGAGTAGCTTCTGTGTATGAACTGCTGAGAGCTGTAGGTATGATGAAACAGAATAACATAGTAAGGAACTTTGTGAATCCTCATGGATAGAATACCGTGATATAGCTCTTTAAAAAGTGATGACTAGTAAGTGATAGTAACTTCTCTACCTATAACTAATCATGAACTGCTAAGAGTAGAATTTTTGCTCTTTATACCCGCCACGGAAGAGTAGGCGTAAGTCATATGTCCCCCAAACAGGTCTGCTTATCTAAATATTATGGTTTCGGTTAAAGTAGGTATTATTGTGTAGTTAGAACTTATCGGCGATACACGACTCGAATATGCCATGGGACACACTACGCATGGATAAAACTATCGTGTTATGTTATAAAACTGGCTTAGTGCGAGTGGGACCGTCGCGCACGAAGGGTTCCGTACCATTATCCATATGTTATTAATATTTATTGTTATAGCGGCAACAGAAATACATAATCTGTGAAAATTTCAACTGTCTAACTATCGCGGTTCTTGAGATACAGCCTGGTGACAGACAGCGAAGTCTTAGTAATAGGGTCTCGCTTTTACACGTTGTAAAAACGGGACCCTATTACTAAACGACCCGACGGGACCCGATTACGTTGTTTCGGGGCTACAGAACTCTGAAAAGCACATTTATTCCAAAACGGGTTCACTAAATTATATGCAGAGCAGAGCGCAATTAATATGGTGGTTGGTTACCCACGACGGAAAGGATAAGGTATAAAAATTTAGGGTAAATTAAGGAGGGGCGCTAGTCGGGTAACCTCCACGAGGGTCTGGGGGAAGGGGAAGGGTTCTAGCCGGTGCGCCCTGGAGGCAACGGTAAGTGATTCATTTTCGTAGGGATCGTTTACCGGTGCTACCAATAACCCGGAGACGGGGTCGCTCTGGGTTTTCCTCTGTTTAGCGGAGGACACTCCAGATGCGACCAATGGGGGGATGGGGGGTTCCGCATTCGCAAGACTCCCCAGGTGCGGCGAGAGGGACAGGCCATGCCGTATGCCTGTAAAAATAAGTACGGACCCGTAACCCTAGCTTCGGCAGAGGGCCGCTATGGTCGGGAGCGGGGGCTGACACCGTCAGGCCGGGGCCGGGTGGTGACTGCGAGGGAGAAAACCTCTTTAAAAAGTCACAAGGGGACCTGAGGGGGTGAATCCGGGGTTTTTCACTCTCTCCCAGCGTGGAGGTCCTTTGGTCGGCAAGTGTGCGGTGTCGCCCTGCACGCTTGCCGACGGGTGGGAGACGCTTGCCTCAGCAGTGAGGGAACAGCTTCGGCTGTTGCAGCAGGCGGTGTTCGCAGTTGTGTGCCTTGGCGATCCCGTGTCACCGCCACTAATGCTGCGTGATGGGCACACCCTGGTGGTTTTAGACGGTAGTCCGGGCGGTTCCCGGGAGTCCGTCATACCCGTCCTAGTTCCCCGGCTAGGCGGGATGCGTAAATGCATTTCCCCAGGTAAAAAAAGGATAAATTAAGGGCAATAGGCGCAGATTCTCCAAATCGGCTAAACCGATTAAGATTTTTTGCTATATATTCGTAAAAAAGTAAAAGTTTGTCGAAATTTAGAATGAATGATCCAAGTTAGTGATATTAAATTTGATGTGCTTGTGATAGAGGAAGGAGGATGTGAGTGTCTACGTGGGCTCGCATATACTCGTAGTGCGCGGTCTGAAGAGAAGCTTAGGACCTTCGGCCCCACGCAGAACTCGGATCGGCTCTACTTTGAACATTTAGCGATAGGATAGTGCACGAGAGTCCCGTGTAGGCTCGCGTACAGAGCGTGACCCTTCGCGCTGAGGCTTTTAGGCACTTCGGGCCTTCTCACCTGCGCGGAGCTCAGCTTTTGGTCTTGCGTGCCTTGCCACTCACCTTTGCGCTTTTGGCCCTCAAATTTAATTGTAAAGACACAGGTGGATAGTGGTGGCTGGCCCTTTGGGTCTTCGGCCCTCTGGCTTGCGGAGAGAACTCTCTCAAAGGACGCTCCGAGCCTTCGTCTTCCAGGTTCTCTTGTAAAACACTCGATAGGAAGGATCTACTTGGGCTTGCCCTTCAGGTCTCGGGCTGGCGTCGAGAGTGCTTTCTAATGGGACGCTTTGGGCATATGTCCCTACGCTGAGCTCTGCCTTCGGCCTACCGTGCTTGTTTCCGGAATATATAGCGTTAAGTGAAAAACAACCATTGTTTTTCTACCACGTCGATGGCATACAAGCATACAGTCCGCTTGATGGTTAGCGGTTACCGCAGCCTATGGATGTTTGCAACTCCAGGGGTTTCAATGCGCGTTGCTGACTCTTTAAACATGTATACACTCCTTTCTTGAATAGCCCTATACTATAATATAATCCCTTGGGAAAACCTCAGGAGGGAGCTCATTCTACAACTGGAACGTTTGAGTGAGGAACGTATAGACATTGCTCTCTAAAAATAATAAAATAAAACAAAACTAAAAATTTTAAAAACCCACGACGGATTAACCTAATTCAAAAATTATAAAATAAAGTAAATGTGAATCCCCCGACTGGGTATTTACGAAGTAAGTACATGGAGATAATAAATAGATTTCAAAAACGGTTGTACTCGTATGGTCGCGAGGTACAGTTACAAAGCCAGAAAAATCCGTCGGGGGCTGCCATTGCCATGTCTGTTCCTAATTTCATTAAAATATTAATAATTGTAAAGCTCGAGGTACATTACATACAGCAACTTAAATTGAAGTACCTATAACACGGACTTCGTAATCTTACTTCATTTCAGCGCAGGCAATGGCAGCCCCCGACGGATTTTTCTGGCTTTGTAACTGTACCTCGCGACCATACAACCGTTTTTGAAATCTATTTATTATCTCCATGTACTTACTTCGTAAATACCCAGTCGGGGGATTCACATTTACTTTATTTTATAATTTTTGAATTAGGTTAATCCGTCGTGGGTTTTTAAAATTTTTAATTTTGTTTTATTTTCAGAGAATAAGATTACATAAGAAATTACATGTCAATTTACAAGAATCCCTGTTTTATAGTGGTCGGCGGTTAAGAAGTCAATCCTGATACCTGTCATTCCCATACAGCTTATAACCTCAAAGTGACTTTTAGGTTATAAGCTGTATGGCAATGACAGATGTCAGGATTGACTTCTTAACCGCCGACCACTATAGTCGTAAATAATAAATAAAAACCATTAAATTAAAAAATATATCCCGGTCCCGGGTTCGAATCCCGGTAAGGGCATTTGTTTATGTGATGAGCAGCAACATTTGTTCTTGAGACTTGGATGTTTTCTATGTATTTTAGTATATATCTATTAAATAAATCGTCGTCTAACTCCCATAAAACAAGCCTTATTGAGCTTACTGTGGGACTAGTTCGATTTGTGTAAAAAATTGTCCCCTAATATTTATTTATTTTTATATATACAATATAATATAAATTGTGCATATGTGACAGAAATTTTAAAAAATAACAACCCAAACCAAAATAACAACCCAAAAAAGTTCTGAACCCGAAAATAATTCTTGTACCAGAGCCATATGTACTGTAAAACGTTGTTCGATACACGTGCGAACAGGTAATTCGCAACTCGTGTCGATTTAAAACACTCCCTTCGGTCGTGTTTCAATTTATCACCACTCGTTGCGAATTTCCTGTTTACTGCACTTGTATCGTAATGTGCTATTATCTGGGAGTAATGATTGATTGCAATCTACGTTGGCAACAACATATTGACAATCTAATTGCAAAAATAAGAAAGCTTATATACGTTTTTAAAAATATAAGATCTGTCGTTGGATCCAAAACACTTAGAACAATATATTTTTCACCTGCACAGTCAATTTTAACATATTGTATTGGTGCCTGGGGTGGTGCCGGAAAGACTTTACTTTTAAGATTAGAAAGGGTCCAACGGTCAGTACTAAAAGTAATGACTAAGAAACCATTTTTATACCCAACTTCTCGGCTATACCAGGATTGTAATGTGTTGACAGTAAGAGCTCTTTTTATCCGACAAATTATAATTAGAAAGCATAAAACCCTTCCATTTAATTTGAATCTTATAAGTAATAGGAGAAGAAAGAATCATGTCTGTGTGGTCAATAACTACCGAATGGCGCTCCCTGGTCGTCATTTTTATTATCTGAGCCCCAAATTGTACAATAATGTAAATAAATCAATTGAAATCTGTAAATTAACTTTGAGAGAATGCAAACTTAAATTAACTACCTGGCTTGTTACTTTGACTTACGATGAAATTGAAGCACTCATCAAATTTACTTAACCTTAGGAAAGTACTTATTTGACACATTTGTGCATATGCACAAACACACACACACACACACACACACACACACACTGCAATAGGCTTGTAGAGCCTTTGCATGCTTGCTGTACACTTCATTTGTTCATCTGTATATCTCACAATACCTACTTAACCTTGTAAGATTGCTACAATCCACTAGCTTCCGGGGTGAGGGCCTGGAGATCTGTATTACAGGTCTGTACCTAGTTCAGACTCCAGTCCCTCACTAAGGGTATGCAAAAATGTCTGGACGTTACATACATATGTACGGTAGCAAATGTAAAAAATATGTATCCCTTTGTGAGACTAAATAAATAAATTTTCTCAAACATGCAATGAAATATTCATGTTATGTTCCTTATAATAGGCTGCGAAGTGTGACGTTTCAGGTGCGGCTAGGACAATAGGTCGTTAATGCAATTTCATACAAATGTTGCAGGCCTAGACCGGCAAAGTCCTCTTTTTTAATTTCCATTCCACATAAATTTGTGGCACAGGCATCAAGACATTCTGCCACTATGAGTATTAAAAATAAATATTTGTTTTTTTTATTGTTTATATCATTGCATGTTTGAGAAAAGCACTATACATACCTCGGCGGGAAATATGGGGTTGCCCGCCTGAGACGTATCCGACCTCGCTTCGCTCGGCCGTCTATATGTCTTCGGCCGGCAAACCCCTTTCGTCCCGGCCTCTGTAGTAATGTACTATATTATTATTAAAAAAATCGCGGACGCAGGACCCTTGTATTGCAAAAATGTCATTAAAGGGAATAGATAAGGGAAAAACACACACTCAATTTATTCCTTTCAAGGCGGATTGTCTTCACAAATTGATATATGTGTAGAATTCGTGGTGGATGCTGCCCGCTCTTGGTAAGATTTATCCTTTATATTGAAACATCTTGATCTTCTTAGTGTTTTAACCATTTGCGGCCTTGATTTCAAAGAAATTTCGCGTCCATAAATGACATCATCTGGATAACATTAGATAAAATGTTGATTCACACTAGGCGATTTTGTATTTCGTTGTTACTATAGTCGAAATCTATTTAGTGAATAAAATGTGTACCTACAGATAGGTAATCTTAAAACATTAAATGTTAAATATAGTAATAATATGTAAGAAAATATAGGTATATTTTACTTCTATATTATAGTAAAAATTATTTTAATATTTACACTATTTTCAATATAAATATAGCATTATTACTATGTATACGAAAAATTATTACTATTATTATTATTTTACTTCTTAAATCCTTATATTCATATTTCTACAAATAATATGATTCTAATTTTTAATGTGGAAATCACCACAATCATACCAAATCTGTACAATTAAGGCTGGGTTGCACCGACTTACGATCACAGACTGATCAACGTTAAATATGGCGCCGGCAGCTGTCATCCCATAGAAACTTGTCAAACTTTCCATACATTCAAATTTTAACGAACACAGCTTACGATTACTGACGGTTTGGTGTAACCCAGCCGCAGTGTATTTTTTTGTTGTTCAGTATTATAATTATTAAAGTATTTTTAACTTTTCAACGGATCTTAAACGGTTCTGAATAACAATATTCATAAAAAGCCGTTATAACGGTTAGCGAACTGATTTGAGTCGTTAAAATCAAATGAATTTAATTGCTCTCAATTATAGGCCGGATATTGAATCGAGTGGAAGACGTCACAAACATCATGTGAACAAAAAATGTAATAGGGCACTAACGTGCGTAGCTACGTAAATTACATTCTTCATTTATTTCTTGAGGTCCTGGCGCACACAAGTAATTTAGTCAAATTGCGAAGCGTCTGGTTGAGCAAACTGGTGACCGAAGAGCTGGCGACTTCCTCGCTGTATATATTTTCTTTGTATATAAATAAATGTTTTCATTGTTCGTTTAATATGCCTTATTCCGTATATGATTAGATGCCTGCGATTTCAAGGTAAAAGACTTAAAAATATAAAAAACTGTTCGCCCTACGTTTTAGAAGTAAAGAATGGTCGAAACAAGTAAAACTAATACAGTCATCATCGGAAATATTTGTACGCACTGAACGTGACTTAAATGACCTAGGTAATTGGACAGTTAAGATTTTTTTGGCACTTTGTCAACGTTAACTGGTTTATTTATTTATTTATTTATTTATTTAAGAAGTTCAACAGCGTTTACAGAAAATATATACAGACATGTTTATATGTGTACTATTAGTATAGCCAATAATAGAACTCCCTTGAAATTATACAAAATTAACTCTGAGTTGGAATTGAAACTTGTTTTAAAAGGTAACTTAGAGGAAGATAAAATAATTTTAAGAAATACATATCTACAATAACAGATAATTGTAAAAATACAGACCATGAGTGTTAAAAACAATAAGAAGAATGAGAAGTACAATATTGTGATTAAAACGAGCAAAAACTTCTGCAACACTGAAGTTTGTTCAATTATTGTGTGTATGTGTGTGTGTATGTGTGTGTGTGTGTGTGTGTGTGTGTGTGTGTGTGTGTTTGTGTGTGTGTGTGTGTGTGTGTGTGCGTGTGTGTGTGTTTGATTGTGTGTGTGTGTGCGTGTGCGTGTGTGTGTGTGTGTATATGTGTATGTGAGGGTGTGGTTATTAACTGGTAAGCCCTTTTATTCTCATAAAGAATTTCCAATTCACTTACATGAAAAAAAAAACTTTATGGAGGGCTGCAAAAGTGCATGAACAATCTCAGGAATATGTTGTCTGTGAAACTGTCTAATTTGTCCATGAAGCAGCCTCATGTACCTACGTATTTATGACTTTGACTGTACATTTATTATTATCTATATTATTATTGTTTTTGTTTTTGGTGAACAATAAATAATAATTGTATTGTATTGTATAAAGCTGAGTTTGTTTGTTTGTTTGAACGCGCTAATCTCGGGAACTACTGGTACGAATTGAAAAAATCTTTCTTTTTAACACTTTATTGCACAAAAAAAACAATAACAATCGAAACAAAATAACAAAATGTAAAAATACAAAGGTGAACTTATCCCTATAAGGGATCTCTTCCAGCTAACCTTCGATAAAATGAGAAAAATAAATGTAGTACACAAAGGCGACAAACAAATTTTGCACAAACACGGACATTTAAGAAAGCAATGACAGATTATGAATACACGTAAAACTAATAAGCTAAATCTTTTTGTGTTGGATAGTCCATTTATCGAGGAAGGCTTTAGGCCATATAACATTACGCTGCGACCAATAGGAGTGAAGACGCGGATGAAGTCGCGGGCAACAGCTAGTCCTAGATAAATGAAGAATTATTTTAATAGCAAAGGGTATGTCTCTCTCGGGTACAACTCTCTGGAGGTCAGGCGAAACAATTATTTAATGATCACAGCTTTTCGTGCCTTGCGTGGTGAGGCTGACTGTCCGGAACCTGGTGGAGCGTCTCGTGCGACTGTTTGTCCCGGATGTCCCTCGGATAGCCCTCAGACCACGACGACGCGACTTGTTGGCGGTACCGCCGGCGCGCAATGTCTCGTACAACTCTCGGGTACAACTCTCTGGAGGTCAGGCGAAACAATCATTTAATGATCACAGCTTTTCGTGCCTTGCGTGGTGAAGCTGACTATCCGGAACTGGTGGAGCGTCTCGTGCGACTGTTTGTCCCGGATGTCCCTCGGATAGCCCTCAGACCACGACGACGCGACTTGTTGGCGGTGCCGCCGGCGCGCAATGTCTCGTACAGAAACTCCCCTCTGCCTCGCGCTCTTTCACAGCTCAATGCGCTCCTGGCATCCACACCGGAATGCGACTTGTTTGCGTGGCGATGGGTGGCTGTGTGCAATGAATGCTTTAGGTTCTGCGAGGCGATGGATACTAGGTGCACGACTGTACCAAATCAATAATGTAATTGTTAGTCTTAAGTTTCGTGACGCATTGGTGTATCGCTGTAATGTCATGTAAACGTCTTAAATAAATAAATAAATGTGGGATTCCATTATTGGGGACTCCCTTTATAGCTGAGTTTATCACAAAAAAATTGATCGCATGACAAGCCGAATAACCATTTACCTACGTGATAGATAAGATAATACAATTTGTAATCCGAAATCGTATTTGGCTTCTGTATACGTACAATGGCAAACGTATTTTTTGTGTACTGGCGCCAACCTCTGTCATATTCCTACGAATTCAATGAATTCACAGAAAGTTTCCTAGAAAAGACCTTACGTCTTTTGTGTGATTAAATAAAAATATCGTGCAATGGCCTTGAGACTTTTTTATTATACTGCGTTTTACTTGAAGTGATTTATCAGGTAAATATTTGAAAAAAGACGATTAGCGGTATTGGCATACTGGTAATACATTAAAAACCATTTACACAGGTGCAAGTAGGTGATTATGTACATTGCGCGGTTTGTTACTTACAATAGCGGAAATAAATCTATCATAATGTAATTTTTCTGTAAAATATTTCAACGCTCATGAATCCAAAAACTAAATTTGTTGAGAACGAAACAAAAAAGGTTGTATTTATTAAAACACAGTGACTTTCCGTTATCGACTACTTTTTATTTTTTAAGATTCGGGTGGGTAAGTACAAATGTTGCCACATACTTATTATATTTTTCTCAAACATGCAATGAAATATTGATGTTATGTTCCTTATAATAGGCTGCGAAGTATGACGTTTCAGGTGCGGCTAGAACAAGAGGTCGTTAATGGAATTTCATACAATACTTGTAGGCCTAGGCCGGCAAAGTCCTCTTTTTTAATTCCATTCCACATAATTTTGTGGCACAGGCATCATGACATTCTGCCACTATGCGTATTAAAAATAAAATGTTGTTTTTTTTTGTTGTTTATTTCATTGCATGTTTGAGAAAAGCACTATATAAGTACATACCTCGGCGGGAAATTTGGGGTTGCCCGCCTTAGACCTATCCGGCCTCGCTTCGCTCGGCCGTCTATATGTCATCGGCCGGCAACCCCGTTTCGTCTCGGCCTCTGTAGTAATGTAGTATTGTTATGATAACCAATATCCCCACTTAACAAAATAAATGTTTCGAAACTTAATACTAACTACCTGGAGAATGAGTTTTCGTCAAATTGATAGTGCGTAGATCTTTTTTTCGCCCCAGTGAACCCGTTTGACGTAAATTTCATTAAACACATTTGAGTCATTGTCAACCACTTATCTACAAATAAGTATATAAATATTGCTCGATTATAGTACAGGATAAGACACCTTGCTTGTCACGTTTATTGTTATGCATAGAACACCATACTATATAGAGAACCGTTTGTTTTACACAATTTTCGCTATACAAAGCAGCGCAGTAGCCACCGATACATTATTGAATCTAATGATTTGGTGACTCAAGAAGATACGTGACTTCCTAAACGTAACCTCGGCCAAGACATTGATCGTTATAATGAGTAAGAAGGGGAATAAGATTTTTCATCTTTTGGTTTTATATTTTAGATAGGTCAAACCACTCGAATTCAGATTTAGAGTTATTATTTAATTGTTCATTTAAGCTTTAATGTTCTTTTAGAATAAAAAATCGACATACTTAGTCAGAACCACGATCGACGATTCCATACTACGTGCATAATTAAATAAATAAATATTAGTGGACAATTTTTTTACACAAATCGAGCTAGTCCCATAGTAAGCTCAAAAAGGCTTGTGTTATGGGTACTAGACGATGATATATTTAATTGATATGTACATAAATACATAGAAAACATCCAAGTCTCAGGAACAAGCCGAGATACAAACCCGGGACCTCTAGCCTCGGAGGCAGTGTCACTACCAACTAGGCTAAACAGGCTGACAAATCCTAAATATGTTTTTTACGAGTAAGTACATGTTAAACTTGAGCCCCGCTACTGGCTTAATTTTTATCAGATTTTTCCAGTCATACAGTCATGACAGAATTTATTTCGTGCAAATCGAAATGGTAACGGTTTTTTAATTTTTTAAGCGATATGCGTTAAAGTTTTTATATATATCTTAATTATATATCATCGCCTGGTACCCATAGTACAAGCTATGCTTGGTTTGGGACTACGTTGTTTTATTTTAGACTGTCCACAGTTATCATATTTTGTAGTGTTCCGTACCAAAATATAAAGTTCTTCTCGTAAATCGAATTCCTACTTTACTATTAAACTGAAAACGGAGTAGTAGCGAACACTAGGAACGAATGACAATGTTTAATTTGGGTATATACCCTTTGTATATTCATACAAAATATTAAAAAGGCGTTAAATATAATAAATACTAGATGAAAGCCCGGCTTCGCTCGGGTGAAATAAATAAGAAAGAAATAAACAAAACATTTATTTGTGACAGTTATGCAAACGACGAAAGAAATAGTGTACAAAAATGTGTAAAATAAAAACATTACAACAACGGATTATGATGAAACTTCGAATCGTATAGAAATATAGTCTGTAGTATGGATTGGGAATAAAAGTATGGAATGGAATTATATGGAATGGGGAGTAAAAGATTACGCAAACGACGTCACGGGCAAAGGCTAGTATCTTTGCAAGTTAATCCTAAGCATTTGTTTAAGGGTAATATTTAAAGGCACATAAAAAATTTGACACCGTAATCAGTACTGATTTGTATAGCTAAAATACTAATCGTTCATTAAAATTCAATTCAGATGTGCATTGTTAAATATTGATGTGCCAGTCAGTATTTTTGGTGCGAAGTCAGAGCTGCTAACGCGAAAAACAAATGAAGTTCATGTATCTCCCTCTCTGTCGCACTTGAAAATTCGAGCGACACAGAGGGAAATACACGATGTTCGTTCGTTTTCGTTTCGCGATAGCAGCTCTCTATTCTCCGCCAAATTCTATTCGGTGGGGCCCTTTACACTCAATATTATCGCGATTTTTAAAATTGTATGGGGTCTGTTAAACGCTTAATACTATCACAATGGTGTGTGAATATTATCGTGGTTTTCAAAATCGTATGGATTTTTCTTCAATATTCATTTCACGTGATACGGATCGTGATATGAGTATATCGCGTGATAATAATAACCATGTAACAGGCCCCTATGGATGTTGCTTCAATATTCAGGGTTTCACGTGATAATAATAACAGTTGGTAATATTTTCTCCAATTGATGGAAGCTATTTAACAACTTGTTCCGTTTTGCCAAAGGTATTTCACATTCCGATACGCGCACCATCCAGGAATAGGAGCCGTCAGACCAGAGGGCCTACCACGATCTGAAAACGAAGTATTTCCCTCTCCGCGCTCGAATATGCAAGTGCGACAGAGAGGCATATATATTTAGTTTTCGGTTGGTAGCACCTTAGTCCGAGCGTGGCGGACGGTCGAAGAAAGTCAAAGAACATTCCTTGTGTTGTCTGTCACACATATAATTTTTTAGCTTCCCATCGACCTATGAACTTGAAATTAAGTGATAATGTTTATTATGAAGTATATTTTACCAAAAATATCAATATATTGATAAATCACATTTGTTTTTTAGTTGTACGGAACCCTCAGTGTGCGACTCCGAAGCACTTGGCTGGTTTTTATTTCATTTTGAATTTTATTTCTCTTATAGTAAAATACCCTATTCGTTTTAAAGTTGACGCCTGTAGGCCTACCGCGAACCAAAAACGAACTATCTTCCTCTCTGTCGTTCGAATATACATGTGCGAGAGAGGCAGATACTTCGTTTTCGGTTCGCAGTAGCGCCTCTAACGTCCGAGCGCGGCGAACGGCATGAGCTGAGGGTCTACTCCGAAATTCAAAATCCTAACTTCGTATGGTGCCGTCCCTTTCACTCTCCTGTCATAGACTATATGAGTGAAAGGGACGGCACCATACGAAGTTCGGATTTCGAATTTCGGAGTCGTCCCCCAGTACCACTAAGTTATAAGATAGAGCGAGATAGGGATAGAATTTTGCTAGACGTTTAAAAGCCATAAGTCACCTAGTAGTTTGTCACAAACAAAATAGAGACGCAGCTTTAAGATGGCGGACAGACTCAGCAAACATTCAAGTGGTGTCCTTTACACGATTAATATTATCACAATACTGGGGTGTCAATATTATCGCAGTTTTCAAATTTGTATGGATTCTGCTTTAATATTCACGTGATACTTATCGTGATATGAATCCATGTAACAGGCCCCATACATTCGCTTTGAAGGCGGTTGTTGTGACAATCAGTCTAGCTAGCACGATAGATTATACCGTTACGTTTTATGTGACGTTTTAATACATTTCGCCCATATAACGTGACGTTATAAGTTATCGTGCTAGCTAGGCTGATGTATAGAACGCTTGAAAACTACAAAAACAAAACGCTGCAGATGCGGCTAGCCGAATCCACACAATGGGCGATGATGGCCCATCACCCAGAACGCAGCCCAGCAACCTCGCCAACATACCGGACGCAAAAATAGTTCACGATTTTCGAACGTAGCCGACACTGTCAACCAACAAATTTAATATAGCAATATAGTCTGTGGGCAATATGGCCGACGTTTTGTCATCAAATTAACACTTTTAAATGCAAAATACGCGACAATCCGAATTTTGCGGATACATATGTTCAACTCAAAAATCGTTAATTTTATACGTTCTTCAATTTGAGACAGGTCTCGTTCGGGTCTACCGTACCCCTGCACGAAATTATTAATATAGACTAGATGAAAGCCCGGCTTCGCTCGGGTGAAATAAATAAGGAAGAAATAAACAAAACATTTATTCGTGACAGTTATGCAAACGACGAAAGAAATAGTGTACAAAAATGTATAAAATAAAAACATTACAACAACGGATTATGATGAAACTTCGAATCGTATAGAAATATAGTCTGTAGTCTGGATTGGGAATAAAAGTATGGAATGGAAAATTATATGGAATTGGGAGTAAAAGATTACGCAAACGACGTCACGGGCAAAGGCTAGTATCTTTGCAAGTTAATCCTAAGCATTTTTATAAGGGTAGTATTTAAAGGCACATAAAAAATTTGACACCGTAATCAGTACTGATTTGTATAGCTAAAATACTAATCGTTCATTAAAATTCAATTCAGATGTGCATTGTTAAATATTGATGTGCCAGTCAGTATTTTTGGTGCGAAGTCAGAGCTGCTAACGCGAAAAACAAATGAAGTTCGTGTATCTCCCTCTCTGTCGCACTTGCAAATTCGAGCGACACAGAGGGAAATACACGATGTTCGTTCGTTTTCGTTTCGCGATAGCAGCTCTCTATTCTCCGCCAAATTCTATTTAGTGGGGCCCTTTACACTCAATATTATCGCGATTTTTAAAATTGTATGGGGTCTGTTAAACGCTTAATACTATCACAATACTGGTGTGTTAATATTGTCAATATTCATTGCACGTGATACGGATCGTGATATGAGTATATCGCGTGATAATAATAACCATGTAACAGGCCCCTATGGATGTTGCTTCAATATTCAGTGTTTCACGTGATAATAATAACAGTTGGTAATATTTTCTCCAAATAATGGAGTATTTTTAACAACTTGTTCCGTTTTGCCAAAGGTATTTCACATTCCGATACGCGCACCATCCAGGAATAGGAGCCGTCAGACCAGAGGGCCTACCGCGATCTGAAAACGAAGTATTTCCCTCTCCGCGCTCGAATATGCAAGTGCGACAGAGAGGCATATATATTTAGTTTTCGGTTGGTAGCACCTTAGTCCGAGCGTGGCGGACGGTCGAAGAAAGTCAAAGAACATTCCTTGTGTTGTCTGTCACACATATAATTTTTTAGCTTCCCATCGACCTATGAACTTGAAATTAAGTGATAATGTTTATTATGAAGTATATTTTACCAAAAATATCAATATATTGATAAATCACATTTGTTTTTTAGTTGTACGGAACCCTCAGTGTGCGACTCCGAAGCACTTGGCTGGTTTTTATTTCATTTTGAATTTTATTTCTCTTATAGTAAAATACCCTATTCGTTTTAAAGTTGACGCCTGTAGGCCTACCGCGAACCAAAAACGAACTATCTTCCTCTCTGTCGTTCGAATATACATGTGCGAGAGAGGCAGATACCTCGTTTTCGGTTCGCAGTAGCGCCTCTAACGTCCGAGCGCGGCGAACGGCATGAGCTGAGGGTCTACTCCGAAATTCAAAATCCTAACTTCGTATGGTGCCGTCCCTTTCACTCTCCTGTCATAGACTATATGAGTGAAAGGGACGGCACCATACGAAGTTCGGATTTCGAATTTCGGAGTAGTCCCCCAGTACCACTAAGTTATAAGATAGAGCGAGATAGGGATAGAATTTTGCTAGACGTTTAAAAGCCATAAGTCACCTAGTAGTTTGTCACAAACAAAATAGAGACGCAGCTTTAAGATGGCGGACAGACTCAGCAAACATTCAAGTGGTGTCCTTTACACGATTAATGTTATCATAATACTGGGGTGTCAATATTATCGCAGTTTTCAAATTTGTATGGATTCTGCTTTAATATTCACGTGATACTTATCGTGATATGAATCCATGTAACAGGCCCCATACATTCGCTTTGAAGGCGGTTGTTGTGACAATCAGTCTAGCTAGCACGATAGATTATACCGTTACGTTTTATGTGACGTTTTAATACATTTCGCCCATATAACGTGACGGTATAAGTTATCGTGCTAGCTAGGCTGATAGGTGTATAGAACGCTTGAAAACTACAAAAACAAAACGCTGCAGACGCGGCTAGCCGAATCCATACAATGGGCGATGATGGCCCATCACCCAGAACGCAGCCCAGCAACCTGGCCAACATACCGGACGCAAAAATAGTTCACGATTTTCGAACGTAGCCGACACTGTCAACCAACAAATTTAATATAGCAATATAGTCTGTGGGCAATATGGCCGACGTTTTGTCATCAAATTGACACTTTTAAATGCAAAATACGCGACAATCCGAATTTTGCGGATACATATGTTCAACTCAAAAATCGTTATTTTTATACGTTCTTCAATTTGAGACAGGTCTCGTTCGGGTCTACCGTACCCCTGCACGAAATTATTAATATAGATATTGTTAACGCCTTTATCTAATTTGATTCCCATAATCTATTGTGCCCACATTCCTTCGCCAGAATGTCGGCAAAAAAATCTCCTTTTTTTTGCCGCACGTGGCTATCTACCACCGGGCCACTTCCATTTTGAATCCGTTTGTCAAAGTATAATAACCTTTATTTTGTATTAATTTAGGTGTAGTCTGTTATTTTTGGAGTGATAGTTATTTTTGTTTCGATTTTATACTTAAGCGCTAGCAGTGTTTCTTAGTAATTTTACTCAGCATTTTGACAGCTCGAGAAATGAATGAGGATTGCGGATTATTCGTTTTACAGTGACAGTTGCTCTCCGCTCGTCGCCAGGTCAACACGTCACCCCGACAAATGTTCAAAAGTTTATTTTATTCTCTAAATTTCAAACACATATTTAAGAAGGGATTTCGTTTGTGACATCATAGGTGAGTTTTTGTTTAAATTCATTTTTTGTTAAAAAATGTAATATTACGTCATTATTACGCAATATTAGTTCCTAGTGTGACTCATTGAATCCGACACATCTGTCAAACAGTAACCCATCAGACACTTGCATAAATAAATAAATTACAATATTTTCCTCATCCAAATTCGATTTCCAAATCCATCTTCGCAGTAGTATTTTTAATTCGTGATTTTCCAGTGAATCGATTTTGTATTTTCAATTGACGATCGTTTGTTTTCATACTAAGTAAATTATATTCATAAATCATATTTTGAATAAATTATTGTCAACCTATCTTTAGGACCAATAGTCCCCAACATATTAAAAAAGCATTGTATTAAGTTTTAAAATAGTGTTATATGACATAGGTACATTATAATACAATTTTGAAAAATTTCAAATACGTAAATAAATAGAAAATGCTTTCTTCTTCACATCATGATACATAAAACATAATATATAACATTACATACATCCATTTAATACCAATAATATAATTTGCATTAATATAAATATCATGTTGCCTAGTTTTAAACTAAACAATAACTTTGGAAAATGAAAAAAATTTTTGGCTAAAAATACACAAAGTCCATACCCAAAACGTTCATAATCTAATGTAAAATTCGTATACACACAATTTAATAAATTTTACTTAACATCTCAGAGTTACGTAACAATAGTAACATGATTTCCAGCGAAAAACCACCCCGTGTGGTGCGCGCCTCCTCAGTATATAAGGGTGGCAAATACCAAAAAGCACGTATTCGCGTCCTAACTAGGAGACAAGCCACATCAGATCTAGTGTCCCACCGGCTTTACTCAGTGGACATACGTGAGGTACGATTTTTTTTCAACTTATGTATTCTGAACTTTTCTAATGTGCGTGTGTAGTACAGCCGAGTTCGAATAAATATACATGGAGGAAGTGATCAAAAATATGTAACGAGATTTTCTAGTCGTTAGTCGCCCAGATATTTTCGAGCTTTAAGAACGTGTACATATTTACGAATTCGATTGCACGTTATATTTGTGTAAAAACTTTGAAATTCGATAGTGAAAAATATTTCTGACATTAGTGTAGTGTTAATAAGCCTGACCATTACTAACTTTTAATAAGGTAAACGTCTCAGTTTTGGACACAGTCCTAGACAGTCAGCATCAAAAATAGCTACGCATATGAACGGGTCAAAAGTTATTATTCCCTTATAATAAACACGTTTGAATTTTTCAATTGCGTAGCTACTTTCCATGCTGACTGTACTTGTCACTTTCGATATTAACTTAAAACGATAGCTTTGGATTTCATTAAATCTAAAGAATAAGACTTGCCGAATCCCTTAATATTTTTAAAAACTAACTAAAACAACACTATTTGTCGCTTCCATAGGTTTTTAATTCTGCTATTGGCTGCATGCATTCTTTTAATTTTCTGTTAGGTAAGTAGGTTATTTGTAAGATATGTTTATATTATGTTAATTTTTAACCCATAGTCGAGTACGTCAATTAAGTTAGAGTTAAGCCCAATTAGAGGCCTTCGGGCGGCTTGAGAACTTCTAACAGTCAAGTTGCCCACTCATTAGACAAGCCTTATCCCAATAAGGTCTAGTTTCCCCCTTGGGTTGGAAGGTCAGGTGGCAGTCGCTTTCGTAAAAACTAGTGCCTACGCCATGTCTTGGGATAAGGTAGCGGACCCCGGGCATCCTTCAGGTTGCAACTCTACTGGGAATAACGCTAGGAGGAAGAATGAGCCGGTGAGCGAAGCGTCTCCGCATAGGTAAAAATGCTTTCTATATCCGGATTCCTTGTTCTCCTCTACAGGTCGCATTTCTCATCCGAATCTCGTGAAATTTTGTGAGCAGGTTCGATAATTATACAGCATATTTATGTCGCTTCAACTTTTGGAAAATTGTAAAGTAATAAAAAAATCGCAGGTCAACAGCTCATAGGTAATTAAAACCATTAAAACAACTGGGTTATCATCCACCACCACCACCACCATATCAGCCCTAGGACGTCCACTGCTGGACATAGGCCTCCCTCAATTTCATGGGGGGTAAATGCCATAATCGCCACGCTTGGCATGCGGGTTGGCGATCGCAGTATCTCCACCGCACTCCAGGAATGCTGCTGCCCATTCCCCGGTGGTCTAACCGTGGCCCGGTGGCCCGGGTTATCATATCACATGAAATTTTAGAGCTCAAACTTAACGCGCGCTTGTGAAACCTACTGTCCGTAATCGTGTAAAGGACCGCCATGGGCAACTTTGTATGGAAGCTGAGAGCTAGGTAATTTCGTTCTATGGGCACCAATTTATTTATTTATTTAGGCTATTTTCTGTGCGACTTGACAAGTATCCTATCATTTTCTCTTCGTTAATATCTCATCGAGGCCTATTGCGGCCTATCTTAGATTTTACATGCACTTTTGGTTTCTAATTAACAAATATAGTTTAAAATATCACTCCAATTCTACAAATTATTGTAGATATCTTGAATGAGTTCGATTGTTTCTGACGGCAATTCACATTCGTAGTTTCCACTGATTACTTAGATATCTTGTTAGTTGTATCAAATATAATGTAAAAAGAAGTTTACTACTTTTTAAATCGCCACAATGTTAACCGGCGGCCGGTGTGTCGGCGTAACCGTACACGGCGCGTGGCCCGACATGCACTTGGCCGCTTTCTTTCCACTTAAATTCTGATAGACACTATAAAGAAATAAATTGCTTCGCTGCTAACTAGAACTTTAATAGAAGCATCGTATTATTTAAACAGTTTAATGGATTTATCTAAATTTTGTCATAATTTGAGTTTAAAATAAGGCCACTTATTGTATGTTACATTATCGCCCGAGAGGAAATGACAGACGAGACTTACTCGTAAAACGACTGGCTCGTGGACTATAATGAGCGCGCAATAGATCATGGACAAATTGAAATACGAAAATGTATCTCCCATCGACCCTCTAATCCATAAATAGAGATTCTCAGAAACATACAGGGCGAGAAGGACTTGATATTAAATCCTTTTCTGACTCTGTAATTTGAATTTGTAGCCACTTCAAAGCATTCGTAATTAGACGAAATAACATATCATTATCACCGCTAAGATATATCACATTAATAAATCAAGGCTAATACGGTACAAATAAATCTGTTTTTCGACATAATATATAGACTTTGTGCGTATGAAAGCAAATTCGGCTTTAGTAATGATTTCAGAGAGGACAAGTAAGTTTTTTTCAATCCAGGTTATTTTTAAACTGTCTGACTAATGTCTTTCATTTTCTTTTTGCAGTTTTAGTCAACTGAAACATACACACTTTCACGTTTATAACATTAGTAGTGGATAAGTCCTAGTATTATGCACCAACCCTATGTGATTTCATTTGCCTACTCTCTCATAAAACAAGTATTGAACATTACACTCGGTAATATTTGAAAAAAAAAACTGTCCCCTCTCAGGTACGCTTCAATGAAATTCAACTCTCACATTTTTTACCCAATTTAAACTTTAGCTACAACTAACAAGATTCAGTTTTCTTTGGAGATTGTCAGCTGTTAGTGTAGATTGTTCCGCTGCAGTCCAACCCAAAATGGATGAATGCTTGAAGTCACGTAGGCCAAATGCATTCGAGGGCTAGTTTTGAAGTCAATCAGCTTCAAGAGTAACTAAATTCGATGATAGGTTTAGTGGGTAACTCTGCTTGCGTATTGGAAGGTTCCGGGTTCAAATTCTGGTAAGGCCAAATATTTTCTGAAATTGATTTTTTGCTACTTAGTCTTGGATGTTTCCTGGTGTATTTACATACGTATGTATGTATTTTATCGCCAAGTATTTATGAGAAAAGCGTCATTCAGCTTACTGGGGAAGGAGATCGAATCGTCACTTAAACAATCGACTTTCAACTGAACAAAATTGATGTTAAAATTTTACGACAACGGATCATCATCATCTTATCAGCCGAAGGAAGTCCACAGCTGGACATAGGCCTCCCCAAAGAGTGCCACAATGATTGATCCTGCGCCTGCCGCATCTAGCGGATTCCTGCGATCTTTACCAGGTCATCAGTCCACCTTGTGGGGGGCCTGCCCACGCTGCGCCTTCCGGTACGTGGTCGCCAATCGATAACCTTTTCGCCCAACGGCCATCGGTTCTACGTGCAATGTGCCCCACCCAGGGGCAATTAAATCTTACTTTCTTCACATCCTAAAAATGATTGCTAAGTCCCAGAATGCTCAAACGCGACTCATCTAAATTAACAGAGCTTATAGTTCTCTTATTGCTTACATTAAATAAAACTGCTTGATTATAGTAACCAGAGGGGCTAGTATGATCGCTTATATGTCGGACATATAGCATTCGTCCCGTACTGTCAAGTATGTAAGTGCGAGAGGGACGAATGCTATATGTCCGACATATAAGCTATCATACTAGCCGGGCAGGAACAACTCCTAATAAAGGGCGATTTCAGATTCATCTTACAACTCGATTCCACCGATACGAGTAACTACTCGTAAAATCTAGTTATATTGAGTATGAATCGATTGCGCATACCGCTACATATGGCAGCGATCGGCATATGACTCATACAATGATTTAGGGAATGCTTAAGAGTGCGCAGTACGTTCGGTTCTCCATACAAACGTATTTACGCTCTCATTTTAAAACGCCATGCTAGAATAACATGAAACTTTGTATACACTAAGGGATCCGGCATATCTAGGTCGGAAATTAGTTTCTGTTGCTTGAAATTATAATGGAGAAAAAATACAGCGATTATTAATGTTTTCATACAAGCCGTAAAAAACATAAAACCCGGTGTATTTTTTTTCTTTTACAATTTTTAGCAACAGTTACTAATTACTGACCTAGATATGCCGGATCCCATTATGCATACAAAGTTTCATGTTATTCTAGCATTGCGTTTTAAAATGAGAGCATAAATACGTTTGTATGGAGAACCTAGCGTACTGCGCCCTCTTAATAGGCTAGTTTACAAAAAATATTAACGATGCCATTCGAACCAGTTTTTAAAGGGGATAAAATGTTTGTATGGGACCAAGACGAAAGTCTTTGACCAGTGTGTGTTGTCAGTGATGACATATGATACTGAAACGTGGTCGCTTACTATGGGCCTCATAAGAAGGCTCAAAGTCACCCAAAGAGCAATAAATAGTAAACTAAAAGAAGCGCCTATCGCTATAGGTACTCATGATGAAAGACCGCGAACCGGTTTGAAATATATCGAGCGATATTCGACCTCAAAGACATGAGTGGCCTGGTTCATTATATTTTAATACATAGAAACATACAAGACTTAGGAGCAAATGATCATAACATTCATAACACAAATAAATGCCCTGATCTGCCATTATACATTATGTGGAGTTATGTAAGTAGAACATTGTCCATTTTCCTCAAAAAAGCTCGTTCTAAATATAAATGTCCCAGAAAGACGGAATGACGAACCATTTTTTCATAATCTTAAAATCACTTGAATGGCCGAGTTGTATAATTTTTGTCCGATCAAACAGTGACTTTAATGTCCAAGCAAGAAAATTCAATATCTAATGGCAGTATTATAAATTACGGATATTTTAATAATTTCGACTGCATCTGCATCATAATTAAAGTATATGTCCCAGTGGTTAACGCTGGCTCAAATAACACTTTGAATCTTAATACATATCAATAAAAATGAACGATAGGTGACAACTATTGAGAGAGCGTTCGTGGCCCAGCGGCGCCCGCGTACCGCGACTTAGCCTCGCAGTACGGTCGGCCTCACAAGGGACGAACACCTTTGTACCTTGTCACTTTAACGTCGTGTTTAAATTGTCATACTCAATGTCAAATGGGTGAAAGCG
Source organism: Notocelia uddmanniana (assembly GCA_905163555.1). Taxonomy (NCBI): domain Eukaryota; kingdom Metazoa; phylum Arthropoda; class Insecta; order Lepidoptera; family Tortricidae; genus Notocelia; species Notocelia uddmanniana. The sequence goes on along the minus strand of LR991074.1, from coordinate 1,836,967 downwards.
ACAGTCCCAAAGTGTCCTGCTACTTATGAGGCCGGCTGTACGCGAGCGCCGCTGGTCAACGTCGGCTGTGGTCAATTCTTGGATGGCTGACCGCCTGACCAATTCAGATGGTTACTGCCTTGAGCGCTTCCGTGCTCTGGAAGGCACGTAAAACCGCTGATTCCGGGGCTGAGGCCTTCGGGTGGCTTGAGAACTTCTAATAAACAGTCAAGTCCACTCACTTGATAAACGGAATTCCAAAGAGGTCTTGTTTCATCCTTGTGAAAATGCGAAACCTTTGTCTCAAATCAGACACCCCAGTATATAAAAAATAGATATTCCTTTTAGCGTAATAAAAACAAGGGCCTCGGCTGTCAGTACAATTTTGTACTTGTTGGTATCGAAACTCTAGGTCTATGGGGTCCCAGCGCGCACAAGTTATTTAGTTAAATTGCGAAGCGTCTGATTTATATTGGAGGACATTGGGGAACAATCTTACATCCACCACCATCCACCATATCAGCCCTAGGACGTCCACTGCTGGACACAGGCCTCCCCCAATTTCATGGGGGGTAAATGCCATAATCGCCACGATTGGCATGCGGGTTGGCGATCGCAGTATCTCCACCGCACTCATGGAATGCAATCTTACATAAATCGACCTAATCCCAAACTAAGCAAAGCCATGGGTACTAGACGACGATATATACGTACATACTTATATCGATTAATACATACTTAAATATAGAAAACATCCAAGACCTAAGAACAAATATCCGTGCTAATGCACAAATAATGCCCTGGCCGGGATTTGAACCTGGGACCTCTAGCTTCGGAGACAGTGTCACTACCAACTAGGCTAAACAGGCCGTCAAATTGTACACATACAACGTTGACGTAACTGGCGACCGAAGAACTGGGGGACTCCTCGCTCACCGTATCAGCATTGCGATGCAGTGAGGAAATGCCGCCAGCATCCTCGGTAAATTCCCTCAAGGGCCTGTTTTAGATTTAAGTTAGTTTTAATTTTATTTATATTATTTTGGTTAAGTATTCTTGTATATAATTATGTTCTTTGTACATAAATAAATGAATATATAATATTCCTTCTATATTGCCGAATTCTTACATTAAATACGGAGTAAGCAGATTAACTATGTCATAATGCAGTCAATGAATCCAAGATATTATAACATACAAGCACTAAATCCCAACAACGTAGTAAAATAGTCTTACAGTCAGCAAATCATATATCAACACCTTCTACCTAGTGGTTAAAAAGCGTTATTTCTAAATATAAGTTCTAACTTACTACATTAATATTTTAAGCAATATGGGTTTTATTGTATAGAAAGCAGAATCGTGACCTATAGTGTCTAATATCATTATTCACTTCTAATTTACCGATGCGAAACGCAAGCAAACCAACACAATCACCCACACAGGGCTGCCATCTCTAAATTCGTCAAACCCGGACAAAACCTTTAAAAAACCCGGACATTTGGCGTAAATCGCATTTTTTCCCCGGACGTGTCCGAAAATAATACTTTAAGAGTTTAAAAAAAATTAAGAGTTTAAAAAAACTCGAGGTGAGTAGTTACGCACCTTACCCATTAAGTAACAGTGTCCGGGTTTTCCCCGGACACTTTGGGAAAAACCCCCCGGACGCCCTCCAAACTAGGATAAATCCGGGGAAACCCGAACGGATGGCACTACCCACACACATGTATTACATTTTTTTATACCGCGTCAGTGACAAACAATTGTACAGCCCGCCTGGTAAGCGGTCACCACCTATGGACGCCTGCAACCTAGGGGTGTCACGTGCGCGTTGCCGACCATTTCAAAATGTATACACTCTTTTCTTGAAGGACCCCATACCGTTGTCCCTCGGAAAAACCTCAGCAGAGAACTCGTATACTTTTGTTCATATGCTGCGGTCGCCTAGTGTTTCAAGCATGCGGTGGTCGTGGGTTCGAATCCCGGCTCGCACCAATGAGTTTACAGGAACTTATGTTAGCTTTTCGGTGAATGTGTGGCGTCACTTCTGCATCTGTCAAATCTGACGCAACGCGCTATCGAAGTTTCTTAAATCAGTAGCATAAGTATAACTTCCAACCAACTCTGAATGGACTTCGGTCCCTGAGAAATCTCTATTGTATACCACCACCATATCAGCCCTAGGACGTCCACTGCTGTACAATAGGCCTCAACCAATTTCATGGGGGATAAATGCCATAATCGCCACGCTTGGCATGCGGGTTGGCGATCGCAGTATCTCCACCGCACTCTAGGAATGCTGCTGCCCATTCCCCGGTGGTCTTGGTCTTAGTTTTAGGACATACCCGGGTCCTCTATTGTATATTTGTATATATATATATATCTCTTGTACATAACCCTTTCCTGTCTTGTATATCTAGCCTTGTACATATATCCCATCTAGTAGTAGAACATCCCCATATCTACAAATGAAAACATCTTAAGCCCGCGTAGTGGGAGGCGCAGCGTAGGTAGACCCACAAGATGACAAGCACAAGAAGCTCGCGGGAGGCCTATGGTCAGCAGTGGACGTCGTTTGGCTGGTATGATGATGATTATGACGTACATTAGTTTTTTTTTAAACCCAGTGGCAAAAGCCGGTCAAACCCATGACTAGATTAAAAGTCGTGTGCCTTTCGCTTGACTACATTGGTAGTTTATAGTGAGCTAATAATCTCTATTAGGGTTCCTTTCCACCAGAGATGTGCTATGCTACGTTGGATGTGTTTGAATCCACCAATCATATTCATTAATCCATATAGTATAAGCACTGGTGAAAACGGGTTTTCGTAGCGTAGCTTTCACATCCTCGCAGCATAGCTGCCTAAGTTATATTTTTTATTAAAAATGGGATTGCTCTTGGGCAGCATCTAGCCAGGGGGCAAAGATGAGGCCGACGATGAAGCGAGCTCACCCAGAAGATTAGGTATCTTCACTCGTGCCTTAAAAAGGTCCAGGTTATATGAAGGCGGAGAATTCCAAACCTTAGAAGTGCGCATTATGAAGGATGATGCAAAGCGCTTGGTTCGAATTAGAGGAATTTCGATTAGGTAAGGATGATAGCCAGCCGTACGTCTGGATGTCCGATGGAAGAAGGGGGAAGGCGGTACGATGAAGGGTGGTGTATTAGAGTAAAGGAGATCCGCTCATTTAAGTTTAACGTTTTCTGTACAAGTGTACATTTGATCTATTCTCGCTAATGCACAAATCAGAAAATTTGACAGAGACAGAGAAGTGACATCTGACAGGTTTTCACCTGTCAGTGTCTCCGTCTTCATAACTGAAAATTGTACTAAACTGACGTTGTGGTGTGTTAAGTTTATATGGGATTTAACATCCTGGTGCAAATGGAGACAATTCGTTAACAGCCGAAAATGATCGTTCTATATGTCGCATTCTAACGCATTTTGATGCACCATAAAAAAATAACGAGATAACTATATGAAAAATCATTTGGCTTAATACTGCGAGTCTGCTTTTCTCTGATGTCTGCGATAGCTGCATAGCGCATCTCTGGTAGAAAAGCACCCTTAATCTTTTGCGAATGCATACATATATACATTACACAGGCATGATAGTTTGAATGAATGAATTATGCATACAAATGCATTACAATGTTTAAGTAGGCACTTGGAATGCAGAATTTAAAGGGTGTGATATATTCGACACGTTTCGCAAATCAGAAATGGTAGTGAAATTTTAAATTAAAATGCTCCCTTTCAACTAAAAAAGGAACGAAATTCATGGCACTCTCAAGAGTTTATTTCAAGCTAACATGGTTATTGACATTAATATTACTATTAAATTTACCATGTACGGTCGAGGAATTTGAATGTTTGTCACTTTTGGACTCTATTTAAATAAATAAATAAATTCCTCGACTGTACCTACAATCTACATCGGTTTTTTTGGGTTGCCGATATTTCGACGTCGTTGCAAGCACCAATTTCAAGGATTAACTAACGTGCTGCGAGTTTTGGTTGTGGTGTGGTTTACCCCTGAGGGTCTACCCACACTCCATAGCGATCTACCCTCGTCTTGGTACGCTTTTCGCGCAATCGGGAATTCATAAAAACAGATACGTATTACGAAACTTATGGATCGCCCCTCGTACATGGTAAATACACCATTATTAATGGTAATTCTAACACTCAGTGTTAGGTATTTATAAAAAATCCGTGCCCGGGATTTATATATTTGTCTGCCAAAGTCAGAATGGCACAGACTTGACTGAAAAGCGATATTCTGGAGATGTCCCCTTCAGTAATTTAGACAACTGGCATCGCGACCACGCCTTTGAACCACTTTTTTTACCTTTTACTTCCTAGGATTTCAGTTATATAATACAAGGACTGTGGTAAAGAAGCATATGGGCCGCCGGTGGAAAACGGACACGGCAGCCTATGGACGCGATTCCAGAGCAGTAACAAGCGCGTTGCCGACCCGTTCTTTATTTGAGGATTCGTTGACTTTTGGCTACAGCCAAAAGCAGGTCCTTGACCCACAACAAAGCGCATCCTAGCCCTAGCGACCTTACTCACCGTCAGGAACAACTATATACACCTACCGAAGATAGTGATGTTGTTATGGCTGGGGTATTTTGTAAATACTCGTAGCCCTTTATTAAGCCCATTCGACGCCAACGATATCTTAAGACTGCGCAGTACGTTCGGTTCTCCATACAAACGTATTTATGCTCTCATTTTAAAACGCCAGGCTAATAACATGAAACTTTGTATACACAATGGGATCCGGCATATCTAGGTTGGACCATAGTTTCTGTTGCTTGAAATTATAATGGAGAAAAAATACAGCGATTATTAAGGTTTTTATACAAGCCGTAAAAAACTCAAAAAGCCGCTGTATTTTTTTTCTTTTACAATTTCTAGCAACAGAAACTATGGTCCGACCTAGATATGCCGGATCCCATTGTGTATACAAATTTTCATGTTATTCTAGCATGGCGTTTTAAAATGAGAGGGTAAATACGTTTGTATGGAGAACCGAGCCAGACCGAGCGTACTGCGCCCTCTTAAGAGTCCCAAGTAGGCCCGACCGAACTCGATTCTCCATACAAGCGTAGTTTCATTCTCATTTTAAAACGCTGTGCTGAAATATCATGAAACTTTGTATACACAATAGGATCCGCCATATCTAGGTCGGAAATTAGTTTCTGTTGCTTGAAATTGGAATGAAAAAAAAGCGAGTTTTTTAATTTTCAACCGAAACTAATTTCCTACCTAGATACTTTGGACCCCTTGTGTATACAAAGTTTCAAATCATTCCAGCATGCCATTTTAAAACGAGAGCGAAACTACGTTTGTATGGAGAACCGGGCTTACTGCGGACTCAGTAGATGTCAATTGTCGGACCAACAAAGCTAATGACTATAATAGTTGTTGTGGCGTGCGTCGTCAAAACAGCCCTTATGCTTTCAACTGAGATTTATATTCGTCCTTTTTTGGCAGATGTTGTGTAAGTGACGTGTTTATTCGTGATGAGCGGCAATGAAGGGCTAACCATAACCAATGAAGAACATATAGAAAAGTTTAATATTTGAATACTAAATAGGAAATTGTATGCAATATACACTTATAGTAACTTTTCACTCATCCCTAGTCCTAATTTTCGCCTAACAGCTTAAGTCAAGACAAATCGTGTAAAATGACATACTTTTCGCATTTATGTCAAAAAGTTACATCACCACCTTACTAACTTTCTTTTACCCAGGGGAAATCCGTTATGGATTCCACCCCACCCGGGAGAAGTGGGTATGTCCGACTCGTATGGACTAAAACCCTTGGGATGTTCCACGTTCGCATTTGGATAGAGCCCCGGGAACGCTATTGCACACAGGAACTCCACCTTACTACCTAACCTAACATAATTTGCGCATACTTACCTAATTGTATGATTATCATCTTTTCTTTCTCATATTCTACTTCTTAGGATTCTTTGTATGAGCTTATAAAATCGTATTCTAAAACGAATCATTTGTTCCAGATCAACTTTTACACTCAACGCCATCTACCGCCGAATAACAGAGATGTTCAACTTAGTGTCGCTACTCGTCGCTGCGGCGCTAGTGTCGCAGCAATGTGGAATTGAAGCGAATGCACTGTTAGATAACAAACAGTTGGACAATAATATTGACCCTTTTGGTAAGTATTACATGAAGAAAGTGTACCGTTCAAAAAAATTCACAGAGCTCGTGCACTACACGACCATCAAGGTACATTGAAAATGAACTCAACAAAATAAAAAAATGCATTACATTTGCTAACGTTATGCCAATTTGGTTGATATATAATATATAAACATAGCTCACATACAAAATTCCTATTAAATTGGCAATTTAAAGCGCAGCCAAGTTACGGTAACCGCATAAAAAGGCATTTGCCACTTTACTAATATTCACGCAAGATAACGGCGACTTCAAATTAACTCGACCTCCAAACTCCGACTATAACTATAACAAGAATTTTCAAAGTCGAATTCAACATGACACCCTAGGCCCCAGGAGAAGGATAAATTATATGATATCATAACCTTGATAATTTGTTTAATTTTCTCGCAATCGAAGTGAAAAGCAGATGTATAACTCATGTATAAAACTCATTTTATCCTCTACCTTATATCGACCCTTGCCTGCGGCTCGGGTCGATAAATTGTCTCGGATGAAATGGCTTGTTTTATGCAATCTCAATCAATTATTTTATTTTCCAAGGTTTTGGAAGATATTGGTCTTCCAAAACATCATTGACTTATCCACGAATTGCTTTTCCCGGGCACTGCAATAATGTGCTATTGTTGTCTCGAACTATAATTAATAATAATTTATTATAGAAACAATACATGTTTAATTTAAACAATTTGAAATATAAAACTAAAACTAACTACAATTGTACAATTGTGTTGATTTTAAAAAATGTATATTACCTACTAATAGTCGTTCTGACTTTTTGACTTCTACAGCGCAAACACTTGACCCGATCGTCTTTGTTTTAGGCTCAAATTGTAGCCGACTAAATTGTCCAGAGGAGTTTTGATCAAAATTTTGATATCATTCTTCGTTTCCAAAATATCGAGTGCCAAAATGAAAAAATCGGAGGAAATTGAATTTTTTATTTTTCACTATTTCGGCCAAAACTTTTTTCTTTCTGGACTTTCTCAAATAATTCTCTTTGCATCTTACACATCTCGTAAATACGCGTCTTTTGAGCCTAGTTTGAATATCATACCTTCACAACTCTCTGAAATATAAGGGGATCGCACTATTTCGTGAAATGGAACCCTACTTATACTGGAGTAAACGAAAAGACATTTTCAATGTCAAAAAATTTTAAAGGTCTGTAAAATCACGAGGTTTTCTGGAATGACCATTTTATGTACCCAATCTTCGTTAAAGCCTTAAAGGGAGTCTAAATTCGATGAAAGATGTTGTAGTATGAAAATGTTTCAGGAAGTATTGAAAAAAGTTAGCCTGAAACTACATGTCATAAGCGCGCACCACAAATTCATATAACATGTCAAAATAAATAATAAAGAGGAAAAAACACAAAATCAATCGAATTTAAAATAATTAATCACCTGCCGCTTGTCAAATTACAAAATAATATTAACAATTAAATAGGTGATATTTAAAAAAAAATGATGACTCTAGAACTAAAAATTTGTAAATACGATTTGGTTTTTACCTACGGTTGATATTTGGATTTGATGTATTTTTTTCTTACTTGCGACTCCAGAGGAATCACAAGTGCGTTGCCGACCCTTTATGGACTTGGGGATGCGCTGTGTTGAGAGTGAGGGTGAGGGGGAGACCTAGCGATGATGTAATTTTTCTTACAAAACCCATCGTTGGATAGCTCGTTAAAAATTAACATGGGTTTTCTTTAATCGTTTTTGATACAGGAATGCGTTTGCATGATATAGAGACTATAAGTGCTAATTTGTGTTGAATAATGATTTTAAAAGAAAAGCTAATACAGCTAAGTTGAAATTACTATGTATTTGACGAGTAATAGCCTAACTAAAGAAACGGTACTTGGTAAATATTGGTCTACTTACATATATTTTGTGTGTGTCAAACCAGTTTATAATCATTTCGTAGTAATATTGCTCATTTTAAGTCTCTAGTTATTATCATTATCATCATATCAGCCGAAACCCGTCCACTGCTGGACATAGGCCTTATTCTAGTTATGCAATAAGAAAGCATTTACATAATAAAAACCAAATATGAAAGTACTTCCACACTTCCAGATACCTTTAAGAAAAATACTTCGTGTAGTTTTTGTAACAACGGTGAGTAAAATAAAAATAAATAATGAAATAAAATAAATGAATGGACTTTTGGATAGTTTAATAACTCAATTATGAAAAAATCTTGATTTTCAGAATGAAAACTACTAGGAATTTTCTCGTTGCAAAAATAATCCCCGAGCAAATGATAAACAATAATCCGTTATTTTTCTTAATATAAAGCTTAAGTACAAGAAAGTCGTATTCATCGATACATTCCAAACCGGCCTCGAATTTTCAAGTCTTCAGATACAATATATTTCGAGTAATCTTACCTTTTTAAGGCACGAGTGAATAGGCATCTTCTGGGTGAGCTCGCTTCAACGTCGACCTCATCTTTGCCCCACGGCTAGATGCTGGCCAAGAGCAATACCTTTTTGTAATAAAAAAAAAATCTTACATAAAAATATCGAATTGCCTACTATTGGCTATGTGCACGTCTGAAACGTCAGACGTCAAAGGTCCCGAGACAATGTCAAAACTCAGAGATGTCAAATAATGACACATGAATATTTTATTTACTTTAGTAAACGAGAAAGACCCCGTATTGGAAATTTTACTGAAATAAATAAGAGAATAAATAAATACATACAAACGAAACAAATCGTAGGAAACCGTTAAAAACCAATAGAAAACGTAAAAGTAAATTTGACAGTGGTCTCCGGTAAGTACACATTTCTGCCATGGTGTGCGCTACGATCGCCTAGCTTACCCCCACCACCTACTTCGCACATAGCCAATAAATAATAATCCAATTGAATGCCCTCCAAAAGGTTTCGCTGATAAAGCACAAAGTATTACACGAACGTGGCAAATATCGAACACATATCGTTTTAAATAAATACATAAAACACTATGGGCCACTTCTCAGCTTTGACTTGCAAAATCACGAGACGAGAAATCTCCTTTTAAATTCAAATACGTGTAACATGCCAACTCCATTCCTTTTTTATTCTTGGATTCTGAAATTCATATTAAGTGAATAAGTAATAGTGGTTCAGTAATAGAATGACGGGTTTGACCTCAAGTTTAATTGGAAATTATAATCGATTTGAACTGAAAAAGCGATTGCTGAACTAAATGGTTGTGTAAATCATTCATCAAATGAACTTTACTCAAACGTATGGGTTGAAATTGGTTTGTTAATATTTGCCATGTATTCTTTCACAGTTATAATTTTGTCTATGATTTTATTCCCCACATACCTGAAATTGCCAAGATAAAAACAGACTCCTTAAAAACTTTAAATAACGAATTGAAGAAGATACCGTATAACTTTAACAATTGTTACAAAACCTATGCTTACCTAATGGGTTCAAAACTATTTTTTTCGAAGTAAGTAAGTTAATGTTTTTAACGTTTAGGAATTCATTTATTAAATTACATTCAATAAAAGGAAATAACACCGGCATGTATTGATTACGCACTGGTAAGAGTTTTTGTGGGTATTGTGATTGGATAATATGATATACGTACATTTAATTCCTTTAGAGTAACATCAATACACGCTGAGACTAGGACCCACTGCAGCCCGGCGGTAAAAGCTCAGCGGTGGAGGTCGGGGGTTTGAAACACCGGCTTGTACCGGGGCTTAAAAGTAATCGATTTTTTTTTACAAAAAAAAACAACTTCAACCGAGTTATTCGTCCATTTGTTGTGCACATACTTAATGCAAATTTAAGACTTATATGGTTTTCTCATGAATGCCATTGCCAGAACTAGACCAAATTGAAATGGGACCACAAAGGAAGCACTGGCTTTCAAATAAAAATAATCATCAAAATCAGTTTACCCAATCCAAAGTTCTGAGGTAACAAACATAAAAAAATACAGTCGAATTGAGAACATGCTCGTTTTATGAAGTCTGTTAAAAAATCTATGTACGAAACATCGTTCAATAGTTAATAGCTTTTTGGGGAAGGGATACACGTTGGGAAAACCGATCTAATACTAACAAGGTATAGTTTTGTAATACTAACAAGGGTTGGAAGGTCAGATGGCAGTCGCTTTCGTAAAACTCCAAATCGTTTAGTTGTACCCGGGGCATAGAATGCGGCTACGGTATCCTCTGCCTGTCGTAGAAGGCGACTAAAAGGTCCTTGGGGTCGAAGACGGTCACAGTTGGGGGCTGTGATCGTCTATGAAAGCAGATGGTTGGACCGACAGACTCTAAAGCGGCACTGGTGCGTTCCAAAGGAGATCCCAAAGCCGCCCGAAATGAATTGAGAAGGACGATCGGGGGGGTTTTAGTCGGTGCAAGTCCGACATAACTACCGCACTGTCCCCGCGGCGTGGTGGTATCCATAATGGATTTTCCTCTCGGAAAAAAAAGGTGCCAAAGCGGATCCTAGGCTCCATTTGCAACCGGAAGAACGCTTGGATGTAATTTTTCTATATAAGAGAAATGTATTTATTTTAATTTTAAAACGATCATACACCAAGGTTACAAATATGCTTAGCCTTCTTATTTGTCATAATTTCAGCTTCCCTAGTAAAGCGTCGCTCTCGCAACCACCTGACTATAGAAGAGGCGCCTCCCGAGACCGCTCGTCTGGATGGGGCTCCACTGCAGCTTAAGTGTGAGGCGCTGGGCGGGCCTCTGCCAACTGTGCAGTGGCTGAAGAACGGGGAGCCTATTACCGATGTGAGTACCTTCTAGCGTTCGTTCTCATTGACCAAGCGAGCGGTTTTTCGCGAAGCAGGAGTCACCGTTCCAGCTCGGGCAAACTGCTTTCTAATGTCTGTCTGGCCTTTGCCCACTGGGGACCGGAGAACCTATTACCAATGTGATTACCTTCTAGAGTTCATTCTAATTGACCGAGTGTGAAGCACGAGCGAAGCGTACATCAAGGCACTATAAGGATCGGTTGCACTAAACCGTTTGTGTGTAAGCGGTTTACATCAAAATCTATACTAATATTATAAAGCTGAAGAGTTTGTTTGTTTGAACGCGCTAATCTCAGGGATTGCTGGTTCGAATTGAAAAAATCTTTTTGTGTTGGATAGTCCATTTATCGAGGAAGGCTTTAGGCTATATAACGTCACGCTGCGACCAATAGAAGTGAAGACGCGGACGAAACCGCGGGCAACAGCTAGTGTATTTATATGAAAAGTTTGACAAGTTTCTATGGGATGACAGCTGCCGACGCTCTATTTACGTATACACGTAAATCACTCTATAATCCTAAGTTAGTGCACGCTTTTAGTGAATAAAATAACGTACATAAACGCAAATGTCGTGATAAAAGTAAGCATGCCAATTTCTGATATTCTAATTCCGATAATGGACATTCAGTCAGCGGGTTTACATTGAAAAATAGTACTTATCTGTTACTTTTCTTTCAGAATTCGAACTTCTGTGTGTTTTCCTGATTAGAATTATAAGCACTTACGATCCAGATAGACACGTTTTTTTACCACTATGTGAAGTTTTCTCGGACATTTTGTATGGATCGTCACATAGTGAACGCCTAAAATTATATAAAAACTTGGGGATCATTCTTTTTAAATATCAGTTAAATAGTAAACAAGGATCTGATCAAGAAAAACAAATAATTTCAAAAACTGAGAAAAAAAGTGACAAATACAATTTTAAGTGAAAACGCCGGCCACTTCTGTTGCTTTGAATTAAATTAAAAAATTGTCACGAATGGCTCAATTTCGAACACTGATATACCTTACCCCGCTTATACCAACTTCTATTACATCTCAATCTTGTTTACAGTATATCGACGAATCCAACGAGATCCAAGCAGTATACCCATCCAGTTTGGGCTGGCTGGTATCCACGCTGGTTGTGTCCGCTGCCGTGAGCGGCGATGTGTTTACGTGTGTCGCTTCCAATGGCAGACGTACGAAGACTGCTTCTACTACTGTTTACGCGGAGCCTGGTAAGCCATTATTAAGATCCAAGTGGTATATCCAGCATCTCATGGCTGATGTCCACGCTGGTCGTGTCAGCTGTCGGTGGTGTCTATGGGAATGCTGTGAGCAATAATGTGTTCCTGCGTTGTTACCACCGATTTGGTCGTGGAAACTGCTTCTACCACCGTTTAAAATAAGGCTGGTAAGTTATTATTAAGGTATATCCAAGCGGTACACCCATCCAGCCTGGCTTTGCTGAGTTCCACGCTAGTTGTGTCCGTTGCCGTGACAGTCGATGTGTTGCTGTGTGTCGCTACTACTGCTCTGGGTACGGAATGGCTTGTACCGCCACGCATGAGCCTGGTAAGTCATTATAATTAATAAGTGAAGATTGGGGACGAAAGTGGGTTCATGCTGCACTACATCTACGGTGTTAGTTAGGTCTTCACGGTACTGAAAGCCTGCTGTAAATGGCAATATGTTCACGTGTGTCTCTAGCATAGGCGTTAAGGAGACTGATTTAACAACCGTGTACACAGCCATTATTAAGATAGGTACGAGTCACAAAATCTAATAATTGCCTTCTAAATTTTTTAGGCGCTTGATAACAAACGGGCTTATTTCTTACTAGTTGCATGCCCAAGATAAAATATACATAGCCTCTATCTATCCGGAGGGACCACTTTATACATTGGATAAATATATTTTTTTTATCAGATGTGTATTTCCGGAAATTACCGCCTACATGACAATACAAGATTCCAATGCTACGGCAGCTCAGTGGTTCAAGCGTGGACGTCGTGGACTAACTTTACCCCTATAATTATTGTTCACTTGCAGAACAGCGCCATCTATGTGGCTAGATAATTAATTAGTTTACAACGCCACTCAATACAACTAATAGGAGGCGCTGTTATTAGTTTAGATATATTGTTAAGTAATATAATCACTTTCGAAATAGACTCGATACCAAGCGCACACCGACTCTTACTTTTCCCTGAAGACACCCTATTAGTTATATTGAGTGAGCCTCAGCCACGACCTAACAATAATATTAGTATACCTCTAGATAATGCTTTGATTTGTATTACGCTTTCATTAAGTTAAGGTACAAATGAAGTGCCTGATGCAGCTTAAGAACTTATCACATAGCTTAGTACGGATAAAAGCCTTTAAATAAAAATGCTAACGCCGTCAAACGCCCCGCTCGTTAGTAAAAATCAGCCTAACATACAGATTATAAACTATCCCTGTTGACAAATTTCGGCAAGTATCTTTACGCCAAGTTGTCGCAACCAGCTTCTTGTACCCCACTAGGGAATGCAATCCCGCATGAAGAAATCAATCCCGGTATTCAGCGGGATTGAGATTTCTAGTCCCGCTGGATCCCGGTATTGGCGGGATCCCGCAAGTTAGTGAGCTATTTTTCACTACACAGCTCGGAAAGTAGCCACTTTGTTCTTAAATCGCTCGTCACCCATTTCAAACGCCTCATGATGGCGTCATGTTTCAAAGTTTTGCTGGTTTTTGGTGCGTTTCCTTGCTTTAGTGTGGTGAAAAATATTATGTTTCACTCTGGAGCAAAGTTTGATTAACTCTCGTGCCTTGAGAGTCTTGAGACCCTCGCAGCTCTCTAGAATCTTCCGCTTGCTCGGGTCTCAATATTGGCAAAATTCGATGCGTTATGACGTAATAACAATTTCAAACTAGCTAAAAAATAGACAAATTCGCACAAAATACTCTTCTACGGCTCCCCCTTCCCCCGCCGTTGCATCTAGGCTCCGCCACGAAGAAATTCCGGTTGTTTCGGCAGTACGCGCGTTCCCGCGCTACGAGTAAACTATGTCGCTCTTCAATCCCGCAAATCCCGCGGGATCCCGCATAATTTACGTGCGGGATTAATACCGCATATAGCATGCGGGATCCCGGTATTTCGGGATCCCGGTATCCCGGTATTGCATTCCCTATACCCCACTAAGCTAAACATTGGAAGTTATTTTTATACGGTGTTTTTTATTAATTTCCAGGTGACGCCAACCTCCTCCTCCCCCTACTCCCCACGGCTCCCGTCATCTCCACCTACTACTTCCAGCTATTCCAGGATATCGGAACTGACGTCATCCTGCCCTGCCGCGTCTACAGCCCAACCGAGCCGCAGGTGTACTGGCTGGATGTGAACCATAACATCATCTACGGCAACTCTAGGATGAAGGTAAGGCTTTCATACAAAATCACTTAATTGGCTGGCATGCTGAGCACACCACGCGAACCTAACTGTAGTATGCCCTATATACTATGAGGTCGGCTAAAGACTGATAAACAGAGCAAGCTAAAACACTTTTAATATCAGCCGTAGGCCAATACACGGAACGCGCTAATATGCGGAAGTTCCTGATATCTGGTCTTCGGTGACTAAAACACTAACGTTAGTCTGCTTTGATAGGGGAGATAGTTATACTTATGTACTTATATGCACATGATTACATACGTGGTTTAAAATGAATGAGTTTCTGGACCTTTTAAAGGCACGAGTGAATAGGCATCTTCTGGGTGAGCTCGCTTTATCGTCGGCCTCATCTTTGCCCCCTGGCTAGATGCTGGCCAAGAGCAATCCCATTTTAAATAAAAAAAATGCGACGAGACGACGAAATGACGAAAACGACCTTCCTTTTTCGCATAGTGAGAGTAACACATTGCAGTCGCAAAGACATTTTGTAGCTTATTATTTGATACACTGAGAGTGTTAGATAATAGGTCTTCCATTCAGCCAGGATACCGAATTTATTAGGACCTCGGAAGCATCTTCCTGCGTTTACGCTATAGCCTTTGCGTGTTCTTCTTACACAACTTGGCTCTCATTACGAAGATATTAAAAGTGCACTTTAGAGAACCTGCTTATAGCATTATGATCGTTGTTATAATTCAAGATACAATATGAGGGCTGCTTACGGCAAGCGAGCTGGCCAATATTTATTTATTTATTTATAATATAGACTCGTAGGTGACACTAATTAGAATATTCTTTCTCGCAGGTGCTGCCCTCTGGCGACCTCCACATAATCGGAATCGGCTGGGGCGACATGGGTGATTATACGTGCACCGCCAAGAATCTTTACGGCAAGACTGTCGCATACAGCTTCCTGTATCCCACTAAGCCAAAACATGTAAGTTATTTTCATATTTCATGTAAGTTATTTTTGTATGTTGTTTTGGCCATCCGCAGCAGAACCAAAGTAACCTGATATGGCCCTCCAAATCACTAAACTTTAGTGGCAATGGGCGGGGCACATAGCACGTAGAACCGATGGCCGTTGGGGCGGAAAGGTTCTCGAGTGGCGATCGCGTACCGTATTGTGGAAGTCTTTGGGGGAAGCCTTTGTCCAGCAGTGAACGTCTTTCGGCGGACATGATGATGATTTCTATATGCATCATCATATCATCCAGAGGATGTCCACTGCTGGACATTGGGTTCCCCGCAGCTGCCCCCTCCTAGATATTCAAAATACCTTAGACTGTACCCACAATTTATAGTTTCATCATGGCTGGAGGCACTGTAGGTAGATTGTAACTCTTAGGTACAATTAAAGCCTAATTATTACTGTAACTGACTATTGGTTAAGAGGGCTTCAACGGTCCACTAGCGCTAAAAAATAAAATAAAAATATATATCTATGATTATTTAAATTTAACGATATATTATTAAAAAAGGGGACGCTGTGTACTGTATAAGTATTTTGTATTTAGATACCTTTTGAATACATTAAAGTAGTTAATACGTTGGGAGATTCGCCGATCTATGAGTTCAAAAATAAAACGGCCGTTTTTAATTTCGAAGCATAGATTGACGAATCTAGCAATGTAATAACTAGTTAAATGTGTTCTAAAGGTTAAATACGAAATATAATACATAGTGGACCCATTTTTTTTAATAATCATCGTCAAATTTAAATAATCACAATTATTTACTAGTGGCGCTAGTGGACCTGTGACATTTTAGTAAAGCGTTCTTTAGAGCCCCCGTGCTGGCAAGGTAAACATAAAACCACTTACATACTGAGCAAATAGTATAAGACTGTTGTGACTATAATAGTAGTAAGTATTTAGTTAATAACTAGAAACTTTTACGTGTATTTATTTGTAAAAATAAATAGTTAAGTAATATGCCTCAGTTAACAGTACTGCAGCAACCAGCAGCTTTCCTACAAAAAAATATGTCAAAATGATAGACGAAGATAAGCAAATTGTAGTTTAAAATAGGTTTCATTGACGTTTGTGTATGAGAAAAGGGATGGAGCGTCTGCATAGGTACTAGCGCTGTGGCGGCAGGTAGCAGAACTAAACTGAATAGTTCTGACAACTGCTTGTAGATGGCGTGAGCGGTATAAAATGAAAGGAAGGTTTTAGTTAGTTGCAACCATAAATGTCGAGCTACGACAAGTTAATTGGCTTAATTTTTTTATAATTATATGTTTCTTTTTTTTTCAGTAATCATCAGCATCCTCCGACTAAGCCTCTCACCCGCCGAAGCAAAATGATGTTCCTATTCAAAATAGTGTTTACGTAAACTAACTTATTCCTAGATTAAGTTTTGCTTAAAGATAAGTTAAATAGTACTTGCCTCGTATTTAAAACTACGGCATTTTTAATAATTTATTATTCGCTGTGAAAATAGTCCTGTTGAAAGAATTCGGTTATTGCGGAAATCGTCTTTGGAGGATTCTCACCTAACGGCTGGGGTCGGCGCGCACCCCACTAGAGTCAAAGGAATTCGAACCCTCCATACAGAAGTTAGATTTCATATTTAAATGGGTTGCGGGCAACCGGTCGGCTGCCGCCGGCTCTGCCGCTGCCGTTTGGATACGAAGTCTAGCTTCTGTATGGAGGGTTCGAATTCCTATGACTCCGGTGGCGAGCGCGCCGACTCCGGCCGTTTGGTGGGAATTGTCCATTAGTACGTAACTTCGCAAGCTAATGGAATAGTCCCAGTGATGTGCACTAGGATAGTCGGGTTCCAGTATCTGACAGTACAGGTTTTAAGTTTAAGTAATTTTAGTTTAAGCAACCGAATATTGAATAATATCGTATTAGGGAATGCAATCCCGCATGAAGAAATCAATCCCGGTATTCAGCGGGATTGAGATTTCTAGTCCCGCTGGATCCCGGTATTGGCGGGATCCCGCAAGTTAGTGAGCTATTTTTCACTACACAGCTCGGAAAGTAGCCACTTTGTCCTTAAATCGCTCGTCACCCATTTCAAACGCCTCATGATGGCGTCATGTTTCAAAGTTTTGCTGGTTTTTGGTGCGTTTCCTTGCTTTAGTGTGGTGAAAAATATTATGTTTCACTCTGGAGCAAAGTTTGATTAACTCTCGTGCCTTGAGAGTCTTGAGACCCTCGCAGCTCTCTAGAATCTTCCGCTTGCTCGGGTCTCAATATTGGCAAAATTCGATGCGTTATGACGTAATAACAATTTCAAACTAGCTAAAAAATAGACAAATTCGCACAAAATACTCTTCTACGGCTCCCCCTTCCCCCGCCGTTGCATCTAGGCTCCGCCAAGAAGAAATTCCGGTTGTTTCGGCAGTACGCGCGTTCCCGCGCTACGAGTAAACTATGTCGCTCTTCAATCCCGCAAATCCCGCGGGATCCCGCATAATTTACGTGCGGGATTAATACCGCATATAGCATGCGGGATCCCGGTATTTCGGGATCCCGGTATCCCGGTATTGCATTCCCTATATCGTATCAAAGCGATTTAAGTGATAACATCGAGAGCTTCGAGCAGCTAATGTTTATTATTATTATTATTATTAAAAAGAGCAGCTTGACACATAAAAAATAAAAATTACACTTCATTCCAGTCTTTTCGGCATGTACTTATGTACTTGATAGTTTTAAGATATTATATGTGTATGAAAATACTCTAAATATAGACAAGAGATTTGCCGAACTTTTCTACAAAACCTTTTGTGTAAATTAATTATGATTTAATAATAATGAGTTAATAACTTAATAGTACAACCACCACCATATCAGCCGAAGGACGTCCACTGCTGGACACAGGCCTCCCCCAATTTCATGGGGGTAAATGCCGTAATCGCCACGCTTCGCATGCGGTTGGCGATCGCAGTATCTCCACCGCACTCGAGGGATGCTGCTGCCCATTCCCCGGTGGTCTTGGTCGTACCTAGTTTTATAGGATATACCCGGGTCTAATAGTACCACAGTGGTGGCCAATTGGCCAATAATAAATAACACTTATAAAATTGAACCTATTCTGTCATAATTTGAAACGTATTCTATTAAATTCAGTTTGTACAAAAATAGGTGATGTAAAATGCATAGGTATATTGTCAATTTCCATTATTATTTCAATTATTACTGGCGCAGCTTTCATGATAAATCATTTCCTTTGGAATAAAGATTAAAAGCATTCATTCAGTATTTAAAAGGTAGAATCTTGTCGGTGCGTCTCTCCAGTCCGCTCTTCTCCCAGCTAGTTCTTTCACCTCTCGATACGACACGAAATCTACTTTCTCCTTGACCTGGTCCAAGTAACTGATTCGTGGCGGTCCTCTACCCGTTCTTCCCTTAATCTTCCCCTCTATTATCTTTTGAATTAGATCATCGTGCCGTATTAAGTGTCCCAACATCACTCTTCTGCATTCTATAGCATTGATAGAATGCCTCTTTTATTTTACCCTTTCCTTCTTCGTTGGTTATTCTTTCAGTTCTCTCCATTCTCCGCCAGCATACATCTTATACGCCTCAAGCCTCTTTCTTAGCTGTCATGGTCCATTATATTATAAGCATAATAAACGAGTAACTCATTGTTGTACTATATTTAATTTGATTTATTTATATTTTATATATTTTTTGAAACTATACCATTGCGATACTTAATTAAGATTTAGGTATTTATAAAATATACTTAAGTACATGTTTGGGTGTTACATACTGTCCTGTG
The DNA here is from genome assembly GCA_905163555.1 of Notocelia uddmanniana. NCBI lineage: Eukaryota > Metazoa > Arthropoda > Insecta > Lepidoptera > Tortricidae > Notocelia > Notocelia uddmanniana. The sequence continues at coordinate 1,817,814 of LR991074.1, read as the reverse complement.
ATTGGAAATTAATAAATACATGTTTTATTATTACAATAACTTATTTTTATTTAGTAAAATACGGATACCTATTGTTCACTTCTATAGTTATAAATTACGATTAGAAATGTCGTTTAGCTTAGTCTCAGGCACTTGAACATTTACCTTACTAGTGGCTCTGTGACTCGAAAAAAAAATTATATATAGTTATCGAACCTGCTCACAAAATTTCACGAGAATCGGTTGAGAATTGCGACCTGTAAAGGAGAACATCCGGACAGTCAGACAGACAGACATACGAAAGAGTTTTTGTCGAAAGCTGAAACGGAGACGCTTCGCTCGCTCGGTCAATAACGGATAAGAAACTCCCACGACACCAGATTAATCAAGACTGTAGCAAACAATTATACGGCATATGGATTTTTTGGACTCATTCAACTCAGAATCAATAACGCTATCGATTCTAGAAAAAGAAAAAAAAGTGTAGCCTGTGTGTATGTGTGTGTGTGTGTGTGTGTGTGTAGCTTTGTTCGACGATTCGAAAGTGCTTGTTGCTAGGCCTATATGAATATAGCTATTTACGATACAAGGGTTGTAAAATAAAGAAAGGCCGATATTGCAGATGTTTGAGGCCCGAGCCGCAGGCGAGGGTCAAATATGCGAGAGAGGGCTTTCTGTTTTACGACCCGTGTTTTATACACAATTTTACGTCACCACTTGGCCAGAAAGTGGGTTTGTTCGGACGCATAGCGTGCGGAAAAACGCGCTTTTTGGCAAGGTGTGGTGTAAAAGAATATTTTGAATTGACTATGCTGGGGATATTTTTTCTTCTTCTAGAATCGATAGCGTTTTGGGATTTAAAAAATAAACCAAAATATTTAAACTAATACCAACATACTTGTCAAAAAAAAGCTAATCTATTAAGCCGCTGCCAGTGGGTAACGTTAACGTTAAGATTATATATTTATAACACAACAAAAAAGAACTAGGACAGAACATAATAAAAATGAATATAAAAAAACATATAAATAAAACATATTAGAAATAGAAGCTAGAGGTCCCGGGTTCGAATCCCGGCCAGGGCATTTATTTGTGCATTTTTCACGAATATTTGTTCTTGGGTCTTGGGTGTTTTCTATGTATTTATCTATATAAGTATGTATATCGTCGTCTAGGACCCGTAGTACAAGCTTTGCTTAGTTTGGGACTAGGTCGATTTGTGTAAGATTGTCCCCCAATATTTATTTATTTATTTATATCGCTTGACATGTTTCAAATCGTTACGCTGTAGTTCCCCCGCATTTTCGACTGAACTCGATTCTCCATACAAACGGTAGTTTCGTTCTCATTTTAAAACGCCTTGATGTAATAATATGAAACTTTGTATACACAATGGGATCCACCATATCTAAGCCGGAAATTAGTTTATGTTGCTATAAATTATAATAGAAAAAAAAACGGTGAGTTTTTGAGTTTTTTAGGTCGTCCAAGAACACCTTAATAATCGCTGTAATTTGTCTCCATTATCATTTCAAGCAACAGAAACTAATTTCCGGCCTAGATCATAATATGCCGGATCCCATTGCGTATACAAAGTTTCATGTTATTCCAGCATACCGTTTTAACCTAAAATTGCCAGCGTATCTACGCCAACGCTATACGCTACCAATTTTAGACATCATGCACACATTTTTTTGCATTTTTTAGAACGATCGTTTTGCTCTATAGAGCGCTACCGAGGCTTTTTTTTTCGAGTAACCCACGATTTTTTTTAATTTTGTCAATCTAAGGGTTAAAATGTGAGCGAAACTACGTTTGTATGGAGAACCAAGATTGGAGAAATGAGCACTTTACCCACCGACGTGAAAAACATACAAGTTTGAAATGTTTTTAGGTTTACCATAGATTTTATAACACTGTTTTACACAAAGAAAACGTTTTAAATACCTATAAGTAAATATTACTGATTTAGCAACATTTTCTATTGATTTTACTCGTTCGCCCGTTGAATGTTGCAGTTTAAATGTCACCAATCATTCAAGTGACCTGACAGTTTCGTTAACAAACTATCGTTAGGTTAGATGATGTGGTCTAGCTAGGCAAAATTGCCTGGACTGGGAATATTGCCTGTTTTAAGATTTCGGCTAAAACTGACTGACCGACTGGTCTGACTGGTGGAGAATGCCATATGGCATTAAGCCAGCCTATAAGTACTGTTAGGTTTTCTTTTGTTATTAATAACTGAAATAATTTGGATGTTTGCATGCTTCGATGTTTGTTGTTCAATTACGCAAAAACAGCTGAACAAATTAAGATAGTTTTTCGTATACTAATAGTGTATAACCTCCTGTGGCCCAGTTTCAATGAGGTTTTTTTCGATTAAGGCCGAATATCCTAATATTAGAACTAACTAGTGGCTCTGTGAGCTGTAGACCTGGACTGGAATTTACTGCCGCCGTCTGTATTTCCTGATACATACAATCTGGGTCTCTTCAAGACAAGAGTGAATAGGCTATTACTGAATCAGTGAGCAACATCTTAGGCCTTGTCATCGCTTTCCATCAGGTGGGACTTAGGCCAATCGCTGGTCAGTCTATCATAAAATAAAAAAAGTCGCAATTTTTTTGGCAAATTTCATTATTTTTAAAAACTGTATCGAAAAAACTACATAATTATCGAACCTGCTCACAAAATTTCACGAGAATCGGTTGAGAAGTGCGACCAGTAGAGGAGGACATTCAGACAGACAGACAGACATACGAAAGAATTTTTGTCTAAAGCTAAAACGGAGACGCTTCGCTCGCTTGGTCAATAAAGTCCCTAACGCACAGACCAAAAATTGTTCATGTCTTACCAATATCAGGACCGATTTTGTCCCTCTAATATTTGCTTCGGCATTAATTCCCGGCGGTATTCCGTGGGCGGTAATTCACATCACTATTCAAATTATTTATATGCCGTCACTAAAATCACAAATACCTGAATCATGAATGTTTAGTTATTTATGTGTGCCGTGGTATACGAAATTAGGAGACCTTTCGGTGCGGCAGTAACTCAATATTAGGCTATCCGTTTATAACTGATGTTGGGTGGGAATAGTTGGTGGAGGTACATTGCTCGCTATGTTATATACCACGTCGTATTTTTTTATGTACCACGTCGGTGGCAAACAAGCGTAAGTACGGTCCGCCTGATAGTAAACGGTCACCGCAGCCTATGGACGCCTGCAACTCCAGGGGTGTCACATGCATGTTGCCGACGCTTTAAAAAATTATACAATACTTTCTTGAAGAACCCCATACTGTAGTCCGTCGGGAAAACCTCGGCAGGGAGCCTTCCACAGTCGGCGCGTCGGAAGGATCCTCTGAAACCGTACCGTACACGACCATTTACGTTCTAAGGTGTCCTGTGTCCATGAATGTCCTGCCGACAGCGAGACATTAAACGTAACACTCGAATGACATCCAGCTTTTATAGGCGTCCACCCACAGCCAGCCACGACCTGCAGCTGAAGTTCAACGGCTGCTGTAAAGATTCATCATCATCATCATCATCATGTCAGCCGAAAGACGTCCACTGCTGGACATAGGCCTCCCCCAAAGACTTCCACAATGACCGGTCCTGCGCCACCCGCATCCAGCGGACACCCGCGACCTTCACCAGGTCATCAGTCCACCGTGTGGGGGGCCTGCCCACGCTACGCCTTCCGGTACGTGGTCGCCACTCGAGAACCTTTCCGCCCCAACGGCCATCGGTTCTACGTGCTATGTGCCCCGCCCACTGCCACTTAAGTTTAGCGATTCGGAGGGCTATATCGGTCACTTTGGTTCTGCTGCGGATGGCCTCATTCCTGATGCGATCACGCAGAGAAACTCCCAACATAGGTCTCTCCATTGCCCTTTGGGTGACTTTGAGCCTTCTTATGAGGCCCATAGTAAGCGACCACGTTTCAGTGCCATATGTGCCTGGCAACACACACTGGTCAAAGACTTTTGTCTTGAGACACTGCGGAATATTGGACGAAAAGATGTGCCGTAGCTTCCCGAACGCTGCCCAGCCGAGTCGGATTCGACGATTAACCTCTTTCTCGAAGTTGGACCTACCTAACTGGACAGTCTGTCCTAGGTATACGTAATCGTCTACAACTTCGAGCGTAAAGTGTCCGATTGTTAAGGGAGTTGGTGCGACATGGACATTTGACATGATCTTCGTCTTTTCCATGTTCATCCTTAGACCAACTCGCTCGGAGGCTTTACTGAGGTCATTGAGCATTGTACTTAAATCCTCCATGGTCTCAGCCAAGACTACTATATCGTCAGCAAACCGAAGGTGAGTGAGGTAGTCGCCGTTTATGTTGATGCCTAGCCTTCTCCAGTCCAGAGTCTTGAAAACATCCTCCAGTGCAGCGGAGAACAGTTTAGGAGAAATAACATCTCCTTGCCTGACTCCCCGCTGCAACGGAATAGGCTTTGAGTTCTGGTCCTGGAGTCGGACTGACATAGTGGCGTTCTTGTACAAACTTTTCAGCACTTCGATATACCGGTAGTCCACTTGGCACCGCTGGAGAGATTGTAGTACAGCCCAGGTTTCGATCGAATCGAAGGCTTTCTCGTAGTCCACGAACGCTAAACAGAGGGGCAGGTTATACTCCTCAGTCTTCTGTATAACCTGACGGAGCGTATGGATGTGGTCTACGGTGCTAAAGCCTCTTCGGAAACCGGCTTGTTCGGGAGGCTGGAAGTCATCTAGCCTGCGTGCGAGACGGTTCGTAATGACTCTTGAAAACAGCTTATAGACATGGCTCAGAAGTGAGATGGGTCGGTAGTTCTTCAGTAAGGAGTTGTCACCCTTTTTGAAGAACAGCACCACCACACCTCTGTTCCACGCCTTTGGAGTTTTCCCTTCCAGTAAGACGGAGTCGAACAACTTCTGAAGGGCCCTAAGGACCGGTTTTCCACCCGCCTTCAGGAGTTCAGCTGTAATTCCGTCTTCACCGGGTGCCCTGTTGTTCTTCAGCTGCTTAAGAGCCATTCTAATCTCGTACAGGCTGATGTCCGGGATATCTTCGGTATAGTGCCGGGTTAATCTAGCTCTAGGGTCTTCCGCCAGACCAACTTCGGGTCTGCTAGTTGACGTGTATAGCTGTCCATAAAAGCACTCTATCTCACTCAGAAGCTCAGGTTTGGACGAAACGATTCTACCATCCTCAGTTTTTAATCTGGCGAGCTGGCTCTGCCCAATAGACAGATCTCTTGAGAAAACTTTAGAGCCCTTATTCTGCTCGATGGCCTCTTCAATCCGATTTGTATTGAATTGGCGCAGATCGCGGGTAAGGGACTTAGAGATCTGTTTATTGAGCTGCCTGTATAATTTCGCATCGGCTGAAGACTGCAGAATCATCTCATTCCTTTCCTCGATGAGCCTCTGAGTGGAGATAGAGAGCCTTTTGGCTCTTTGAGTTCGTTGGGCCTTAAAGAACTTCGACCCAATGCTATGGACAGCTTCCACAAACCCGTCGTTGAATTCGTCCACATCGCCGCCTAGACAATCGAAACGGTTTTGGAGTTCCAGCTGAAAGCTCTCGGGGTTTTGGATTTGGACTGCTGCTGGACGGAGCGTGGACTTCATCAGTCGAGAGCGCTCTAGCTTGACGCATATATTCAATGTGCCTCTTACCAAACGATGATCACTTCCGGTTTTAACCGCATTGATCACAGAGACATCATTGAATATATGCCTCTTCATCGACATGATGAAGTCAATCTCGTTTTTTGTTGCACCGTCGGGACTCATCCAGGTCCACTTCCTGTGCTCGCGTTTCTTGAAGAAGGAGTTCATCATGTAGAGTCCCTCCTTCTCCAAGAAACCAGCCAGTAGTTGGCCCCGGTGGTTCCGACTTCCAACTCAAAATTGCCCCACTCTCGGCTCTTCGCCGTCTCTCTTGCCCAGTTTTGCGTTGAAATCCCCCATAACAACGGTGAAGTAGGTTTTGGAACTATGCATGACCTTTGATATATCCTCATACATAGCCTCCACCTCGTCGTCGGAGTGTGCCGAGGTCGGCGCGTACACCTGTATGACCGTCAACGAGTACCTCTCGGATACTCTGAGTATAAGGTACGCCACCCTAGCCGACACACTCTCGATCTTCACCACGTTGTTCACGAGGGATTTGTGGACGATAAACCCGACACCTCCCTGGGACTGTTGGTCGCCCTCCCGGAAATAGAGCAAGTTGCCGGACTTCAGGGTTATCGTGTCCTCCCCCTCTCTTCGGACTTCAGATAACCCTACGATATCCCAACGCAACTTGCTCAATCCTTCCTCCAGTTCCGCTACCTTTTCGTCGGTCCGCAGTGTTCGTGTGTTGTATGTTGCCAGGGCCAGAAGTCGTCGGTGGTGGTAGCCGGATCTTAACCGGAGATTCTTCGCACCCCTGACCCCGCTAGTACCCTGGCCGCTACCAGAACCAGGGTACCGGGGGTCGCCGGAACCTCGGGGCCGTGGCCTGTTTGTGTATGTCATGAGGGGTAATTGCCATAATCGCCACGCTTGGCATGCGGGTTGGCGATCGCAGTATCTCCACCGCACTCCAGGGATGCTGCTGCCCATCCTCCGGTGGTCTTGGTCGTAGTTTTAGGACATACCCGGGTCCACATACCCTGCTGGGCTGTAAAGATTATCGACCAAAAAAAACTTAGAGTAAAGAATACTTAACACACCGAATGTATAATGATAATGAATATTGCTCACCGCGGTTTTTTTAATAGTGTAAGAAGTAAAATTACTGCTAATAAGATTTAGATGGGTTCTATGTATTTTTAAGACAAATAAAGAATGAAAATAATATTTTTTTAATGTTAAATTGATCTGTCGACAACCCTAGCTTACGTCATGGCACTCTACTATTGTTTGTGACTAAAATTTTACAGCTACCTTCACAAAGGCAGTAGGACTTCTGTGCCTTAACATATTTGTCCGAGTGAAACGAGGTCTCCGTTTCAGCTTCGGCAGAAATGCTGTCGTATGTCCAGCCGGCGGATTAAGGATGATTCACAGTAGGCCGTTCCGTTTCCGGGCCGGCCCGTTTTCTTCTAGAGAAATAAGCCGGCCGTTGCGTTTGCTGTCATAGAAAACGCCAGTTTTTTCAAGAGTACAGCTCACAAATCTTTAGTGTTTGACGAGAGAAACGACGCAAAAATGCTTTTGTATGTCGAGCCGGCGGATTTCCCGCTGTTCTGCTCTATAGATAGTAATTCTCGTGAAATTTTGTAAGCAAGTTTCACTCTTTTTTTTAGGCAGATATAGGAAATTTTCAATTTTAATAAATGTGCGATGTACAACTCACAGACCCATTCGTTATTTTGTGGTAATCATCATCATATCAGCCAATGGACGCCCACTGCTGGACATAGGCCTCCCCTAAAGAGTGCCATAATGACGTTTCTGCGCCACACGCATCCAGCGGACGGCGGATGGGCGGTATTTTGCGGTAATGTATATCAAACATGAACTGACCGCCACGTACTCATCGCAGTCCCACGATACATTTCGGAGGCTACACTAAAAGAACCGGCGATCTAGCATTTATGATTAAAACCAATTCGCTAATCGATTAGATCGTCTACTAATAAGATGACCTTTTGCATCTCTGGAATCTTAAACGAGCCTTGAGCTTTGAATAATTTAATTAGCCTCTTAACTCTTTGATGTTTTTACATTTCCGTCAAAATATTTGACTTGAGTCACAGACATCAGAGAAAAGCAGAGTCGCAGTGTTAAGTTAAGCCAGATGATTTTTCAAATAGTTGTCTCGTTAAATCCTTATGGTGCACCAAAATGAGTTATAATACTACAGATAGTACGATCATTGTCAGCTGTTAACGAATTGTCTCCATTTGAAAGCGCTCAAGGATGTTAAATCCCATATAAATTTAACACACCACAACGTTAGTTCAGTACAATTGACGGCCTGTTTAGCCTAGAGGTCCCGGGTTCGAATCCCGGCCAGGACATTATTTGTGCGTTTAGCACGGATTTTGTTCTTGGGTCTTGGATGTATTTAAATAATAATAATAATTGTTTATTTTAGGACCAACTTGGATCATCATGTTAATTAGTAGTTAGTTTTAAAATTGTATTATAATAGTGTTAGTTACAAAATTTAAGTATGTATTTATCTATATAAGTATGTATATCGTCTAGTACCCATTGTACAACCTTTGCTTAGTTTGGGACTAGGTTGATTTGTGTAAGATTGTCCCCCAATATCTAAATATATAAAAGAAGAAACTGACTGACTGACTGACTGACTGACTGACTGACTGACTGACATATCAACGCACAGCCCAAACCGCTGGTCCTAGAGATTCCAAATTTGGCACGTAGGTTCCTTATAAGGTCTAGGGGTGCACTAAGAAAGGATTTTTCAAAATTCAACCCCTAAGGGGGTGAAATGGGGGTCCGAAGTTTGTATGGGGAAACAAGATTAGCTGGACTATTTTATGCGAAACTTCACACGAGTATTTCTAACGATAAATGAGTAAACACGTGATTCAGGTTTTTTGAAAAATCAACCCCTAAGAGGGGGAAATGTGGTGACAAATTCTGATAATCGACATGGGTATTGTTTTTATGGTTTATTAGGTCGCTGATAACGAAAATAACAAGGATTTTAAAATCCCACGTGGAGAACGTGAAATACCATCCCCTCCTGTTGGGGTGCGAGGGGGATGAAATGTCTAAATATTAATATGGGTGTCGTTTTTATGGTTTTTTGGGACATTAATTACGAAAATGGCATCGGTTTTAAAATTAAATATTGTGGACATGAAAACTTTTGAAAGTTTGTGCCAAATTGCAAGAAATAACTGACTGACTGAGTGACCAACATATCAACGCACAGCGCAAACTGCTGGTTCTAGAGATTCCAAATTTAGTATGTAGGTTCTATATAAGGTCTTGAGGTGCATTAAGAAAGTATTTTTCAAAATTCAACCCCTAAGGGGGTGAATTGGGGGTCCGAAGTTTGTATAGGAAATCAAGATTAGTTAGATTATTTTATTCGAGACTTCACAGGAGTATTTCTAACGATAAATCAGTAAACATGTGTTTCAGGGTTTTTGAGAAATCAACCCCTAAAAGGGGGAAAGTTGGTGACAAATTCTGAAAATCGATATGAATGTGGTTTTTATGGTTTATCGGGTCGCTGATTACGAAAACAACAATAATTTTAAAATCCCACGTGGAGGACGTGAAATACCATCCCCTTTGTTGGGGTCCGAGGGGGTTAGAATGTCTAAATATTAATATGGGTGTGATTTTTTGGCATAGGTTCCTTATAAGGTCTAAAGGCGCATGAAGTGCCGTGAATTCCCTATGAAGATACGACCTTTCTTGAGTCAATGTATTGTAAGTGGTTTTATTAATTAGTGCCGCCCGATACGATTTCGACAAAAATCGATATTTCGTCCGAGAGGACTCTTAATACGACTCCTAGGTAAAATTTGGCAAAAGTGGCGGCCATATTGCTTTTCTTCATATTTGTCCCGATTTCGTTCAAAATCGATATCTGAGCGTCCGAGAGGTCCCCAAATACGACACCGAGGTAAAATTTGAAAAAAGTGGCGGCAATATTGATTTTCTTCATTTCCGTCCCGATTTCATTCAAAATAGAAATCTGAGCGTCCGAGATGTCTCTTAATACGAATCCGAGGTAAAATTTGGAAAAAGTCGCAGCCATATTGATTTTTCATCTTCTTCCTCATTCCGTTAAAAATCGATATCTGAGCGTCCGAGAGGTCCCCGAATACGAATCCGAGGTAAAATTTGGAAAAAGTGGCAGCCATATTGATTTTCTTCATTTCAACCCGACTTCGTTCAAAATCGATATCCGAGCGTCCGAGAGGTCCCCTAATACGAATCCGAGGTAAAATTTGGAAAAAGTGGCAGCCATATTGATTTTCTTCATTTCCAACCCGATTTCGTTCTAAATCGATATCTGAGCGTCCGAAAGGTCCCCTAATACGAATCCGGGGTAAAATTTGGGAAAAGTGGTGGCCATATTGATTTCCTTCATTTTCGTCCCGATTTCGTTCAAAATCGATATCTGTGTGCCCGAGAGGTCCCCTAATACGAATCCGAGGTAAAATTTGGAAAAGGTGGTGGCCATATTGATTTCCTTCATTTTCGTCCCGATTTCGTTCAAAATCGATATCTGTGTGTCCGAGAGGTCTCTTAATACGAATCCGAGGTAAAATTTGTGAAAGTGGCGGCCATATTGATTATCTTTTTTTTCCTCCCGATTTCGTTCAAAATCGATATCTGAGCGTCCGAGAGGTCCCCGAATACAAATCCGAGGTAAAATTTGGAAAAAGTGGCAGCCATATTGATTTTCTTCATTTCAACCCGATTTCTTTCAAAATTGATATCTGAGCGTCCGAGAGGTCCCCTAATATGAATCAAAAAAGTTTAATGTTACTATATAGGCGTGTGGGGTATCTATGGACTTGCTTTTAAAAACGACATAGAGGTTTCGATATTTTTTTCCATTTAAATCAACAAGTACGGTTGCCAGTTTTTGTTGCACTTTTAGCACCACCCAGGGGTCACGTGTAGGGTAACGGTGGTTACTCCCTACGGACGTGGTGCAACTTCAACCCCCCTTTGTCAAGTGAGTGGGCAACTTGACTGTTAGAAGTTCGCAAGCCGCTCGAAGGCCTCTAACTTGGCTTAACGATTGCAGCCGGGATCAACGGCTTAGCGTGCCTTCCAAAGCACGAGAGTCATTTAGTAACCACTCAAAGCGATCACCCATCCAAGAACTGACCTGCGCCCACATTGCTTAACCTCGCACACCGCACTCGGTAGGCGGGTGCCGCTGGGCCACGAGCGCTCTAAATTCTTGATAGTTTGTGCCAATTTGCAATTCAATCGGTACAGTAAAAGCAACTTCGTTGTAACAGACGGACTGAAGTAAGGAGTGCGAATGGAAGTGAGGCCAAATTTTCTTTTTGGATGCTCCAATGGGAACTGGCAAAACCTACGTAATAAATTTAATTTTAGGAAAAATAAATGTTACACGTGATATTGAATTAGCCGTATTTCTGTACTTCAAAGGACCAGAGTTTATGACCGCTGCGCGCTGCTTGGTCGTTTACAGACCTATCGGTGTTACTGTAGTACACAGATACTTTTACTAAGGGCCATTTAAGACATGCTTTTATTTCATCGGCCCTTTCCCCTTCGGCCTCTCGGAAATGTATGATAATAGTTTTCGATCCTTATTTTTGGCAAAATCAAATGAAATTCAAGAGTTTGCCGGTTCTGTGAATGTATACTGACTTTTCATCTGTTCATCTGTTAATGAATCACAATCACCAAACTTCGTTTACCGAAACCCCCAGAATGTAACAACTACTTTTCTGGAGACCGCATCTAAATCGGTTCAGCCAAACGCGAGATAATCGTGGACAAACATACGAACCTGTTTTTTGTAGACGGTTAAAAATTACGCTTAGTACGCGGGCGAAGCCGCGGGCAAATGCTAGTACAATATATAATTTTCAGTTATCAAGACGGAGACACCGGCAGGTGAAGACCTGTCAGGGGTGCTACCGGGAAGTCTGTCACGGAACGAAAAACGAAAACGAAGATCGAACGAAAGAAAGATGTGACACCTACCGGGAAGCATTTTCGATCGAAGCCTTTAGTTTCGTTTCCATAGACAATTTGCGGACTTGCTATCGTGAATGGAAAGAACGAATGAATTAGTAAAGTGATTTCAAACGTAGCGATAAAAAGGCGGTAAAATGATATTTTGCTAAAAATAAGCCTGAAATATTGATAAATATTATATAATCCGCATTAAGAACGTATACTGGCATTTGATACTTCTGTAGAACTAGATTTAATGCCAGATTTTATATTTTTGGTTAATATACAAAATAATTTCCTCTATGGTTAACATTTTGAAGACGTCAAATCGGCGGCTGTCGATTTTGGCGCGATTTTAAATTACCGCCTTTTGAACTGGACTGGTGATTTAAATTATTTGTTTGCTGTTTATTTTTGGTCTTATTGTTAGATCTGTTTGTTAATGGGCCTTATTGAGCTTACTATGGAACTAGGTCGATTTGTGTGACGAACATCTATAACAAATGAATAAATTTATTTTCTAACGTGATCTTATCGTCATGTGAAAACTTTTAATTTATTTATTTAAGGAAAAGTAACATCTTACCAACTAAAATGATACTTAATACAATACAAGGTCGTACAATATACATATTTTGAAAAATAACAACGGTCAACATCAATCGCTAAGATGTTTTTAAGTTACTCGAATATAATGTATGCTTTATATCTAGATATATTTCTCTTCGCATATATTATTGTTAACTTCTCTCTTTGCATATATTATTGCTAAATTACTGCATTATGATATACGTTGCTCCTGAGATAATTTGCAATTGATGCAAGGGAAACACACGGACTGCAACCATAACAGAACTACTTACTCTTTAGGTATGTGGTATTTTGTTGCTGGTGATGTGAAAGGTCGCCAGACCTCCCGAGGAAGTGCTGTATTGAGTGGGAGAGACCTATATGTCGGTAGCTGTCAACATAACGAATCCTCAATTCAATAGCATGCACAATACGGCACACATATCGGCAGCACACTTGTGATCTTCTGGAGTCGCAAGTGTCCATAGGCTACGGTATCTGTTTACCATCAAGTAGGCTGTAAGGTTGTTTGGCACTGTCATTGTATACTATATAAAAATAAGTATGATACTTAGCTGGTAACTAAACATTAAGAAACGCTGATTAGTGATTAATAATTCCATTAATTATCCATTTTTTGAGATTTGGTAGTCGAGCGGATCCCTGGTTCCCAAGAAAAGGCTAAGATGAAGTCACTGCAGAGGCAAGAACTTATTTATTTGCTGTCTGGACATCAAGACCTATTTGTCTATACCATGTTGGTGATCAAAGTACGAAGGACCAAAGGCGAAAAATGCAGTTCATGAAGTAATTATATCCTCCCACTGGTTCTATTATCTTATTTCATTCATAGAAATTCATTCATTCATTGATAGAAATAATAAATTTCCCATAAAGTATTTTCAAAATAGCACTTTGGCGAGAACACACCGTAAATAAAACAGATGTTACAGTGTTTAAACAATTTATTTGCCATACGAATGGATTACACTATATTCTCAGTTTACATTAACTCCTAATAACCGCAGATTAGGTGCTGTTCAATTTTAATAAATGCATTAGAATGGCATTTTAGATCATAAGTAGGCTTTCTTGGATACATTTTTATCAAGCGTATTACATAATCTATACATATAATAAAGCTGAAGAGGGTCGTAAGTCTGTACATGGAAGATATCCGAAAAAAAATTGGCTGGGGATACTTAGAATCGATAACAGAAATCGTTTCAACAGTTTTAAGAATTTGTGTCTGTTTATATGTCTAGGCATCACGTGAAAACGAACGAATGGAGTATAATTTACCCTCATTAATATGGCAACTGGATCTTCGGCGACGACATAGCTCGGCCTTCGGCCTCGCATGCCTTGCCAATTTCCTTCGGCTTTTCAGTCATCAACCTTACATAAAGAATCTACTCTGTTGGGAGGCTCGGCCTACAGCCTCGCGTGTCTCGCCTCTCTCCTTCAGGCCTTCGGCCCTCGGCCTTACATGAGAAGCCCGCTCTGTGTTATTATTCTCGCATGCCTTGCCGCTCTGCTTCCGGCCTTCGGACACCATACTAACATGAAGAACTCGCTCTGTTGGGATAACGTCTTACGGCAGAACTGCGTAGTGAGACTTTTACCATTGTACATGTAATGTTTTTGACGAGATTCATTTGTCTAGAATCGGTACATTTGATATTCCGAAATAAGCACTTAATATTCGTTTTGACAATAGGATTTCTAGGGAATGTCATATTGACTGTAATCATTTCTTAAGGGGCTGTAAAGAAGGGTGAAAGATTGTATAATCATCATCATCTGAGGCGTTATAGCCGCGGTTGGGCCCTTGGCTAGCCTGGTGAAGCAAATATCTCCAGTCCGATCTATTCGTGGCTTTCCTTTTCCAACATGTCACCCCTAAGTTCCTGGTGTCCACCTGAGCTGGAGAAAGATTGTATGGGAAAGCAAATCATTCTAAGGCGAGAACGAATTATACGCGGACGAAGTCGCGGGCAAAAGCTAGTTATATATAATGTGGCTGTTCCTTTGATTTCCCCAGACCCGAAGAGGTAACACTTAATAGTGACTTAACAAAACAATCATTTTATTATTCAGGAAATAAAGCATTCGACATTTCACATATACATCAAAACTATCTGTATCTGTACATATTTGCATGCCAATTTTATTGGCGAGATATGCTGATCTCTCTATCAATGATAAAGATTTATATCTGTAACCATGTCTCTTGCAAATAAATTTCTTTGTCTTTGTCTAAGAGTCCGCAGTATGCTCGGTTCGCCATACAAACGTAGCTACGCTCTCATTTAAAAACGCTTTGCTAGTATGACATGAAACTTTGTATACACAATGGGATCCGGCATATCTAGGTCGGAAATTAGTTTCTGTTGCTTGAAATTATAATGGAGAAAAAATACAGCGATTATTAAGGTTTTCATACAAGTCGTAAAAAACTCAAAAACTCGCTGTTTTTTTTTTTGTATTACAATTTCTAGCAACAGAATCTAATTTCCGACCTAGATCTGGCGGCTCCCATTGTGTATACAAAGTTCCATGTTATTTCAAAGTTCAAAGTGTTTTTATTTGTGAGCATAGGTAAATCTGGTTACAGAGGTGAAAACAATACATATGTCGCACTATACTCTGCCTGATGGCGTACAAATTATTAATTAATGATGTCCTTACATACTAACATGGCAAATATATTTACGTATTTCTAATTCTTACTATTTCAAATAAAATCGTGTCATATTTAATTATTAAATTTAAACAATAAAAACTCAGAAATAGAATAAAAGCAATTTTCAACTAAAAATGTCAAGAGTTTATACCTAAATTGTTTTATGGGTAACATTCTAAAATCGACAGGCAATTTGTTGTAAATTTGCTGGCTAAACAAAATACACTTTTGCACATTAGAGTCGTGTTGGCGGAAACAGGAAAGAGATTCTAGGGGTACCTAGAATTTCTAGTAAATACCTCGGAGATTGTCCTGAATAGTGATGAGTTTGTCTTAATGTACATGGCAACTTCGAAAATGTAGAGGCACGGAACCGTCAAAACATTCAAATCTCTAAAATGCGACACACAGCTGTCAGTCATTGCAAGCCCTCGAATAGCCCTCACGCACCTTTTTTGTGCTATAAAAACCGCTTCCCTGTTTTTTGAATTACCCAAAAGAGGATCCCATAACGTAAAGTACATCCAACAAAACCATGATATGCCATCATTACAGTATCCATACTCGCTTGCTTAGAGAGTTTGTACAAAGCGAAGGCATATTGATGTAGCTTTTTACATATGAGTTCAGTATGAGCAGTCCAGTCCAATTTATTGTCAATTTGCACTCCCAAGAATTTCGTATCACAGACTGATTCAGTTATTTCAGCAAGGCGTTTTAAAGTTAGAACGAAACTACGTTTGTATGGAGAATTGAGTTCAGCCGAGCGTACTGGGGACTCTTAATATGGAAAAATGAACGGTTAGTTGATTCCGCCGTTTGGTTTTGGGTTACTTAGTACCTTATATTGGGGGTACCGTAAAAGTCGACAATAGCTTTAAAACGTATTTTTTTTTCCCTTTTCTCCAGAACTGATACAGAAACTTACATTTCACATGCTCCGTATACCGTTTTTGTACAGGGGTGTGTTTTGTACAGGCGTTAAATTAAGTTAAGTCTATTTTTCATTTAACTTCATTCAAATTTGTGGCGGGCGTCACGAGTATGAATAAACAGAGAAAGTTACAAATCTATTTTGGTAAAACTGCAAATCTTATAGACCCTCTAAATACAGTCAAGAGCAAATGTATGTTAACAATTTTTCACCTTTTTCCCATTGTGGTGAGGTAAAAAACTGTTAACTTATTGATCTTGTTATCTGCTGTTGACTACACGTTTCTAGTCGACATCTGCTTGAATTGCCGTTTCCTCTTCTGCTTTGGTGCGTCGCGTCAATAATCCAGGACCGTTCATACTCACAAGCCTGAAATGACAAAAAAATGTTTTAAACCACTGTACTGGGACATACGAAAAGATGCGTCTGATTTGGACTCGGATCATAGAAAGAAATAGATGTGAAACGGGGGCGTGGCGCATGTCACCGCGACATTGTCAAAAAGAAGTGTAAGTGATAACATATGAAAAAGCCTTATATTTTCTGCGGTTTGTACATTGAACGTTTTGTACAATAATCACCCCGTACCGCGCTAAGCCACGGCGCAATGTATCATACCGCTGTAGCTTTGGTCGCTGCGTGAATTATTTAGTGGTGCGCAGCCGCTGGCCCGCTGTTTGGGTCCGCCCAACTAGAATGGTGCCAGTTAAAATTGCAGTTTATGCGTCATCGATAAAATAGGAATAGAATGTCGAACTAGTCATTTACTATCAACGGTAAATTCACAAATCAATATTTAATAAGCATAACTTGTTCCAAAAGACTGCAGACCAACTTCCAACTTAATCTTATTAACCGACTTTGATAGTAGAAAGAAGGTTCTCAGTTCGTATTTATGTTTTTGTTTATGTATGTACCGTTATAATGCTTTACTATGTTATACAACTTTGATGATTATATGAACACCATCTAAACTGGCCATTTCAATAGTCATCAATATCTTTACATAATAATTTAATCATTTAAGTAACGTTTGTCTCCCTCTAGTGTTCATTGCCTTTTTTGAGGGGTGCGTAAAGCCAAGAGAGGTAGGGCACAGCGAAACGTCATCTTGCTCAAATTTAGAGCAGCCTAACTGGGGAAGTACCTCCACCTTACAGAAGACCGCAGCCATAATAGCATCACTTTTTGCCTATTAAGTAGGTATGTGGTGTTGTGTTCCTGGTGGTGAGTAAGGTCGCCAGAGCTCCCGAGGATGCGCTGTGTTGGGAGTGAGGGGCCTGCAGATGTATCTAGCTTGACAGCTGGAGACTTCTGCGGGTCCCTCACTCTCAACACAGCGCATCCCCAATTCAATAAAGGGTCGGCAACGCACTTGTGATTCCTCTGGAGTCGCAAGTGTCCATAGGCTACGGTGTCTGCTTACCATCAGGTAGGCCGTTAGCTTGTTTGCCACCGTCGTTGTTTAAAAAAAAGCCAATCGCAGCGCGTGTTTGCATGATGTAGTAAACTCGGCGGCACCCCCGAGGTTTTGTTTTTACACGGTTCAATGTGTGTGTGTGTGTGTGTGTGTGTGTGTGTGTGTGTGTGGACTTGGTGGGACAAAACTGGAGACATTGGTTTTCGTTGAAAGGAAGCAGTAGGGCACTTCTCCCTTTTTTATGCTCTGAGGATTTGGACTAGCACATTGACTGAATAAACCTACCATTTTAAAACATGTACAAGGTCGTCTACACGCCGTTTCGTTTATTTTATAATTATTTATTGTAAGTGCTATTTTGTATGCTTTATATTATGTTTTCTTTATCCCGCATTTAAAATAAAATGACGAGTTAGAGTCTAATAAAAACGGCATTTTTTATAATCAAGAACTAGAGGCTTTGTGTACTAATATCGCGAGTGATATATTGTACGGTTTTATACCCTATAGCTCCGCTTTTTTGGAAAAATTAAAAGAAAACTGGATCCAAAAATAAAACTCGTGTAATTA